>JAGFMI010000006.1:1800000-2244534 GCA_021030905.1 Pyrenula massariospora
GGAGAACCCTCCTTCACTCTGGAAGCGACATGCGGTGAAAATTACATGCAGAGTAACATCCCGTTTGACCGCGAATCTGGACAGTACTTCTGTGATAGCATGTCGCCTCATCTCATCACCCAGAATCCTTCAGGCAGCCAAGGAATCCAAACGAAACTTGGCGATCTGTCCCGCCATGTCCTTTCCACAACTATCGACGTATCGGGATGGTAATGGCAGAGCCTCCTAGAGGTCTAGACCTGCGGCAATGCGCCACCTCGTGCCACGCTTAATCATACCGCCTCGCTATCGTCAGCACGGTATAAGGACTAGGATCTGGAACCATAGCGCCGGATGCGGGAACAGAGCACGTCAGCGCGAAGGAATATGTGACGTTCCGACAGCTTATTCTCCGGGTCTATCCCCGGGTAAATTTACTTGAATAGGCTTAGTATGGGTACACAATTAATCACCAAGGGGCATGAACGGGTAACAAGATTAAGTAGAGATCTCCGCTGTTCAACCCAAGCAGGTCTGCGGATCTCGCATCCGCTGCCGCGACAAGAGTTGAGCTTCATCTACCAGAAGGCAGAAATCGTCGCCCTACCCTGGCAACGACATTTGCTTCTTTGGAAGTGTATGGGATGGCGGATAACATTTGATAGTGTTACTAGTTGATCTGATAGGCTCCAATCCATTGTGAAACAATTGATGAAATCAATTGGTCAGCCACAAAAATTGTTACCTTCTTCTTTTGTTATCCTGCCGCTCCGGGATCTCATACAAAGTTCATTCGGACCAAAGAGCATGACCAGCCTTACAATATCGCGGTGCGGATCGCGCTAATAATCAATCGGCAATTACTGCTTCAAGATCTTGTGTACTTTGGGCTTGTTCCTGTAGCTGACAGATATTTGAGATGTATCTAGATTCTACCCGTCCGTAGTCACTGAAACGCCTTGCTCACCCGCCTGGTGGTGCGTTTGGGACGGCTCGAATTACTGAAACTGAGATTGTGCCGCAAGTAGGCTTGCGAAGACAGCCGTTTAAAGCTTCCATTGGTCTTGCGGTGAGTGGCGTTTCTGGGGAACATCTGGAGTCTGGATCGATCTTCACTACGATGCTTTCTTGTGTGAGTGAGTTTTCTTTAGTAGTGCATACTGCGCATATTGACAATGGTGGACACGACCTTTGAGCAATCAACTTACCGCTCCCTGGACGGTAAGCGCTGAACAGCCTTCAAGCTTAGCCTGAACGGATGCCTCAGAAGTCGAAGATATGTAGACACACTGGGGTCACGCAAGACTTCGTGCAACGGCTCACAGGACCATTGTACCCAACACGCCCTACCTTTGATCCTGTCAAAATCCTTCTGACCATGTACCTCGCATTTACTCTCCTCTTCGCGCTCCCGGTGCTAGGCATCAACCGGGCTATCTACCTCTTTCTCCGATCCCGCTGCCAAGAGACCGCTCAAGTCTGCCGAAGTGTCCCAGATGGAGAGTGTTGCACCAGGCCTGGGGTCATAACCTCCCAAATTGTGCCAAATCCCGATTTGATGACCGTCCGCGGCTACATCGACGAAAGATGCGGCCCTGACGACACGTGGGCTTTCATGATATATAACGGTAACGGAAAATGCTGGTATGCGCCGAATACGATCGGCGCTGTTAAAGTTGGAGGAGAAGGGCTCCTTCGAGGCATGCATCCACATCACTACGAGGCGGAGAACCAGAGCCGCTGCCATCAGGCAGACCACTTTGCGTTCATCGAGGGGGAGAGGGTGTACATGCTCCCGATGGATTCGGAGCATGGGAAGGTGTACGACGGTCTTTCTTGCGAGGCCGACAGAGAAGTGTGAGTCTATCGTATCCATATTTGTGAACCCTCGTTCACTTGAAATGTGTTCTAGATATATCAAACAGTATGGATATCAAGAGGCCTGGCCATCCGCTCCGCCCGAGACAGCTCAGTTCTATGAGGGTTTGTGATAAGTCAACATCGCTATCTACCACCGGGGGTCTGGGGTTTACTGATGATTACTCGGTGCCATCGAGTTGCGAATGGAGGTAGGAGACTAGGTGGGCGATGCCTTGAGCTTGGTTGGACGCCGTTCCCTTTTTCCGCACGAAACTTTTAATGACTAAATGAATTGATCCATACATTTACGTTCACTCAGCAAGAAGTATTTTAGCTCGTTTTGATTATTCCTCTTATTTCACTTGTGGAATAACTGCCCAGACCCTTACTCCGTCCGCTCAGAACTGAAATGACAGTGCCCAATTCGCTTAGAAACCCTCCAAGACGTACTGCCGCGAGCATCTAGAAATACATATTTTCAGCCAAAATTGGCAATGGTAAAAGCGAGTACCGTAAAGCGAGAACTCCGAGCCATTCGGATACAGCAATAAGTACGGGATTATCAGGGCAGTGAAGGAGATGAAGAGTGAAATAACCAGTGCACAGATAGTCTTCCTGTTCAGCGTGATTCCATGTATATCTGCCATCTACCGCGTGGTACTCATCGCTCTGCTTCTCGCTCACGATGACGCGCAAACGACAGGCAGCAGCCACAATCCGTGCGTTCTGAGAGATAAGAGCGGTATATCCTCAAAGAGTATTTAGCCATCATACAATCGGCACCGTACCATTCCCACCAAGAAAGCTATTATTTTGTTTCCTTTGTTGCGCGTAAATGTTTGTGCATATGCAGATCCAACCAACCAACTATGCATTAAATGCATCTTATTCTCATTCCTTCTCGTTTTAACGGGACCATCAGCTTTGTTCACCTGCGAAGAATCCACTCCGAAATGTTTGCCTATGTGAAAATGCTGCCGGCACGAAGCAACTATGTGGAAGAATCTTCCATCGCCTTTTTTGCCTGTTGAGAAGATGTCTTTCTATTTTACTATTGCAGTGTTTGGTATAGTGATGCAGTCAACGCTCCATGGTCTCACTACAAAATATCACCACCATCATCCTGCAACACCGTCAATCCTTTTACAAGACTTCACACCTACCAAGAACCAGTTACCCGCATCAAAGCATCACATGCACGGAGCTTCCGTCCTTATGTCTTCCCAAAGAATGTCCTGCTTAATGTCCGTGCTGCGTATAACCTTCCCCGTCCTCATGCTGTTTGCTTCGCCTTTATGCTCTCCTCCCTCTTCCTGACGCACAAAGTATCCTCAATGAAAGAAACGATACTAGAACAGTCCATCAGCCTCTTCGTCCTTCAGCTAGGCTCTATCCAGGATCAAGGGGGTTAAATATCACCTCGTCTCTCGAAATGATTGAAACGTCATAGACCAAGTCCTCTCACTTTCAACCTCCAACGCTCAATCACATCAAATTCTGTAGAGATCTATCATTGATATCAGGCATACAAAACATCGCTACCCACCCTACTACCCTAAGTAAATAGCCCTGCAGCATCGCCCGTTGCGCCTGCCCCGGTCCTGGGCCTGCCTACCAACCGGGCGAAGGCGAAAAAGACCACACACACAGCTGCCGCTGCGCCTGCCCTGCACCAGAGACCTACAGGCGCTGTCCGATGGCAGATACGAGGGATGGGGGCACTTGGTGGGATGGGGAAGCCGGGGTCGATAGGGTGAGGAGGGAGGTTGGGGAGGAGGTGGAGAGGGGCCTGAGGGGGAGGGTGAAGAGTATCTGGCGGAAGGTCGTTGAGAAGGGGAGGGAGTTGGTGGGGAGGGGGAGGGGGGAGGGGGAGGTATGAGGATGAGGAGGGAGGATTAAGGATGAGGATGAGGAGGGTTTGGGTGGATGACTTGAACTTGACTAGTTTGTTGAGGAGATGCGGTTTGATGGAGGATCAAGGGTTATCATGTAAATTGATAAATGGTGGAGGTGTGGAAATGGGGTTGAGGGCATTAGGAAGCTGATCAGGGAGAGAGAGGGAGTGGGGGTGGCTATAAGATTATGTACTGCGGAGATAGTCAAAGGGTAGGGGGATTGATTACCTCTAACAAGTGGCACAAGACATTCGCTGGTTTCAAGAAGAGCCAAGAAGAGGCAGGCTTGTTGACACGCGTGTGTATCTTTCCGCGTAATATAGACGCAAAATGCTTCTCTTGATAGGTTTATGTTGAAACGCTGTGCAGTAGAAGGTTTTTGTATTTGACTTTATACATATTCTCCTTCCTAGCAACAGCTAGAACATATCATTCTCTTTAATAGTCGCGTGTCTTACTTAAGCTAGATTACACTTCTAGTGAAAGATCATGTCTGAAGGCGCGAATCAAGTCCGGTGCTCGCTTCGTGACACTAAAGTGCGGGATGAAAGAAGACCGATAGGAAATTTGTTGTGTAACTTTTTCAAGGGCTGCGCTAGTGACTGGTCTGGAGTAGATGGTGTGCTTTGGATAGCTGGGAATTATTTGTGTTAGCCGGAATTGAGGTGCTTTGAAATATGCAGTAATTTTCCCGGCAGGGTTCTCTTTAGATTAATCATAAATCAGTGACTAGACTTTGCTTCAAACTGGTCGCGTATCGAGAGCCAAGAAAAGATTATCCCAAGTGACTGAATCGAGATTCATTTCACTCTGTGATGCGCTCTGCCAAAACTCGTCGATGGCGAGACTTGGGTCCAGAGCATCCATTCCCAACGGAGCAGACTGCATTTGTACATCGTCAAGCAGGCCGATACCGTCAGGCTCGCTCTCTTGGACAAAGCCAGCGGTGTCATTCTTCGTTGAAGCCGCTAGATCTGGAAGATAGACCTTGTGCTTTTGTAGGACCTCACCCAACGAGTCTAAAGATCGACCGAGAAGCGGAGAAATGTCTCTAGCCTCTTCAAGCATCTGCAGAGCCATTTTGACTTCCGCCTTCCGGTCTTCCTCATCCCCTTCATCTCTGTTGAAACACAGATCCATCACCATGATCACCAGAGCAAGGTGTGTGTAGTGTACTGCCATGCCCATACGTGCTTTCGCTGTGGACGGACAGTCGTCCCCTCCGCGGGGGTCATCATAGACCTGGATAACTGCACGTGCTGAGTCCAGGCATGCTTGTCGTGAATAGGCATACCGCGAATCAGAGGACTGTCTGAGGAGGAACTTCTGATGCAGCCTGCATCGCCTGCTGTGAGCCGCTGACAGGATGCAGTATCTCATAATAGGGATCTTGGTGTATACCGTCTCGAGAGGTTTACTTTTTTTGCGACTTTCAGCATCAAGTTGAAAGAAGAACGGGAGGCTTGAAATGAACTCTTCAAGCCTTCTATCTAGGGCAATGATGTGTTCATACGGAATTTGCATGAGTTTGGATGTCTCAAGGGGAATAGTGTCAGTCTGCTCGCGGCAGAGATGTGCGAGCCGCACTTTGGCGAGGGAAAAGGTCATACCGGTCGGTTGAGGCCCGACTATTGGCTCATTTTCCTCACCTAGAACAATGTCATCGTCGTTGCAATCCCTGGGAAGTCTGACATGCATTTGATTTGGATGTATAAAGTAGATCCCTTCTTGCGGACCAGAAATGGCCGATTGGAGCCTACTGAGATGTGAGCGTAATTGATCCTGATGCAGGAGGCGGCCTTACCAGTCTGTCGATGCGATATGCCAAAATACCCTTCGTTTCACTTCACGATCAATTAAAACGCGGATGCTAGTCTCACGCTCTATAGATAGTCCGTTATCAGCATCCAATCGATGCAGGCGAAGATCTCTGGCGATTGAAGCAGCTGCCGTCCGCAGGAAACGACCCCGTGCGGAGAAACCATCGGCGTGGTACGTAACATACGACATAAGGATGTACGCTTGAATGTCTTCCAAGGTGCCTGAAGTATTTCGGTATGAGTGATCCAGCACATCTAGTGCAGCATTGCTCCAAAACTTTGAGAGGTAGACGGCGTCACGTTCGGTGGTCGCTACTTCGGAATTGTCAAAAGGCTGATAAAAGAATGCACTGAGGGCGAAGATCGAAAGTAACAGTGCAGCTTGACCAGGTAGGATAGACTCATTCAGACTGATGCGTAGGTAGAAGATCTTTATAAGGGACCGAATAGTTGGGTTGTGCAGGATGCGACACACGTGGTCCACGTTGGTCTCGTAGCTTTCAAAGAGCAGAACTGCCGTTCTATATGGAGGAAATGTTACAATGGTATTATTTGGTCTTCTTTGACTGGAAGAGAAGGGCGGCTGCTGTAAGTAAGTTCTGGTCTCAAGGATTTCATGCGTGCTACATATTGCGAAGCCGAGGTCTTTGGATAAAGAGAGGAGCTACTTCTCGGTCAGAAGATTATGTACTCGAATTCAGGATTTGAATTCGGTCAAACTGTGAGCTACATACGAGCGAGTCTTCTCTTGTTCCAATATTCTCAAGCGATTGTAGGTCTTTGTCTCGCTCTTGGTGGACGCCAGATAAGACTGCATCTTCTGAACCGGGTGTAAGCGCTAGTCTTGGGGGACTATTGACGTTAGAGGTATGCTTTGGAAGAAAAAGAGATTCCAGTCGCTCAATGCGCTCCAAGATTTCTGCATTGCTGTTTGTTGTAGAAGCCCGCTCTACTTGTCGTCTTTGCGGCGGAACAAGGAAGTTGCAGGAGATGCTACGAGCAGCGCAGTTTGAGCATGGTTGGACTCGATTACATCTCAGTTTCTTGGACCTGCATGATTGACATGACACCGGATCTGGACGGGCTCTACTTTTCTGCATGCTCAAGCTCATGATGATGCCATAGAATAGGGAGTAGGGAGGTGTATAGAGTGGAGCACTTTGGGTCCATGGAAGTCCGCGGAGGTCCGAAGGCAGCTTTTGTCAGCATCCCCATGAGGGGTGTCTCAACTGAATCCCATTATCATAGTAGTATGCACTCACCATCTTACATTGGCCAGGATCACCCTCGATTTCATTGGGACAATTGGACCTGAATAAGGTATAGTCAGTCTTTGCAGTAAGTTGCAAAATAGGTCTCCGCTATGCGCCTGACAGCGGACGCCCGCGGACCTTGTCGAAGAAAAAACCACCCGGACATCTATAAGTAAGGCCGCATAAGCTGATAGATGGCATCAAAGTGAGTTCAAACGAACCCTAAAGTCTCTTTACATGCCTAAGCAAGCGATTATTCAGAGTTCCATTGAGGCGGTCGAAATCATCGACACCCCTATTCCCACTCCCAAGGACAAGGAGATCGTCATCCAAGTTGTTGTTGCTGGCACAAATCCAAAAGACTGGAAGTATCCACTATGGTATGTCTTGTACCTTCATTACCTTGCATCCGCCTCAGAGACCGTAACACTAAACTCATGCATAGGAAAAACTGGCCCCATAATAGCGGTGACGACATTGCCGGCGTTGTGCATTCGGTCGGCAAGGACGTGTACGAATTCAAACCAGGTGACCGTGTAGCAGCATTTCACGAAGTCGGAAAGGAAAATGGTGGCTTTGCGGAATACGCAATCGCTCCTGACTGGACGACCTTCCAGATCCCACAGAACGTGTCGTTTGAAGAAGCCGCCACCATGCCTGTCGCCGCACTGACAGCTGCAATTGCTCTCTACAGCGACATGAAACTTCCTCCGCCCTACGTTCCAAGACAATCTACAGATGGTGAGGAGAAGGTGCCCCTTCTGATCTATGGCGTCACATCAGCAGTCGGTGCATTTGCTGCGAAGCTCGCACGGCTCTCTGGACTTAGCCCTATCATCGGTATCGCTGGCCGAGCAGGCGACTTTGCAAGCACTCTGGTTGACTACGTCGTCGATTATCGCCAAGGTGAAGACGCGGTCGTTGCGGCCGTCGAAAAAATCCTTGCAAAAGAAGGGTTAGGCAATAAGGTCCGCAATGTCTTGGACGCAATCAGCGAGGGCGGGACACTCGAAACAACTCTTCGCTTTATTGATCCAAACAACGGCACTGTTAGCACCGTGCTGCCTCCCAATATGTTTGCTAAAGACAAAGAGAATTTCAAGTACCCAGCTGGCGTGAATGCTTACAACAGCGCTGTCCCCCTGGTCCATTCAACACATAAAGACTTCGGGTATTTGTGGTCGCGCTATTTGGGAAGACTCCTGGAAGACGGAAGATTGAAGGCACACCCATATGAAGTTGTTCCAGGTGGATTGAATGGTGTCTTGACAGGACTGCAGAATCTGAAGAACGGGAAAGCAAGTGCTGTCAAGTACGTCTACAGGATTGGAGAGACCGAGAAAGGTACCGCAACCACGCAGGGGACTGGCAAGCAAATCTCGGCGGATTCAGCACCGACGAAATCCAATCAGAGCTCTCACCCACTTAGATATTTCCCTTTTCCATCAACCTAGGTAGTCTTTAGATAGCCTTTTTATAATGGAACGCCAAGGGTATGTATGACGAGGATGATCAATTTTGAATTGTGCGTTTCATGAAACAGTAGGTTCTATGAATCGTTCATTCGTAAAAGGGGCCATTTTGAACTTTTCAGTACACGTGACAGCAGTAAGGACAAGGCACCGCTTTAGACTCTTGATGAGAGTTTAACGTATCTAAGTTCGCTTCAACGACCGCAAGGAGCTCCCACCTCCTTTCGTCATTTAAGTATTGCTCCACACTTTTCTGCTCCTTCCCATCTATCCCTCAGCAATCCTCAAGCAACTCGAGTAAATTATCGACCTTGCACTGCAGAACAGTTTGGACAACTCGCGGCACTTGGTGAGAAAGTGGAGACGGCCTGCTAGGCTCTAAAGAAGAGTTGAATTCCACGCCTCACGTGCCCAACTTCCAGACCTGGGAATTGATGTTTAAGTTGATGGGCTTGGTCGGTTAAATTCGATCGGGTAATTAGATGTCGAGAGGTCATAAGCGCTTCATTCCCCGGTCGTGCTTATGCATCGCGCTAATTAGTACTGTGTGTTGTGGCGTTTGTGTTCTGGAGCGTCAATTTAATTTGAGGACATATTTCTTTTTAACACCATCAAATATGAGTTTCCTCTGCCTTGACTGCACTCATAGACCCACTAGAACTGTCGAGCTAATAGTGATCTGCATTGGCTCCAAATTCCAGGGCACTTCTGGAGGTCCTCTGAAAAGAGTTTTAAATGGCTGTAAAATCGGGATCCTGCCAAACCCTGCCTTTGATGTGGCTCATGGCCCCGTTAGCTGAAAAAGTAATCTACCTTCAGATTTTTGTGGAGAATGTTTGTTGTCCTTTCCATTTGTGAAAGGTCGGACGTACTTCTGAGCCTTTTAAGGGCGTGAATAAGAATTTAACTCGATGAAAAGGCTCATATCGGGACTTAAATGTAATCTCTCCGTTTCGCAACTAAGATTGAGATTATATGATTAGGACAAACTATCGAAAGCAAGTGAAAAGGGCAGGGCTTTCAAACCACTGATCATGGTATACTCACATGAAATGGTTTTCTCATCGGCATCAAAGACGCTGTAGAGGCCACCGAGAAACGCAGTTCCCAACACCACGAAGGGGGGATCGTCTTTTTTTGGTTCTATGAATTGGAATGGCAAAGCGCACACTATTCTGGGAGCATCCACATGTTGAATCTCAAACAAGTAGTCCCAGGGGGTGAGTATGATCTCGTGTACATGCTCACCTTTACCCAGAACGAAGGTCATGTTAGGTAATAACGCGCGGTCGTCGCATTCAATAAAATCCGTGTCATCAGGCACGCCGAGGCGACGTGTGATGTTGTCCGGAGAAAAAAAGTTGCGTGGAAGTACAATATTGGGGTAGGCGGTGTAAAAACCAGCGATATGATCTGGCAGTTGGACATTCAAATCGTCGAGTGCGGGATCCTTAGAGCCCATAGAGATCGCAGTGATGGGTATCTGCCAGCCAGAAGAGGTCAAGATTTTCAGTCCCTCGTCATCACCACCGGATGCATTTGATATAGGAATGGCTGTCAGGTTCCCAATGTATGCATCGTCGTCAACAATGCCAAAAGCCACCTCGTTGACTTTTGACCTTCGTGATGAAAGCTGCAAAGAGAAGATATTTCGCGCTAGCAAACCTTGAGCTACCATGTTTTGAAATGGGTATGTGGCACCCACTGTTGCTTCAGAGTAATTGACTGGATGCCGAGCAAGACCTAGGCCACTATCAAGAAGGGGGCCAAAGAGGATGTCGTGCCACTGGGTCACTTCCTCGAACTTTTGCTTTGGTATCTCTAGGCCACCAACGTGCAAGCTATCTTCTGAGACATAGCCCCATGTGTTGCCGACGTGAAGGACGCGGGCGGGAGAAAAGTCAGGCACATAGGTCGATGATAGGCTAGAGTTGTATTGCTTGTGCTCATCACAACCTCTAGTGCAATTTACGGAGGGAATGTAGAAGTCTCCCCAATTGATGTCAATTATTGCTCGAAAAGGCTGAGGAGGATTGCCGACTTGAACATCTGCCGTAAAAAGTTGCAGATATATGACGCCATCTGAGAGGCCGGACACCGATGATAGGAGGGCCTCTTGCTGCTTTGAGACTGCTTTTGGTACCAAGGCTTGTGACTGTTGTCCCGCTACATCTGTGTACGATGAAAGATGAAGATCGTCGATTGCTGCCAATGGACGCTCAAAACCAATGGGAATTTGTTGCCCAATACTCTGTACATGATGTTACGCTTTCGATCTTAGACTATAGATTGAAGGGCTACTCCTACCTTGGGTCTATTGAGGCGGCTGGATTCCGGAGCAAATCTAAAATCGATAATCAGTTCAGTGCGATTGAGCGGGAGTCGATAGCCAAGGCTACGGCAAGTTATCGCCAGAAGCGTCGCATATGTAAGTAATGAATTAGGCCACAACAAAGCTGGCATAGCGATATCCAATGACTGCAGTCTTGCTGAGAGACTTAAAAGAAATTTGCAGGCAGAATTGCGGGTAATGCTTAGCAGATGAGGTTTTATGTGCGCTGAGACGTGTCGGTCCTCAGATTTCACGGGCTCAGTCAATGTAGATGTCCTCGGGATGTGTGGAGCCGCCAAAGTTAAGAGATATTGGGCTGTTGGCCCCGATGACGTGAACGATTGAGCTAGTTGCAGTGAATACCCGCCCCAGCATCGCTGCCGCAGGTCTCTGGGGACAAGGCTGTGTTTCGTGGGGAATATGTTGGACAGGCAATTATCGCAGTTCAGCGGAGCTTTGACACGCTTAGAGGGAATGATGAGCTGGACGGCGAATGTCTAGGAGAGCCGCCGAATATCATGGGAGCCTGCTCTTACTCTGAAACAGAATGGACATCGGGATCGTTGATTGGGGCAGAGGACAAAATTCTCTCCCGCTCTGTTCCTCATATTTGACTAGCGCCGTTTGGGAAATGTCGCGTCGGAGGGCAACTTTGAGAACACGTCTATCAATGCGCGTTGCAGCCTAAGGGTTTGAACTCTCTGTGCCGCAGAGCATTATTTTGTTGATGCAGCGGCAGAGACTTGCCAAGGCACCGAGGACATAATGCCAAAATCAGTGGTATCGAAAGACTTCTGACAGCGCCTCGGTAGAAGCATGCGAAGCACAATCGCTTCGTGCTCTCTGCCAAGCGTTCTAGTCAAGCAGAACAAGATCCGAAACGTACGGCAAAGAACAGGTATCACAACGAGGAGGTAGCGCAGGTGTGATCCTCCCATAGCAATCGTCGATGGCGATCTAGCCTGTGCGGCACATGCTGTGTAATGGTATGGCCAACACTGCGGCGGCCACTTACTACCAGCAGCATGTACCCCAACGACGCCCCACTGCCCTTTTTCATTGTCATGCATCCATTCAAAATGTTCTTTCATCAAGCGCAACCGCCTCGAGGTTTGAAAAATGGTGTCCTAACATTGCCGCTCCCGTACTACCTAACCTTGCCTAGAATATGGGGCATAGCCATCACAAACGTTGGTTGAGAATCCAAGACATATGCATTATGGACACTACTCGCAGGCGACATTCCATCCACGATCTCTCCTACGATGAGCTGCCTTATGGGGGCTTACAATAATTGCTCCAGCTTACGCCTCGTTAGGAACACTACACCAAGCCAATCATGCAAAGACTGCGTGTTAGACCAGGCGGCATGGCTCTGCGCAATCTGTATTCAGCTCAACACAAAAATAGGATCTCTGCTATAACGCGCTCTCTGTACCGCAGGACATTCGTTGTCTTTCGCTCCACCGTCTTTCATTCCATGTAGTCCTGCTCACTTTGTTAACATATTTCGAATAAATAAGATGAAACGCGTCCCATTTCAACTCAGACCTATACCTATCCTACTCGCTCTCAGTTTCAGTCTCTATCGTAAGCCATTTCAGCTGATACTGATTCGTCCTACTAATCTAAACACTGTAGAAGCAAAGCCTGTCGAGCCCGAGTCTACGACCAAATCCGGAACATCAAACAAGATTTATTCAAGGTCTTCTGCAAACGGAACTACAGATGAAGATTCCACCTTGACAGAACCAATCTTAGTTGGCAATAGTCCAGACAATGATCTAGGTAAGTACACGCTCGGAATTTTAGCCAACAATCCCCCCTCTCGGCCGGAAGAGTGGGTTGGTCTGGGCGATTCATTTGCTGCCGGCCCTGGAGCTGGATCAGAGCTTCCTAAGGAAAGCCCTGACAAGCAGTGCTGGCAATTTTCCAACGCATATCCCAATGCAATGCAGACCAGCGACTTTATGCCTGGGCCAAATGACCCTCGTCTAGGTCCCTCAAAACCTCGCTTTCAATTTAAAGCTTGCACTGGAGATGTAACGACTGATCTCAATGACCCGAAGAATCCTGATCGCCAGCTAAAAGCAGTCGGTGCCGGCACTACATTCGTCACTTTATCGATAGGCGGAAATGATATTGGATTTAGCAGCATTGTGGCGACATGCATATACGGTCAAGGCAAGACAGATTGTAATTCGCTTCTCCAGAATAGTCGAAAGACCTTATATGGAAAAAAGCTATACGACGATTGGAATGGCGTTATCTGGCAGATTCTACGAAATATGCAGTACAAAAGGAGAACGGAGAGGATCAAGAGGACTGCAATCTATATCACCGGATACCCTCAGTTCTTCGACACCTATACGACTCAATGTGACAAGGTCAATTTTCTTCCACTGAGTCCAGTTGGGGCGCCAAAAATCACACAAGATCTTCGCCGAGCGTTGAATCGCCTAACTCATGAAGTAAACTATGTCTTTCAATATTGGATCGACGTCTACAATGTGGGCTTGACACAAACTGAATGGGAAGATATGAAGTACTCAACACCGTTGGACATCGTCGATCAGGATTTTGCTTGTAAGTCCTGCTGCGACATCTCAGAAAGGCACCTCGACCTAGGTGCAGGTGATGAGACCACTTTTGAATGCTCTAATGAATTCGGCAGTCTGCTGACCTGGGTGTCCTCCAGATGACAACCATCGCTTTTGTAGAGACGGTGTAAATGAACCCGAAAGACACAATGAAGACACATGGTTCTTTCACTTAACCCCACCAGCCACGATTAATGAGGCTCAAATGACAAGCGAGCAGTGGACCGAGGTTCTAAACAACTTTACAAGCCCCCACATGGCGGAGAGTCTTTGGAAGGTTAAATCATTTCACCCTAAATCAGCGGGCCATCAAGCAACTCGCGACCTTATGTGGTTCAAACTCGGTTACGAGAGAGTGCTAATAGACCTATCGGCAAGATACCTTGGTATCATGGTAGTAGGAGATAGCGTGCCTTACGGAACCGGCGATCCGAGAAGTCCAATATATGAGGGATGGATCCCTCACTTGAACTCTCTTCTATATAACAGGTACCTATTCCCTACACACCCAGTGAGCCACGATTTTCTGGGCAGCCAAAAAAGCCCATATGTTGGTGCGCGGGCGCACGAGTGCTACCCTGGACTGAAAATGAGCGAGCTTTACCAAAAGCTGGAACGTTCTCCTACGATCCGCTTGCGGAAAAAGGTTGTTATGCTCATGGCAGGAACCTGGGATGTTCTAGCTTCTACGGACAATTTCAGCGCTCGTGCGACTGTTGGTAAGCTTAACAGAATCATTGAACTTCTTGTCACGAATGACCCAGAAGTCGTTATCCTTGTCGCCCAGTAAGTAAGAAACAACACACGGTCTAATAATGAAAGCTAATTCAAAGATCCTCAGATTACCCATGGTGGGAGCCAACGACGATGGGCAGGTCTTCTCAACCATTCAAAGACGCATCATTGAATACAACAGTCAAATCGCGTCCCTAGTCAATCAGTTGCGTACGAGGAAGCGTTATAAAATATTCAAAGTCCATACCACAGCAACCACGTTTGAACACAACGAAGGCAATTTCATCCTCCTCTCCAAAGAAGGCTATTTGAGAACAGCCTACGACTTCTTGCAAGCCTTAGCCCTTGCAGACATACAGGGCTGGCTCAATGACCGCCCTGCAGGTAGTGCCTCAGAAACCGAATATCCTGAACTATTACCAATAAACCCGGCAGTTCCGACAAAGTCCGTGTCCTGCACCCAGCCACGCCCCTCTGACGGCCCGTCGACCCAGCAGCTGACTGATTCCTTCTTCATGGGCAAGTCGCAATTGGATTGGGTGGGACAGGTCGCCTGCAACGAAAAGGTCGTTTGCGAGAATAGCCTCAATAGTAACGTAAGTGCCGTTAGAAACAGGCATGACAATTTTTTATACCGAGTGCTTACATCCCATCCAGCACCCCGACCTAGTCGAGCCAGCACTCAACAATGGCACTGACTGCCTCTGGGCCGGCGGTCAGAACAGGGATGAGTCTAATTACTACCAGTTTACTCTTCGACGGGCTAACTCGAGTGCCCCGCTTGCGATGACTGCATGCCCATTCATTGTCGACGTAAGTCATACAACCCTGGCTACAATCTCTTTCCTATGAGGCTTTATAATGACAGATCGGCTTAGGCTATCCTCGAACAATGCCTGAATAAGGAGCAGTACTATGGCGGTTACTACGTTGCTGATGGCTTTGAGGCTAACTTCACAAATCTGGTACGTCTCCATTCCGGCCAATAATCTTAGCCTAAACCCATCCTACACAATGCCCTTACCTTTCTCCATGTCATGCCCCCTCCATTCTTAAGCATAAACCCGGCGACCAACCCAATCCTTGCCCATAACCACCGTGCTAACCCTTCAACCAGAAATTCCCGGACACTCCTCTCCAACCTCTCCCCAGCACGGCTGGCATCCCTCTCTCATTCCAGTCCGCGGTGCTGCAGAGTACTTGGGCACCACCTCCGCCCCCGCCTACCGAAGAGCCTATCTCCCCCGGATCCCCTGCCCCCACCGACTCGTCTTCTTAATCTCAGAGTCTCCAAATTCCACGTCACCGACACCTTCAGAAACGTCGACGCAGCCGCAAGCGCCGACGTGCACACCAAATACCACGTGCTCTGATAGAGCCCCGGTCATCTGTAGATGCACTGGATGTACTTGTAGCGACGGGACGACGAGAGCGCGTAACGCTCAGCAGGAATGTGTTGATCCATGAGAAGCCATAAGAGGTAGGTGTGTCCTGATACATGCCCCTTCAGCACTTTGGAAATTTCACTTCTTGGCGAAGCTTGTCTGAACTAGAGTTCAGAAATCGACACATTGAAGAAGTGTTGTCGGCGGTCATTTGGATCTTGTACCATAGCCGCGGAGCTATGCCGTAGTATTTGCGCTTCGGGCCTGAAAGTGCGTAGTCTCTTGATATTCGCGCTGGTGTGCTGGACAGGAAGCTAAGATGAAGTCCCGGTACTTTCCGTGTAAGCGCCCAAAAGCACGGTCATTGTCCGTTGCCCAAGATCTGGAGGGGGGTTAATGTTCGACTCTTTGAGCAGCGATTTTCTTGAACGTATTGCTATGGTCAACAAACTCTGTCGACTCGCTCCCCTTTGGGTCTAAGGTGACGCTACTTGTAGCGACGTAGATATCTCCTACCACTGAAGGTCAGCTTTTCCCAAGCACTGAGAGTGTTCCATGCATTGTATCGGTGTTGTTGGTGGCCACGGTCAGAACAGCGATGTATTCTTGATGCTTGCAGTTTGTTGTACCGCAACCGTCCTCTTAGCGGCAGTCACTAGTTACCAGAAACGCAATATCAACCCAAAGCCCAACCCGTCATCCGGATGGCAGAGTTATTTATTTCCAGCCTTCATTACGAGTTGTTGTCTTGACCATATTGGCGACGGAAACGAGTCACTCAATCTCAGCTACTCTCGAGTTTTCCCATGAGTTGTATGAGGACTCGAATTTCAACCAAAGCCAAGATTCAACATGACCTTTGAGCCATTCCGCATCCTCGGGATGCTCTCTCATGAACTCGAAATCACTATCCCTGAGCCTGGCGTTGTGACGGAGCATGGAGCGGATACTTTCGCGTCTAGGGCGTTTCTCGCGTGGTGGCATCTTGCGCAATTCCTCGATAGGTGGTCTTGTAAAGGGGTATTCTTCTTTCAGCTTGGATTGCAGCTTTGAAGGTAGAGGTTTAGTTATAATTTCACTGGTACAACTGAAATCAGTCTTGGATACACAAGTTTCAGGGTAAATGGAGGCTAACAGAGTCTTTCCGGTCCACTCGTACCACAGTATTTGGACGTCATCATCGTTGGAAGATTGACCCCGATCAACAAGAAAGTAGCAGCGACGGTTGGGGTAAGCATAGAGATCGCCGTGCACATAGCAACGGTCTTTGGGCGGGGTGTATGGAGGGTTTAAATGGCGTTGGCTGATAAGATCTACCATAAAAGTGTATCTTTGACTATTATCGTTGCCGGGTACAAGGTGCGTTTTTGTTTGGACCAGTATTCGTATTGGTCTTCTCGAGATGTTTCTTGAATATTGGGTAAAGGTCTCCATGTTGGTAGTTATCTCCGTATGAATGTTATGCAGAAGGAGAAGCTGGAAGAATGGAGACGGAGGATAGAAGATTATATTGGTGTTTACGTAGGTTTAGTTAGAACTGTAGCGGCGGCTTTACGAGCGGGGCAAGGCACTAAAAGTACCAATTACCAGGAGGGATGCCCCTCGCTGCCCGTCCAAATCGACGCGTTCACCACCGAAATCTACACGAAATGAACGCGTCAGCTATATGCGATCACGTGGAAACAATTAAAGCCAGCCCATCGGCGAGCTGAAGATCGAGGCGAGTCTCAGAAGTCGTGGCACACCTGATTGTTTGTCCAATGTACCTTGGATGCGCCACGATATCTAACACCTAGCTTTGGATGGTGAAGAGCGAATATTACCGGCATATCTACCAAACCGTCTCTTGGCAAAACGTTCCAAATTTCCAATAACTTTCAGTCCCACGACTCTTATCAAAATTTAGCGATGGAAGGCTGACCATTCGCTTGGGTTGTGGCTTGTCAAAGACCGCGCCCATGATGACCTTGACAAGTTGCCGTCCGAGGCTCTCGGTGCAGAGCCTTGCAGCCGCGAGTCATCATTGGACACCCTGCGACGGAGTTTGTAATTGGGTGTCGCTTAATCGTTGCGGGAAACGCCACATTGCTAGCGGGAACATGAGGGAGGGTATGGACTGGCAACCTGGAGCCTTGCGCAACGCTGCCTAAGTTTGGCATGACTGTGGAATCTCTTGGTGCATGGCATGAAGAGATGACATTGCCTACTTGATATCAAGCGTGCGAACTTTCGCTGCCTTGAAAATGGTAAGCAATAGTCTGTTTTGTGCTTGACGTGCTTCGGAACAGAATGCGCTAATTTGGGCCTTAGGTTCGAGCGGTAACCGAAGATGATACTGGCTTAAAGGTCCTCTATGATGCCCAGCATGCCGCACCCTCCGAAGAGAAGATTGATATCGTCGCCATCCATGGCATCGGCGCTCACCCAGACGATACGTGGAGCAGGAATATCGGCACGAAGGACAATCCAAACCACGTGAACTGGTTGCAACGAGAGGACATGCTGCCAACTGTGATACCAAATGCCAGGATTATGCGGTACGGCTACGAATCTCAATGGTTTGGAGACAACGCTATCAAACAGAATATAACCAATGCTTCGGATCGCTTTCTCCGATCACTTCGGCGTAAAAGGGAAGACACCAAGTCCCGACCGATGATCATGATTGCACACTGCTTTGGTGGTCTCGTGGTTTTGAAGGCTCTCCTTCGCGCAGAACAATTTCCAGACGAGTGGCCCGGCATATTCTCAGCTACCGTTGGGTTGGTGTTCTTAGGAACGCCGTTCAGAGGAGCGCCGGGGCTTACACAAATGGAGATGATTCGTGCTATACAAGATGAGTATAAGGAGACGGTTCAAGGGGAAGTCCTAAGAATCCTAGATCCAGATGACGAGTCATTATTGGCGCTGGTACATGACTTTGAGAAGATTTCGTCACGAATTACCCACAGGGCTAAGGTATCTTGCTTCTTCGAGCAGAAACCATGCAATCTCAAAGCAATTGTCGGTCAAGAAGAGAAAAAGGTAAAAAATTGCTCCACGCAATCCGTCATTCTCCCGCTGACAATGGCAAAAGTCATTTGCCGTCAATGAAAGCTCTGGTTGCCTAGATTCGGCTGAAAAAATCGGTCTCCAGCGATCGAACTTCGATATGAACAAGTTTGGCAAGCCTTCTGACGAAGAATATCTCACTGTTTGTGATGAGCTCGTCAAAATGGTGCAAGCAGGCCCGAACCTGATGCTGGCGCGGAATCAATGTAACTGGCCCATTAGAAGCGTATTTCATTCATTTGAAATTGAAAAATGCAAAATATCGAGAGTCTGACATTTAATCTTCACAGATAGCGGAGACTATGAGGTTCATTTTAGCCTCAAGGGCATACCACGAGTGAACAATTTCGTTGACCGCGATGCCGAAATGTTGCAGCTCCACTAGTTCTTCCATCCTGCCAAGCATACCGTGCCGCGCCGGCGTCAAGTATTTGTAGTGCATGGTCTTGGTGGTATAGGCAAGACACAATTGATTGTTGTATATGCTTGCCGGTACCGCAACGAGTTTAGCGCAGTCTTCTGGCTAGATGGGTCTTCTATTGACAAGCTGCGACAGTCCTTCGTCAACATTGCTAACGGATTGCCGTCTGAGCAGTTGACAGCTAATACTAATGCTGCTTTGCGGCAGCCCGATGCTGATGCGGATAGGATCATTAAAGGCGTCCAATATTGGCTAAGCTTGCCGACGAACCAAAAATGGCTGCTGATTATCGATAACGCTGATCGAGATCCTTCCCAAAAACACCGGGATCCCCAAGCATGTAATTCTCAGGACTATTTTCCACCAGCGGATCACGAATCAATCTTGATTACTAGTCGCTTGGCCAGCCTTTCTCGCGCCTGTGAAGATAATCTCAAGCTGAGTAAGGTCACCGATAAGCAAGCTTTAGAAATCTTGCAGAACAATGCTGAGAAGCCGATTCAAGGTGAGTACCGCTACTCATCGCCAGCTCGAAAACACATGGCTAAGCAAAACTCGATCCGCGAGTGACAGATGCTCATCTCATCGTGGAACGGTCCCACGGTCTACCTTTGGCGGTTACTCAAGCAGGCTCTTATTTGAAGCACACTAACATCACAGCTTCGGCATATGTCCAACATTACGATAAAACGTGGAATACTCTAATGGAGAGCCAAGACCGATTCCCGCTCCAGGAATACTCCGACCGAAGTGTTCTCACGACCTGGGCCATGTCCTATGACCAAGTCAAGAGTCAAAGTGAGCCTGCTGCAGGTCTCCTTCGACTATGGGGTTTCCTTGACTGCAACGATGTATGGCCCGAGCTCATTGCGGGTGTCCTATCCCTTAATGAAGCCTTTGGCGTACCACTACCAGACTGGTTGCAAAAGTTAATTGAAAGCGATGTCAACTTCTTAGACGCTATCAGCTTGTTGTCGCGATACTCGCTTGTTGACACCAAAGAAGAATCTACAGGTTATTCCATGCATGCAGTGCTTCATAGGTGGTGTTCTCGGTTGCCGGACGAGCAGGAATTGAGTCATCTTCCCTGGCTTGCTGTAGGTATGGTGAGAGAACAGGTTGAAAAGGATTGGAACAGTAGAATTTTTCGAAAGTATCAGAAAGTCTCCTGCCGCACGTGCATGAAACATATTGGATCTTGAATAATCAGAAATCACAGGTATTCGATGGAGTGGATTTGGTGTACCTCAAATCGCGTCTCTTGGCAAATTTCCTCGAGTTTTATGTTCACGAGAACTCAGACAGCTATCAAGCAGAGCAGCTCTTTGAGGAACCGCTGAAATGGATAAAGGACCCAAAGTTCGAAGACTGTAAGGCTGGAGATATATTTCACTGGCTAAGCAAACTCTACTATCGACGCGGAGAGCTTGTCGATGCCGAAACATTCTTTCTACGGTCGCTCGAAGTAGAAGAAATAGTGTACGCCCCGGTGGACCAAGACACTCTTGAAACCGTTTACAGACTCGGTGACGTTTACGAAAAGCTAGGAAAGCGAGAGGAGGCGAAGAAACGCTACCGACGTGCGCTTCGATACCTGAAGAGAATCCTTGAGACAAAGCAAAGGTTCATATTAAACATAAATGATAATTCTGAAGTCTTGGATGAGCATACAGACAAGTCACGTACAGGAGAAGGTATGACCATAGCGTCAATGTCATATAGGGAGCAAATCTCGAATGAAAAGCGTCTCCAAATCTGTGACCTTCAATATGACTTAGGTTATTTGTGTGGGAAATTGGGGAAAGCGCACAAACAAGAAAAATTGTACAAGCAAGCGTTGTCAGGGTACGAGAATGTACTTGGTGCGGAGTGCACCAAGCTCCAACGATCTGCGGCCAATTTAACCTGGAATCTGGGACTCATGTTTTTGGAACTAGAGAAATTAAATAAAGCGAAGGTCATGTTCTTGAGGGCTCTCAAAGGCTATGAAGTATTATTTGGGCCTGAGCATCCCGAATGTCAAGAAGTGCGGCACGAGCTAGAAGAGCTTGAGACGATGAACAGTGCAAGCGGTGATACGCTCAAAGACGAGCCAGAAAGGGAATCGTTTTCGGACTCCAATCCTGACGATGAGGAAAATGTGGAGTCTGATCTAAAGAGCCTGTCAGAAGATTTGTCTTCGGATTCTGATGCTGATAACGAGGCGACCCGGGAGTTCGATTTGGATAGTCCCTCAGGAAACAACGATGACATATCTTCGGCGAGGAACGCCAATATTTCAAGTATGCGGTACTTAGCAAGACGATTCAGAGGCCGAAAGACCACTGAACGCTTGGTTCGTGCGCCTACTGGATCAAGACGTCGGAGGCTCCTTGATATACTACGGCTCAGATAAGGCATCGACTGCTCCGTTTTCATTCCTCTCTTGAAGGCGAACAAAGGCTGAAGATCGGTCCAGCCAAGTTTTGGAGGGCTGTACGAAGAGAGCAAAATGGTCTTTTGGAAGAAGAAAGCCCCCCACCGCCCGGGGAGGAATATAATGCATATCTGCTATCACAGCACCAGCGAGACGATTCAGCGCAGATCATTGACCACGATAATCTATCGGGGCAGCAAAGAAAGGTTTGGCAAAGGTCAACATTTAAAGCCATGGCACGTTGCACATGAAGGGTGCTCAAGATCCTGCTGCTTAGAAAACTATATCTCAACAATGAGACTTGGCTTATAATGGATTCGCACACCATCCTTAGTCATTGACAACAGTATCAAGACAGTCTACCACGACCAATCTTCAATCGCGTATCAACCCTTTCACTCGTCTTACGAAGATCACGTGGCATGCCGTGGAGCTTCTCAACCACGCTTTTCGGACTTGAGACCGGATAGTCTTTCCAAGCCATTCTTTGGAACTTTCAGTAGGACGAAATAGATACAACGAAGACCATTGAGGGTACCACATCTCGAGGTAATCTGAACCACGCAAAAGAGTTATTCAAGTTACCATCATTCATTACGCCAATGGCCTTCGCCCCATGTGGCTTTGACGTTACAAGGTCTCATCAGCTCCGAGTGTTGAAAAGAGGTAGCGGTTTCTCCAGGATCAAGAGCTCGTGAATGCGGTCGATAGCGGAGCAGGAGAATCATGATCCATGTTCAAATATCACGATTCTAAGTAATTTTAGTTTGACGAGAAAGGTGGCAACGATGGAAGGAATGGCAGAAGACAGGAGACTGATATCCTAGGCAATCGCATAGACGATCGCATCGCTTCAGGTACACAGGCTTCAAGCCTTCCTGGAGTATTCGTGTTCCAAACGCAACAATTTTCAGGATGGACAGGTGTTTAAGTTATCTGGCTACTTGAGCAAAGTTTTTAGTCGGAGTTTGGCGTCGATTCTCGTCAGTCAGAACGGCCGTGCGTTGAAATGCATATATTTGTAGTATCGTGCAAGATTTAAGGACCATTCTGACGGAGAATTGGTGGAAACAATGACAGTCTGAGGTATGATCAAGTTCATCACTCAAGATAGCGCATACGGACACGGCTGCTAGCATAGCCCCTTAGCCTAATTCATCAAGTATCTAATCTCTTTAGTACTCCACACACGGCGAGCTCATGCTGTCTCACGCGATTACTGTCATCTCTGCGCGGACTTTCTTATGCTGGGCATACATGCGATGGATATGCATAGATACTGGGGCGCCACGCAGGCCGAGGGCATCCATCTGCATTACCGAGGAAGAATGATAGTGTTTGTCTAGCAAGCCGTTCTAAATACTTCACTAAACCCTAGAATCGATGTATTGCGAATCGCTAAGATTGATTTCGTTTCTAAAGGTCTTCCGCTTTCTAAGATAGCCTTCAGGAGCTAAGTCTTCGCAGGCGTGCGGCCATGTCTATGCGCACGCTGCGGAGTAAACACACGGATATATCACGGACCATATCAGCTGCATGAGTTCTCAAAGTGACCGGAGAAGCTATGGAAAAGGGAACGGAGACCGATTCTCGTTAAAAAAGCCACATCTTACTCGGAACCAAGCCCAACATTCTGCTTAAGAAATTACCGTCAAAACACAGTTGAAGATACACGAAGAAGCCTAAAGGCGTACAAAATGCTGAAAGGTTTTATTTCCCATATCGCCTATCCCACAGCTCTGCTACCCTTCTCTCTGAGACTCCAAACATCGATTTGATTCCTGATGGCGTTTTCTGTCAAAGTAGACGCTGCTCGGCGAAATCAATCCGCATTGCGGCTCGAAGTTCCAGAGGACTGGCAGCTCTCAACATCTTCAGGCTGTTCATTCTCGTCATGTCGCTCGATCAGAGAATTGCTCGCACCTTGGTGACCATCTTCTTGCCAAGTGCTGGATGTAATTTCATGGTCGTTGCTCGGAATATCACTTGTCGAATCAAGGCCAGTGCTACTGCGGTTACTGCCTTGTGAGGGAGCGCCGTGTCTACTGTCATCGACCTCGATTTCGCTTCCACCAACTGCAGCATCACCACTACTTGACACATTTGCATTCGTGGAACTTTCTGGCTTTTGGTGATCTGCATTTGGGTTGACAAGTCTTGGATGCTCTGGGTCCGCGGCATCAAAGATTCCGAGAAGCTGACCTTTTCGAGTGGTTGGAATGTCTTTTCTGCAGCCTTCCCACTCGCCAAGTCCGATTTCTTCGTGGGCCATTCGTTGGAGCTGAAGAACGTCGTTGCCGAACCATTCTGTAGTCGAAGTTTTAATGATCTTACGGCGTTCTAGGTAAATAATGACTGTCTCCAGCGACTGCTCGAGAAGTATTATTAACACTCCAGCCACAAGAACAATGACGAGCCACATTGCCGAAAAGTTCGTGTATGCTGTCGAGACTATTTTCTGTAATAAATTAGTTACAAGATCCACAAAGAAGCAAACAGTAATCTTCAACCAAAAGGGCACGCAATGAAGTTGATGAGGACAAGGGACTAATTACGTACTTGATTCTTGCAAATATATTTCCCAACGTCGTCAGTTGGTCTCGTCCAAAAGTACTTTAGCATGTCAGCGCTGCCTGGACCAACAGCCCTATCTATAGCGCTGGATTGAAAGGAAGCTAATATAATATTATGCCAATTTTCCACCTCTTGCTGCCACTGATCCGCTGGTAAGTAAGATTGTATACCTTCACTTAAACTGAAGCTAGCGGTTAAAGCAGATGTTTGATGTGAATCTAAAACATCCCATAGCGAGAAGAGCATGATTCCCCAGTAAATTGCCCATTCTCTTTTCGTTGTCGGTATTTGATAGCGGAAATTTATTCCATTTCCGCCATAAAATATCGAACATCCTTGCTCAGGCGGTAGAGTAGGATCGCAACTTTGATACTGTTCTGTACAACCTAAGATCGATGCCGATTGATCAGAGAGATAATAATGCAGTGGGGTTGAAGAATTGTCAAAAAATACAGCGTCATTAGTTGTCTGGTGTGCAGCATATAACTCGTCGTCATTCGGTTCAATGTAGCGTATTCCATTGCTTGAAAGAAAAATCAAGGTTATATCGCCGTCAGGCTGTGTAAGTTCTCTAATAGGAGTAAAACTTGACCATAGTCTATCGCAAGATCCATTGTAAACATAGCAAATCTGTGTGCTAATACATATTAGTGCATAATCATCTCTTAAGCAAACCCCCGTCTTTTCAGGAAACCTACTTCAGTCTGTATTCCGCGTCTGGGTAACCGAATCGCCGCCAAGCCAGCTCCTCAGCTGACTGCTGATCAATCTCATAAGTATGAAGCATTGTCTTGTTAGGTAGGTTTGCTCGAGGTCCATAGAAATATTGTATATAAGGCTTGTCTTGAGAATAGTATACAATCTTTTCATAATTCTTACTTCTTAGAGGGGCACAGTGTAAAAGTTTCCTAAATTTAAATCGAAGGTGATCTGGTAGGTTCAAGCCGATGTCTTCTTGAGAGTCAAGAAATCCTGTATCGATTTTGATATTATTGTTCGTATTACGACATATCCTTTCTTCGAAAGGGCAACTAGCGTTATGAACAATCGTACTTGAAAGCCTTCGTTTCGGAAATAGTGTGCAGCTGTCTTGTCTTTGATTACGTGTACCTGAGTCAGAGTAGCATCTTTGAGCATAGTTAGCGTACGACGTCATCCGTTCGCCAACCCAACGGTTGTAAATCTTCGACACTTGATCTGTAAGTTGTATAGACGAGTTAATATATTGTACGCCGCAGTTCGGACTTGAAATTAATACTTCGTTTCCCATACTTGAGCTAATTCTTGATGAAAATATGCCACCAAGCGTAATTGCGGCTGTGATCAGTACGGATAATCCAATGAGGGGTAAAGTCCGTTCAAAAGGCTGATGGGCCGTCTGTCGCCACGCTAATAGAATTCGGAGGAATCTCAGAAGACCAGTCTTTTCATCGCTAGCATTACGTAGAATTGCCTGGCGTTGATGATACAGGCCATCTTGACAAGCTTCCGGTTTTGATAGAAGTAATTGATGTAAGACGAAGCAAAGAATACGCCAAAGCCTTGATCCAACGAAGGTAACGAAGACAGCGAGAAAGGCTGTGAGTAGCGCTCCATTACGATGACTTAAGGTAATCGTTGATCCAGTAATCCTTCCGCCAAGAGACCAATTCGTCCAGATCCCGAGATAAACGGGGTAGTCGATTTCTGCTTGCGTCTCAGTCATTTTATTGTTGTCTTGTGTGAGAGATGCAGTCAGTAATGTAGATCATACATAAAGTGAAGTAGTAAAGTAAATGGCTGTTGAGGGTGGGCTCAACACGAGCGTACCTCGCGCAGGCATCTAGGCATCAAATAATATTTCAGTCAAGCTTCCGTTCAGCCAGTTTTTCTTCGGCTGATTGAGTCTATGCAAACGGCTGATCGTGCTCCCCCCGACAGAGCTTCTTCCGTCACAAGCGATCTTACCGAGCTGAACCAAGTCAGAAATAGCCTAAGGCAGTATCCGTGCTTACCAAGCCTATGCATAGCGTTGAAAGACTCATTATGAGACTCATTATGAGGGCTTGGACATGAAAACTAGAGCAAATGCGGCACATCGCAGGTTGGATCGACGGATACACCTTTCTTCTCTTGTCTATCCTCTTCACAATTTCGGCTTACTTCCGGAGCCTCTTCACTTTATATAGCTTAGCGAGGCAGAATCCTCTGTTTTAAGGGCTTTCCGGAAAGCATAAGAAGTCTAAGTTGTTCGCGCCTTTTGGAAGCTGCATCTTCGAGGTTTGTCCGGTTACACCTAGTCACGGTTCAGCTCCTCCATCAGTGTCCTATTATATTTAGCGTGATCAAAAATCGGGCCCTGCCAGCATGCCTGACGTGGTTGAGCGAATTGATCGTCGATCCTGCCTGGCCTAGTAGTCTTAAGGGTCTGTATGTCGTTTTTCCAGTTTTTTGCTTCATTTTGGCTTAGTGTCCGAATGCAAATGCAAGTTGCACTTCTTTGAAACCAAGCGATCACTTAATGAATGCCGGCCTGGGGCCGTCAACTTCCTTTACTGGCACTGATCTGGAGACCAGGACCAGATCATGCAAAAAGATATGCTAAATATCGGATGTTGCCCGCCTTTCGCATACAGCTTTGTAGGGGAGCTAACAGGGATATGTTTTTCGGCCCCTTTGAGGTCTGTGCGTCTGACTGCAGGCTTGTTCACATCGGCAAAAGTATGTGCACTCATTTACAAACGTGTCCTCAATGTATGTGTACCACTTTGTCTAGATAAGTTCTTTCTACATTGCTGTGCTATGTTGACAGCCGCTTACGTGGATAAGGGTTAAGCTGTTCTTAAAGAACTGTTGGCTTCACGGAGGTGTCTGCGGTACTTGTTTAGGTTTATTAATGCAAGTCTCAAAATCGTAACTTAGGGACCAGTCAGGCTGCTTCCAAGACCCAGTAATAGAGTTCGTTGCCGAAAGCCACAACGACCTTTATAAATCAGCCCCGTCTCCAAACTCCATGGGGAAGAATGGAGCACCTTCCTCCCGGACCCGAAATTTCCATAAGGCATGACGTAGCCTTTGCTCATTTTATTCATTCCTTGCGACAATCTGGTATGAAGAGGTAGCAAGACCTGTCGAACAGACGTGAAATGGTAAATTACGGGGCCCGGCAGGAGATTTCATTAATATCTCTCTTCGTTGCTCTAATATGGCATCCTTACCTCCAAGTTTAGAGTTCCCTTCTCCGAAACAACCTTGCTTACGCATGACATGTATGCCTTCTAAGCCATTGTCGCATGCATCTTCCTCTGGCCTCCACGTCCGGAGCTAACAGCTCTCCTCTCGTCGGCATACCAACTGCAGGATAGACTGCGCCGATCTTTTTAAGCAGCCAGACTTCTAAAGTCTGCGCACTTGAAGAAGTCACTTCCTAAGACATGGTCCAGTGTCTTTGCATTCCGAAAACAACATTTCTATCTTTAACATCGTCGAAAGTCTCTTAGGTTACGCCCGACTAAGGCCAACGTTACTTTTATCATCATACAAGGCAACAATTTTTAGGATCGTAGGTCATCTATTTCAATTGGTCAAGGCGTCGCTATGCCTAATCAAAACCTAACTTCCTCATTGACCCTAGCAGGTAATTTGCCCGGTAGACTATTCAGAGCTTTAGTTGTTCTCACTTACATGTTCACGAAGTCAGATTCTGAAGGAAGAACGCTACCATTTGCTTGAGTCTTCGCTCTAATCTTGCCCTTCCCTAACACATTAGCGTATGAAAGCTCTTCTAAGCCCTTTCAACCCACTCATTTATGTTCCACAAATCTGCCCCCAGATCTTTCTCATTGCTATTCGGATATGACCCTTCGCCCTCTTCAAATTTTCTTCACACGGCCAGAGCCCGATCATATGCAATGGACTTGCCGCGGAGGTCTTGCAGCCGAAGCTTAACCAAGCAAGTGAAGCCCCAATATACGACTTATCTATGCCTCTCTTGGAGAATGAGCTTGATCCTCCGGCAGGTGGACGGACGAGACGAGCGTGGCAAATATACGTGTTAGAAAATGCGCTAGAACCGGCATTCAAGCCGAGATGTACGGATTAGGGAGGAACACACATTAAAGTGGAAATTGAGCTCTATTAAACGCAAGATGAGGGGAATTTTCTTCAATTCATCAGCGTCCAGTAAGTAGAAAACTGCGGCGAAATGCCTGGTGGCTACAAATGGTACACATTCGAGCAGGGGGAAAGGAATCAGGGGACACTGCGAAGACTATTTTCCGTCCCATTCTGCCTGGTGAGCGTCGCCTCAACCCAGCCTGTCACCCCGCAGATTGAGTGTAAAACAGATATGCAGGTGCATGACATTGGAAATTATTGGTGATATGATAGTAGAGTTGGGCTCTTTACTGTATGTATCTTACAGACTGCCACGACTGGCAGGTTTGCGTCAGCAGCATATTATTGACCACCTTTGGCGAAATGCGCGGCTATCCCATTGCACACGGCGGGTAGGGTACAAGCAACCTAAGACACCAGGCGCGCTGTGAGAGTCGTGGGGTTGGTGGTCGATGATCGGTTAGCTCTTTTTCCCTAGTACGGCTTTCGGGGTCGCATATTAATGTATTTTGTAACATTTACCGTCAGCCTTGCTACTAAGATTCGATTTCTCCACTTGCCACGCTTCTGGATTTCGCCGTTGAATACAGATCTAGCTCCATCTGGTTTTCGAAGCCACACTCTGGATTGTTGATGTAAAGTAGTAAGCATGACCGGTTTACCAATTATCTGACAGCTATGTTCAATTTGGGCTTCGTAGTTCTCCGCAGACTAGGCGTAAGTTCATTTCTTTCTAGGAATTCAAATTCCGACATGGTTAGCGCACTCGAAAGCCTTATCCCCCTCTTTTGCGCGTCTAGGCATTGATCGCTCACCGTTTCGAAATTTCTCTCATACGTTAGAGAGGATTACATCGCTTTTCCTTCGGTAGTGGCTTATCCCTTGCGATTCTGAAATGATGCTTTCGGCTAGTGGGCACTGAGAGGTTTTCACAGGGGAAAGCGATGGTGAAATCTTGGCGCCCGCCTTTTGACAACGCCCTAACACTGAAGGCCTGGTTAGCTCCGGGGGCCATTAAGCACAGCCGCGCCCTACATTCTTACCTATGGAACCAAAAGAAGGACCCTAAATATATAAAGAGCTTTCCAGAATCCACAAAGTTTTTAGCTAGTCTAGAGAATTGCTTTGATATTCATGTCATAGTGCCATTTTTAGGACCGTTGTCAGATATCCACCTTGCGAAGATATTGTAGGAATCTCAACCCGCGACTGCTGGCATCTTGATATGTCAGACAAAGCCAGTTCTCTCGCATATCACAGGAGTATAGCGTCGTCTAGCAACAGCTTAGTACGCCTTGAGATCCATAAAAAATTATGTAAAAAGTCTAATAAGAGACAGTCTGAGATGAGCGTTGATCCTAACTACACCGCTGACTTCAGTCTGGGCATGAGAGCGGAGATACAGCAGCTATACCGACCGAATGATCGATCACCTTGGAATGAGTCTATCCTAGAGAAGTCCACCACGGATGTTGAAGCTGGCTCTTACGCCCAAGAGTTCGCTCTTGTCGTACGCCGCGAACCCCATCCGATCACAAATCAAGTTGCTCTGTATTCCATTACTGTCCAAAGCCCATTGATAAAAAATGTCCTTGATGGTACATTTAAAGGCTTCGAGGGTCTCAACACCCAACTGAAACAGCTGACCTTCAAGGCTCCTTTCCATCCCTTCTACTATCGATGGCATCTTTTCGAGAAGCTTCGGAGGGACGAGCAGGACCAGGAAACCAAGGATCACCTTGATCTCTTGTATCCCATCCTGAGCGAGGAGATTACGCCCCACATTGAGACCATGAAGGACCTGACCAAGAACAAGGTGATTAATTTCGACTACTTGTGGACCATCTTTGCTCCTGGAATGGAAGTGTACACCAAACTTGACGGCCAAGACCGCCTCATGGAACTGACTGATAGTCGCTATGGAGCTAATATGAGCGGCGAATTCTTTACCTTAGAATGTCGATACATCGATTGTGATGGGTTGGGTTTTGGGTACGTCTCAAGCTCAGTCGATATTGACAAATTTGAAGGCGTGAAGAAGATAGTCGATCTCGAAGCATTTCCTAGCCATCTTCATCCCAACGTTGAGAGCCTTGTCGATCGACTGCATGCGCGCGGCGAGAAGCTTGAAAAACTCAATGGTTTTCACCACATGTCGTATTCGGGATTTTACACTGCCAGATCCTCTAGACAGGTTCGGAAACGACATGTACGTAATTGGCAAAATTTCTCTGGCCACACAGTACAAGCTAAGATCTTCTGGCAAGGTCGAAAGTAGCCGTATCATCATCGACCCACAGACCTTCAACATTTACGGTACACTTGGGCCTGGTCTTGGATCGATCGAATCTGACTTACACGGGGACTCGGCTGATGACGAAGTACATGATAGCACTCACAATGTGATTTACAGAGCGACCAGCCAGGCCTTTCGAGCGTACCAGAGTGCCTTGGGGAGACATGAGAAGCGTGAGAAACACATGTCGGGTGGCTGTAAGCCTGCATCCTCTCTATTTATACTCTCTAGGACCATGTTTAACACCAGCACAAGCCAAACCGTTGAGCCCTAAGCAACGCTTGCTCTGTACTCCGGTCGTACGGGGCTACTGCCTTGCCTTCAAAACATGGGGTAAGAGTTCAATCCATGTACGACCCTAATCTCATTGCTAAGATGTGCATCTGTCGCTTAGCTGAGTTCTATGTTGAGAATGTTCACCCGATACGGTGGAGCGAAAATGCTTTTCCTAGGCTTGTGCTGCCACATGGTTACAAGGAGATCATCCGTGCATTTGTTCAAGAGCAGCTGTCCCGCGACGATGAGTTTGATGATATCGTTTACGGAAAAGGTGGGATAGATACTCCCTTGTTGACATTTCATGGATGAGAAGCAACTGCTAATGATGCAAGTACAGGTCTGGGCTTCATCATGTTGCTAAGTGGGTAAAGCCGATACAGTAGAAACAGAGTGTCACTCTTACTAACTCAGGGGGCAAGGTGGAGAACCTGGAGTTGGAAAAACACTCACGGCAGAATCCGGTACGTTCGTCCTGCCTCATAACCGTCTGATTTTGTCTTACGGCAAAACCACCAGTTGCCGAAGAGATGCGCCAGCCACTATACCTGATGAGCGCCAGCGAACTAGGCGAAACCGCCACCGAGGTCGAAGAATCGCTCGAACAAGTCCTCGAACTGACCCGGAAGTGGAACGCCATCTTGCTGCTCGACGAGTGCGATATGTTCCTCGAGGCTCGCTCGACCGCCGACATACGCCGCAACCGTCTCGTCTCGGGTGAGTTTCTCTCCGCTCGCCCCACTCCCCTTAGCCGCTGAATGCTACTGGGCCCGGTCAAGGCTGACTCTTGCACAACGTACAGTCTTCCTGCGACAGCTAGAATACTACCGAGGCGTCATGTTCCTCACGAGCAACCGCATCCGCGACTTCGACACGGCCTTCGAGTCGCGGATCCATCTCACCATCCACTATCCACCGCTGGACCAACCGAGCAGGTTGCATGTGTGGAAGACTTTTGTTCAGATGGGGGAGTTGGAGAGCCGGCTGAGCGATGAGGACCTTGAAAGTCTGGCGAAGATCGAGGTCAATGGGAGGCAGATCAAGAATATTGTTAAGACGGCTCGGTTGCTGTCGAAGCAGGAGAAAGCTCCGTTGGCTATGGAGCATGTTGAGATGGTATTGAAGGTTAAGAAAGGGACTTTTGTTTGACGGGTGATGATGGGTAGTGTGTCGTGCTGGTATGAAGATGCGATGTTGATAGACCTAGACTTACAGTCAGATCATAGATCACATGCCAGACCGAAAACGTAGCCACAAGAATGTTTTAGTCGAGTCAAGATTAATTCAAATCTATCTCCACTTCTCAGAAATCCCTAGCTAGCTCTTGACCCCACTCTCTATCTACGATCACATTCAATCACAAAATCAAATGTCTTCCTAGGCGGTACCACTATTGCCGAGTAAATGGAAAAAAAGAACTCATTTAACAACTCAACAGTCTTTTAAATAATAAAACGAGCTCAGATCCACTTTCTTATTCCTCAAGAGCCACAGCGAGCTTTATCATCACTTTATATGTTCCGTCAGTCTGCACCGTAGAACCTTCGAGGAATCGACTCTTCTCTACGTAAGACTTAACAAGTGAGTCCCCGTCGGCAATAACGATCCAGTCCCCCCTTCAAAAATCCCCGCCACATCAAAAACAGCGCCTCATGCGCCTTTATCAGTGACTAAAGAGCTCGTTAAGTGCCCGAAAGCAACTGATACGTTGCCAAAGAAGCAATGATATCGTCGTCACAGCCGAAGTTTTAGGAGGAAAGATAGATTTTGCGGAACTGTGAGGGTCCAGTGAGGGTAGACAGATTCTTGAACTCGGGTCAAGGTTCATCCGAGCGGCTGAGTGGCTTTTAGACGTGTATGGGAGCTTGTATAACGAAAGGTTATGGGGTGGCTGCGAGGGAGAGGCGCGGGGTTTTGGGTGTACCAAAATGATTGCAGCTGAGCATTGGGATGTATGGCTAAGCTGGATATGTGGGGCTCAATTGGTCCAGGGTATTCGAAGAGATGGGAAGCGTGGTGTTCCGTCCTGGATTTGGATGTGAACCGAGGTTTGTGAAGTGCTTGTTGCATTTTTGGAGGGGTCATAGACGAACTGATATGGTAGCGATGTAAATGATGAGGTAGATAATGCAGTACAATTGAAGACCAAATCCGAAAGCTAGACAGGAAAAGTTCCAAAGAGAACGCATTCTCATCACATCATCATAGCCGCAACATCTACTCCTGCCATTGCCCGTTTTCCTTGCTGGAATCAACGTGAAACCTTTACCGAATAACCCACACCCAACCACCTCCCTCAGCCTGCCTTATCCCCACTTTCTTACAGGCTCCATCCTCCGCCAGTCCTCCATTCTCTGCATCTCTCCGCCTTACCCCATCCTTATCATGCTCCCCAAACAACCCCTCAATCGTCTTCACCGGCCGTTCCTGCCGCTGACTCGGCTCAAAGAACCCCGCCGCCAACCCATCCGGCGTCAGCCTAGCTTTCACTTCCTGCGCCCTAGTCGGCCCGGCCAAAAACACCACAGCCGCGGCGAGGACCAGTGAGAAGAGCGCGTACAGCGCCTTGAGGCTGACGAGGAAGTACAACGGCACTTTGGGGACGCGGGTGAGGAGCGCGGTGTCATTGCGCGACTGCTCGAGTTTGTTGAGGATGGGGATGTTGATGCCTGCCGTGAGGGCGACCGCGGCGCGGGAGAAGGAGTTGGCGAAGGTGTCGGCGACGGCGTCGGGGGTTGTGCCGTAGGCGGCGAGAGCGGCGGCGTCTTCGAGGGCGAGGTGGGAGAGGGCGCTATTGATGGCGAATGGGGCGCTGTAGATCGCGCCGTAGATGGCGGGGGCGGGAGTGGTGTACCAGCCGCGTTTTGGGCCGGCGGCGAGGATGGAGTTGTTGACCCAGGCGTAGACGGTGGTGTAGATGGTGGTGCTGCAGTTGAGGATGAAGACGTTGTCACCAGTGTGATCGGTTTTGAGGTAGCCACCGCGTGTCATTGTGTCGAAGGTGGAGGTTTGGGTGTCTACCGGGGGAAATCCTTTGGACCAGTGCATGAAATGGATAGGGTTCTGGGTGCTGAACAGCTCAGTTGATTCCGAGCCGTAGCCAATAGGTTGCGTTAGGTTCGTATCCTTGAAAAATTGAATGCCTACGGCAGAGTCATTGACGGAGGCAGCCGCGGCAGCAGGGTCGACACCGACTTCACCTGAGAAGGTGAAAGAAGGAGATTTATATCCCCACGGGCAGGAGAAGCCATCATTGTCTGGGTTGACCGTGCATTTCTGTGTGACAACCTGGCACGATGTGGACACGGAGGTTGTATTAGAGAGGTGATCCATATCTTCATCTTTTGCCTCGATATTTCCCAAGAAATAGTATTGAATATCATCTGCGTCTCCGTAGGCGTCAGTGGGGGCTGAAAGAGATGTGTTCTGAATCTCGTTGATATAAGAGTTGCTGAGCAACGTTTGTGCGGCTTCCTGAGCATGGGCGACGCCGCGCTTTGTCTGTATTCCGTTTGCTCCAGAGGTGTAATTGTAGCTTGTGATACTGCAGGGATAGCTGCATTGAGCTGTCACATTGGTTGGGCATGGATACATTTCCAACATATTATCACGGCAATAGTACGGGTCCAATCCTCGTCCGTGAGAAGACAAGGGACGTTCGTGGCGGCTAATTATTATCTGATTGACTGGCTTGGTCGCTGCGGCAAACCAGGTCTCTGCTGCACCTATAGCAAGTCTGTAAATCTAACATATCAGCTATACAACGGTGACGGCCTTGATGTGAAGGTCAATACTCACGTATCAAACAATACGAAGGTGAGCGCTGCGAAAGCAAGAGAAATAGGTTGAACTATGCGATCATGCCTTAGCCACCTGTATTTCATCACATTCCACAACGGTTTAAAGCCGCTTCCCGTCAACAAGCCTATTAGGAGAGACGTCTGGTGCGGAGTTGGCAGCTGGCCTGTCTCATCGTTCTCGGTGGCGTCTAAAATACGGCGACCAGCAAAGAAGGCAACAAGTGCCATTGAAGAGCCGGTTAGGAACGGCATGATTTTAGCCGTCCATGAAGCAATTGCCACGAGCAAGGCAGGGTTGAAGCGAATGTAGTAAGCTGAAGTGCCTCCGCTGGATTTGAGCTGTGTTAGTTCATTTAGGACTGTTTGATTGGTGACATTGTAGCTAGAAGGAGCTTGGAGCAACTCCCACCCTGGATCTAAATCAACACGGTGATAGAAGATGATCGTGAGCAAGACCGTGCACACTAGAGTCACCGGTATACAAGGCAGGAAAGCTCCCAGGAGTAAGTCAGTCAAAGCCCCTTCGATATGTGTTGTTGATCCATCTTGTGACGAAACCGGAGATTTTGGAGTCTCTACTTCTTTGATGGCTGTCTCAGAAACAGGCGGCGCTTCCTTCTCGGGTGCAGAAACTTTCTCGGGTGGGGGACGCTGTGCCATATTTACCGGGCTCTACTCGCCTGTTGATAAGATTTGATGAAACGTCCGACAGCTTTAAAGGAACGATTTGAAGAACAACGGCTGAAAAAGATACACAGAAGGAGACAAAGCTTGAATGTTACAGTCGGCCGACCCAGTTCGAGCGCCAAAGTCCGCATAATGTAGATTTGCCTAACTTACTGGACTGACGCCACCAGTAGCTTGAGGTAGAGCTGAAGGTAGCTCAAGCATGAAATGGGAACGAGGCCAGAACTTTGTGGATGGAAGTGTCTGGCCGCTGAGGCAGCCAGCTCCACAAGCCAGTGGCTTGATTCGACGTAGCTCATAAGGATCCGTTCGTGAACGAGCATCTGTGCAAGTAGGGTGGACAGTCGCGCACATTGGCGATCGAAGGGCTCCAGTGGAATGGTGCTCATAGGAGCAAAGAGAGGCTTCACGCTTACCATTTCGAGAAGACGGCAAACCGCGTTTAGAGCAAAAGTGTAGATAGCACGAGAAGACAGCGTCTTTGAACCCATTTTGGAACACGCCTCTTCTCTTGATTGGGTGCCATCAGCGATGGCAAGCTTTGACGATGCTGTGCCGGCGCCGGGGAAACTTCGGTTCTTGCCCTTCTAGACCTGCGTCGCTGGGGCCAAAGACGCCTCAAGCTGACAAGGTCAGTTGATCGCGACTTGTGGCGCCTTTAAGCAAAGCAGATGAGGCAATGACCTCTTCCATCGGCAATTAGCTCATAGAAGCAGTGCCTGTACCTACCGGAACTGGATCCCGCGGAGGTCGGGTTAGAATTGGTGCGGCAGCGTCTGCGAACATTCCCTGCACCGCGCCACTCAAAACACCTTCGCACATGACGACCTCTTATCACCGGCCAAATCGGTCGAGGTTCGTTTGCGTCCTTATCAAGGAGCCCATGGTAAGGTTCTGAAGATATGAAAAAATAGAATACAGCAGCAAAAGCTTGAGAAACGACAACGGCAGAGATCTTGTAGGAGGGTTGTTGACTAAAGCGCCGCGCCGACATATGCGTCGGGTAACAAAAGACGCCTACAAGTCCATAGGGTAATCGTTTGGGTGCGTAGAAGAATGGTACGCCATGGAAGCGACTTTTGTAGATGAGAAGAAGGGAAGCTCAACGCGCATTTCCATTCCCTCGATTGTTCTTAATAGCCCGCTACATTCTGGTAGCCAGGTCCTCCGCTTCCGAATAAATTCTCACGGCAATGCTCTCCCAGGATGCATTTATTACAGTTGTGGATATCTGGCTGTGCAAGGGTATGAAAGCGCTCTTTCATCAGCCACTGTGCTTGATTAAATTCACATCTTAGAAGCTGCTGAATTAGGTACTAGGTATAGGGTCACCAGGAGCGCTGTTAGAAATACATATGCCAGTGTACTATGAGCAATCTTGAGCTAGAGAGTGAGTCTAATACTATCTTCCATAGTTTAGTTTCTCATATGCAAACTGAAAATATCGTTTTTCCCAGACCCCGACCATTCGATCAGTCCACTTCTCTATGCATGCGCGCACTCAATTAGCCGCCAGCAAGGAAGCAGACTAGGGCGCTTCAATATGTGGCATTCGAAATAAACATATGCATAAATAACAAACAGAGCCCCTATTGGTTGAACCAGTAGGTCCGAAGTCAAGGGGCTGTCAGGACATATTTCCTTAGGGACCACCTCTGTCTAGGTCTTATCAATATGGGATGAGTTTTGTTGAACTTCAAGCGTCTTCATCAAGGCAGATGCAATCCCTGAAACTCGCCGGTGGGTCTGAGTCTTCACTGACGGATACGCGAGAAGGTCTAGTCATGAATGGGTTAAGTGAAAGTTTGTAGTCGAGCAGGCAAGTATGTTCGAAAAAATATGACAATCCTAATTCGAGGATCAAGGTAATTCTCTCTATTTCCACAGAAGTCTAGGCTGAAAATTCCACTATCAATCTTCGTCTAAGACGGCAAAGGACGAGAATTGTGGTATTTACTCGACAAAATTGTATGTTGTTTTTGGAAACAAATTCGCGGACCTATTTGGATGTCACAGATAAGAAAGAACTAGAAGTTTTTCTATTACATCAACACTGTCCGTCTTCGCACCGGACCTAGATCCTCGAGCACATCAAGATGCCACTCGGGCACATATAAATTGACCTTTGTAACTCGAAATGCGACGTCTGCATCGTATCGAAGTTGCAGCAAATTATGGTGGACCCAGCCTTCGTACATATCTCGTGCCACCAAGAGAAATGGGAGACACTCATCTTGTCGCTTGTACATTTCGAGATCTGCACTCATAACGGTCAAAGTGCAGCGTATGTCTCGAATGTCATAGGTACAGTAGAGGGTATTTCCTGGGTCTGAGTTCTCCTCATCCGAATGGGCAGAGAATGGTCTCAAAGTCAAAACAATACTGTCTAGGAACAGACAGGTGCTAACCTTGCTTGGGTCTATTTTGTCGAGCTGGAATTCTGGGCCGTCAGCATCTAATGCTGCTGCTTGCGAGACTGGGTCATTGGCGAACCCCTGGTGAATGTCTTGTGATCTCCCCTCACAAGTAGTGGGAGCCTTATAAATCTGAAGAAGTTGGTCTGATTCTGCCTTCCACGCCTGGAGATGTTCCGAGAAGTAATGTGGATTTTGGTCATTGAGTGGGTTCGCTGTGAAATTTCCACATTCCCAACCAATAGGAGCCCAAGATGGAAATTCGGTTCGTCGTTGGAGTGGTGGATGTTGAGCTGTCCAAGCAAGAGCCCAATTCAGATCGGCAACAGGTACACCCCAGAAAAACCCTTCACTGTACTCGACTTCCTCCAAGTACTGGGCCACGCCGGAGAAAGCATTCAACGCGTCAGCACTGTGCGTCATCTTGCGATAGCTATACAACGTGGCTAAGACTGTGTACTGCTGAAGACGTCCGTTGGTGAGCGACTTGCTCACAAAAGGACTTCTGAGCACACCGGGCCCAATTAATGGTTCGGACCAGCTATTGAAAACGAATTCCTCGTCTCGCATGACTTGATGCGTCCATGACCTGGTCTCATCGATGGACTCACAGCACTGCATAGCATTACACTCGAAATAGAGTTGATGATCACTGATGTAGAGACAACGGCGGGAGAGGAGAGCTTCTTGGAAGCACCAGGCCCTTTGGCCCCAGGGACATTCCCAGATCAGCTGCGAAAGAGTAGGCATCAAGCCAACAAGCTGTTTATTTCCGATAGTACAGGTAGCCTGAGGGAACATGGATGCAGTCGGCGATCGCACTCGTGGAAGTCCCGCATCTGCAGACTCGCCTGAGAGGGCAACAATCGTGGCATATGCGCCTCTGTAAATGTGGCTCATAATTCCTATCTGATGAGCCTTATCATCAGTATCGACTTGATTTATGCACAGACAATCGACCCAAAGGTACCGCTGGCCAAGGCTCCGGACCAGTAACATTGCGTCTTCGACCGTTTGCGGCACCATTTGGATCACAGACCCTAGACAATAACTAGCTTGTTCAAGGGAACCCCACACGTATGAGAGGGCGATATAATCGCAGGGCTCGGGGGGATGTCGAACGATCATCCTTGTGGATACATCCACTAGACGAACCTTAAGAAGAGCATCATTCCAAAGAGGGCGGCAACTGAGCGGGTGTAGTCGCTGACACGAGCTGATCCATTTCTGTATCATGTCTATGTTGACCTTATCTTGATCGATGCGTCGCGCTCCTAAGGTAATCGCGTCGTCGTCTTCATTTTCGGCTCGTAAGCATAAAGCATCTCCGCGATGGATATCTTCAGTTGCACCATCTCCAGACAGTTCTGTAGTAAGACCAACTAGCAAGCATTTTGAGCTGGAGCGTTTTTCTTGTGTATTGATGGCAATACCGTCTTCCAGCCTTGACAGGGTCCAATTGGGAACGATGAAGACTTTCTGATTAGGAGAATAGACACAGGGCGTCATAGAAAAGATACAACGACAAAGAGGACAATCACTTCTTAGAGTCAAGGAGTCGGTCATACCAATAGAGCGAATCTGACCGCTCCCATCAGCCTCTGCTTGCTTGAGTTCGTCGTTATTTGTCCACGGGATGTCTTCGTGAAGAATAGCCAATACATCGAGATCTTGACATCTCCCACAGAGGCGAGATTCGAGTTCTTGGTCACTTTCATCCTCAAATATCATGTTACGACGTTGCCTGCCAAAGAACCACCCACCAAAGTCGTCCTCCAAAGGGAGAGGAAGTGGACATTCGCTCATGCCGTGCCCTGATTCTCTGCAATTCAGGCAAAGCAGGAGATGTCTACTGACCGACATAGCTCTCAACGAACTCAGCAGTAACGGCTAAGGGGAAGTAGTTATAATATAACAATGAGCGCGTGAGAGGTTCCCTTGAACATGGTGAAGCTGGCCGATAATTGTAGACACGTCGACATAATCAAGTAGCCAATAGACGTTAGATTAACGACAGAAAGTTTAGTAGCATCATAAGAAGGATTCCTTCAGTAGATTACACAGATTTCTAGCCCTAAATCAATCGGGGCGCATTTGAAGCACGTCACAGTCAGATTGCGGGCACCCTGAGTCGCTGTCTCCGGTCAAACAGGAACCAGAAGCAAGGTGTCGAATGGGGATCTAAGCCAAAAGAGTCGTCATTGAAATTTCCATGATGTTGCCACTAGTTTTGGAAGATGCTGAAGAAGGCCTTCCCCTTCATCTTCTCTTTTGCTACTCGAGAGAGGCTACAGTCGCGTTTCGTAGTCAGGCTGCTCGGGATAGTCGGGTGCATCAGCCCCCAACCCTAAGAGTGGGGGCTCTAAGTGGCAATTTTCGGCTTCAAGTGAGTAACGCCTAGAAGACGTTATTCTACCTAACCTATACAACAATGTTAATATATAAGTAATAAACAAAGAAAATTTGGCCTTGGAATGATATTCTAGGTAGGAAAAGAGGTTTTAAGGAGAGTTTCGAAGCTTTTATGTGCTTTGACTGTGGTCCCATGTATTAACACACCTTCACACGGCCATTTCACAAAGTTTTGACAAGGTTGACACTGCTAAAATTAAATAGAAGGGAGTTTTTTCTGGCAACAGAGTTTTGGTCATGGCTCCTTCCTTCTCATAGAGCTTCACTGTACGCTTATCTTCGCCGACTGACGCCCCACGCGTCTCCTTCAACTCGATTTCTCTAGGACCGTCATCCCGGCGCACCAGATCAGCATCCCTCCAGATAAAGAGTCGTCACCGTGATTCAGTTGGGTCTGCGTTCCATTGCAACGCCTACTCCTCGAGAAATTGGAGGGGGTTATGGAAGTTCAAAGCTAGTCAAACATTTCGGATGTCCAGGAGCGCCTTGCCAACGTGACCGAGGAAAGCCTAACCGAGTGGCGTCCATCAAGGTGACACAAACAGAATAAACGCGTTGAACTGACTACTCCTCGTGCAGCCGTCTCGAAGACATACCATGCCCAAAGAGCTTTATCTCTCTGCAAGCCAAGGATATACCCTTCACTCCTGCATAAAACCATGCCATTCCGCCCCCTCTCCTCAACCCTCAAGACCGTACCCCTCAAAGACTCCTTGCCCGGAAGATTCACCGAGCCAACACTCCACCCAACCCTCTCTTTCCCCTCACCCCCTCCATCAGGCACTGGTACCCGCTCACTCTGCGCCCGCTGCCTCACCCTCCTCTCGCACGTCGTCACGCGTTTCGGCGACGGCACGGGGTACACGGCTATCACAGTCCTGCATTCGTCGAGTCTATCTGATGGACCTTCTGATTGCGTGATTTGCACGAAGATGTTGGTTCTGTTCAATGCCGCGAGGGAACATATTTCATTTGAACCTTCGTTGCGGGACACGTCGTGTGCAGAGTGGAAGGTCAAGTGGGCCGTTGACGAGGCGGATCCGGAGCGTTTTCCGCAGTATAAGTTTCCGCATGAGGGGGTGGGTGTGTTAGTTGCGGTGAATCATAAGGGTGGGTATGGATGGGGGATTGGTGAGTTTATCGAAATGACATTTATGCTTGTTTTGTTTAGAGGCGTTTGTGGGCTAATGAGTCGGTAGGAGGGTTCAAGTTGTATCCCGATCGGAATTCCATCCCGGTAGATGTGGAGCAGAAGAAGAATGTAGGTGATTATCCGGTTATTGTTTCCCTTGATTCCAATGAGCAGACCACAACGGATGGGCAACCAGAGCTTGACTTCACGTCGACACTGAGTACAGGTACGATGTCGCTGATATCCTCCTGGACACGGAAGTGCACGACGTCCCATGCGAAATGCCACAGGATCCTGGGAAGCAGTAGTGGCCTTGGTCAGCCGGAAGCATGGTTCCCAGACCGCCTCATCCGCATAACACGCACGGAATCCACGAACTCGACATCCGCACTCGCCGCGCGCATCGTCCTAAAATCCAGCCCAACAGATTTCCCTCCCTCTAACCTCCATACTAGTACCACTTACCTATCCCTCTCCCACTGCTGGGGCCCCGCACCCTGCCCCTCCGCCCCCCTCGGCGGCCGCACCGGCACAGTCCTCACGACCTCCAACCTCCCCGCCTGGCAGTCAACCCTTCCAATTGAAACACTACCCCTCACATTCCAGCACGCAATCACTGTCTGCGCTGCCCTAGGCTTCACCCACCTTTGGATCGACAGCCTCTGCATCCAGCAAGACAGCCTTCCAGACTGGCAGACCCAAAGCGCCGTCATGGGCGACGTGTACAAACACGCCTTCCTCAACATCACAGCCCTGTCCTCCACCTCCGACGCCGAGGGCTTCCTCAACGACGCCCGCGACCCGCGGTGCGAGTTTGGATTCCGCGCCGCTTTCGCGGCAATCCTTGGCCGGGAGCGCGGAGAGAAGAATGAAGATGGTCAAGAATGTGTGCTGCTTCGTGGGAGGGCAAGGCTCCTCTGGAACTCCGCAGAAAATGTCCCGGGAGGGTATGGGTCAGACGCGCCACTCTTCGCACGGGCGTGGGTGTACCAGGAGCGGAGCCTGGCGAGGCGCACGCTCGCATTTGCAAGGAATGGGGCGTACTGGGCGTGCGATGAGTGGAGTTGCGGGGAGCGGCCAGATTGGGGGGTTGGTGGGGTTGAGTCGATTGGGTTAAGGGAGACGGCGTATAGTGTGTTGGGGGCTGCTAAGGCGCTTGAGCAGGGAACGCTGGGGCCGGGGGTGGAAGGAAGGAAGAAACTGCGGGCGTCGATTGAGCAGTTTGATTTGCGTTGGTTCTCGTGCGTGACGGCGTATACTTTGTGCAAGTTGACGAGGCATACGGATAAACTAGTTGCTATTGCGTCGATTGCGAGGGAGCTTGCTAGTACGGGCATATTGAGGGGAAAGAGGTATCTCGCGGGACTGTGGGACGTGAATTTGCCGTTTCAGATGGCGTGGATTACTGTGGAAGGCAAAGAGACGCCGCCGAGGAAGAGAGTCGGGGATAGGGAGTATGTGGCGCCGAGCTGGAGCTGGGCAAGCATTGAGGCGCCCGTGCAGCCGAGGCTTATGTGTAACTCTGGTAGTGGGCTGGTTGAATTGGCAGACGTGTGCGCTGCGGAGGTAGCGTTGAAGACAGAGTTTGCCTTTGGGGATGTGAATGGTGGCTGGTTGAGGCTTTGGGGACGCTTAAATCGCGTGATCAAGGCTGAGAGGAAGATAGTCCATGGATCAAAGAGCACAAGCTTGACAGATGAAGCAACGAGGGAGGGGCTGTGGTTTTGTTCAGATACTATTGAAGGGTTTGAGCTAGTTGAATCGGAGAGGGGCCTCGAGAAGGTGGTATGGATGCCGCTCACCCTAAGGATCGATTCTGGAATGGTGGAATGTGCTTGCCTTATCCTCGTAGAGGCATCAGCGGAAGAAGGTGCAACCGGGAGAAAGGAAACTTTTGTCAAGACAGATGAGAAAGTGTACAGACGATTAGGAATCGGGAATTTTGGCCGGGTTCCTAGCATGCTACGACAGGATAAGTTGCTCCTGGCACTAGGAGATTTTCCCGATGTTCCGGTAGATGACGAGCAGATTCAAGAGCTGGCAAAGGGCTTCAAGAGAGGAGAAGATGGCTTTGAGGAATTCGTCTTGATCTGAGTGAGGTGGTCTGCCAGCTACCGCTTTCGTCTCACACTGAGATTTATGACACGTCTGTGTCATTAAAAACCCGTCCTATACATATGCTCGCCAGCAATATTATAGATATTGTTAAATCAAATTATTACCACCTAGAGAAGAAGGACAGGCACACAATCAACCACCGTTGTGACCTCCACCACTCAGGCATCCTTTTCGTCAACAAAGATTCCAAGATCTCAGTCTCGCTGTACAAATTTTCGGACACACGTTAGTATCATCTATACATTATCCCTTTATCCTTAATCTAGCTAGACTCTTTTTTACTATTCGTTTGTTTATCTATCGTTTTTAGATAAATTCGTTTTCGAACTTGTGTGGCTCCATAACAAAGGCGGGAGTGGAACCTGTGCTCGGCGGCGGCTTACAAGGGTTCCACGATCAGTTTCCCCGTGATCGCAACGCGAGAGAAGGAGGTAAGCCGTGCCAAGCTCCACGCCGTTGCTGTCTTTTGCGGATAAGGAGAAGGCGTACAGAAAGCTGTAGAGGAACCAAGATGTACGAGACTGCGTCAGGTAGCGATTGGTGCAGGACTGGCCGATGGTGAGCCTGAGAGTTTGATACCTAACAAGGCGTCGATAAGAGGGTCGAAGATCTGGCCTGAACCCGAGCCTGGAGGATTGTAGGAGCAGCTGAGCCGCTCTCCGGGTTCCATTTTCGCGGGTCTCGCGTAAGAATCGTCAGGAAGCGTCCCGCTTGGAACCAGCTTGTCTCCCACCAAGTCGGTGAATGTGGTCAGCTCGTTACATCCGACTTGCAGGGGTTTGTCATCAAGCCTGCAAGGTCCGATTGCCTTTGATACGCTTCCATCGGGCGGCGCAAACCAAGCGGAAATACGAGCTTTCTTATCAGTGAACTTGATGTCTGTGCCCATATAGGCCTCCTGAGCACTTGCCCACAGATAGTACAGATGTATGACGAGCGGCTCGGCACAAATATAACGATAATCTGCGTCGGGTTTGTTCTTCCTGCTTTGATAATCTGCGATGCAGTCGTCCAGCACACCCTTGATCATGGCGTTTCCGGGAAGCAAATTCGGCGTCCCATCATCGTCCACTTGGAAATAATTTTGTTGGAGACCATCGACAAATTTTTTCGAATCGACGTCTCGACCGGTCTTCGAGGTTACCGAACTCGAGAAAAAGGCCATGTTTTCGACCGTAAGAACGACCATAGTCCCAGGTCTAGTGCCGCCACCCGGTACGAAGCGGTGTTGACTTTTCATGCTATTAGAAGCGGCTTGTGCAAGCGCCGCAACTTTGCGATTGCCATTAGCAGTGTCGTACAGCTCATCTGCGTTGTCAAATGTAGCTTGCCCGGTGTATATGTTAAATCCAATACTATCTGCTGTAGCATCTCTGGTAACCGCAATGTCCGCAGCTCCGGCAAGCTGTGCGAGGAGATGAATGAAGACAAGAGTCCCAATCAGGAAGAAATGCCGATAATCAGCACAAGCAGATCCGGACGTGCTGGCAGCATAGACGAGTGAAGACGACAACCACATTGGACTTTCAGGGGCAGAATATTAGTCTCGAAGATTTCCAAGATCCTGAGATGACTTGGGGAAGTAAGATAAACTGGGTAGTGAGGGTCTGGTCATTCCCAGGAGCAAGGGCCGGTGAGTTATGTAGATAATCAGTTGCGGTGCTATCTCTGGCCCATTAAGAGCTGTACGGTATCTTTTTGGGTAACGAAATGCGCTTTACGTTATCATTGCTGGTTTTGCGAAATCTCAAAGATAACATGCGCGTACGTAGGTCATCGTTGCAAAACGTTGGCCCTAGTTAGGGTCCACGCGAACCCCTTGAAATGTTGGTAAAATCGGACGTAGCATGCGGAGGCTCATCGTCGAGACTTGAAAGCTCTGGCGACCCTCGATGGCAGTGCAAGGCACTGAGTCCATGTCCGGTAGGCTTGCTTTGTTTGGGGGAACATGACGGTTGTCAAGGACTTGACACATCTACGAGCCCAACAGCCGTGGGATGGAAGACCCCAAATGCACTGAGGGAATGGGATAGTTGACATGACTGGATCGAGGGCCAATTCGACCATCTGCTTCAAAGCAACAAAAAGATGCAAAAGTGTTAGAAGAAGGCTGCAACGCTCGTCTAAGACCGATTTTCCTGTCCATCCGGAATTGACATAAAATTATGCACTGCCGGTGCTGAGCAGCTGGTTGGAATGAGTAAGCGTACTTGGAACAGTTGCGTGCCATTGGCCAGTTGCCCACTTATGCATAGAAAGGCTGGAGAAGAGGCGCGAATGTTGTGGGGCCAAGTTCGATAGAAAAAGATCCACATACTACCACTAACTACCTAGATAGGCAAGAAATTTTGATCAATGTCGGCTTGGCCCTGTGCTTGGCATCCCCGCCGTTGGGAGTTGATCAAAACTTCTTGCGGCTAATGGTAGAAGTGGAGCGGCTAAGAACCGTCGCCGCATGTCGCCCCTGCTTCTTGACTTACTGCCGAGACAACGGCTTATGGCGAACGGCTGTGTAATAGAGCTGTCGATCGTGGAAATTGATGCCTTGATGTTTCGTTGTTCCAACCAACTTAGTAAATGAGGTGAAGTGGATCAATAGGAATGAAGACGTTTGTCGGGCACACCTGCCCCTGTACACGTTTTATGTCCTCCCCCATACCGTCAGCATCTCACGGATCGTAGAGCGACTTCAATCACTATCCAATACCACAACGGTCAAATAGTTGACCCTGTGACTCCTTCTTACGCCAAACGAGCTGTTGGTCAGTGGTCAAGGCTGCCATGAATCTCTCACAACGGTCCTACGGCATGGCTGAGTCGTCGATCTGTCGAGTCTGCGCGACTTTCGTGGGAGCGGCGGAGATTTTGCAACTCTACATAACTGCGCTCGATTCTATGAGATGCAACGACATGATTGCACTTTCTTTCGTCTCCAGCCTTGACTTGCGAGATGCGGAACCAGGCTGCCTTCAGCTTTCTCCATGCCTTGCTCTTCGTTGATACATTACTTGCGCTGCCTCAGACTCGTTCAGGAGCTTTATCAACAGTTAGAGATCGAAAAGTGGCTCCGGGCTCTACATCCCTACAACGCAGAGACGACCCGAACCAGAATCCTTGGGACCTGTCCTTTGTCGGCACGTATGCAGCCGTAGGCGACTCATATGGCGCGGGCCTTGGTGCTGGGACTCAAATTGACGATTCCGGAGATTGCCGTCGCTATGATAACGCATATCCAGTCTTGCTACAGTCCGCTCTCCAGTCCAAAACATTCATCAATCTTGCATGCTCCGGTGCTGTCATCAACGACCCGGAAACCAACAACGATGTCAAAAACAATCAACTTCCTCAGATCGCAGATAAATCTGCTGACCTGATTACCGTTTCTGCCGCCGGAAACGACATGGACTTCGCAGGCATAGTGAGATCCTGTGTCTACTTGGCTACAGTTCAGGCAAGTTGCGACGCTGCTTTGGATCAGGCTAGAGGCAAGCTGGACCAATTGTCTACCAGTACCACGGACCTCCTTAGGAGCCTAGCGCCTAAACTCACAAGTAACGGTGTCATCATCTGGACGACTTACGCACAATTTTGGAATGAAGACACGAGCTGGTGCGATAAGGTGTCCTGGAGCTTTTATGATTCAAAAGAATCGCCTAAGCTTACGCTGACCACCGCAAATCGAAAGGCTATGAACGAGCTCTTGCGCAACGTCAATAGTGTGATCTCCTCGGCTGTCTCCAATGCGCGTGCCGATGTATATTCGCCACTCAATGCTTGGACTGTCGACTGGGACGACGTACCTCGCGATAAGCAAGGACGTTTCTGTGAAGAGGCCGATGAACACGATTCACAGGCTACGATAGCGCTGAGGATGTTCATCGATCATACCCAACTCTCTGGCGCTGCAGCTGACGGCACGGGGCAGTCAAGCGATGCACCACAGCTAAACAGCAAACTTCGAATGCGCCATCCCGCCACGGAACGGATACGCCATAGATCGACTGAAGGGATCGATGTCTTCAAACGCGACTCGACCGTTCCTATCAGCAGTACTGTCACCACTACCAACCGCCCCTCCTCGAATTCAGCAAGCATGCTGGCGGGTCCTACGAATGCAGCGCGAGATTCGGCAACGCAGAACCTTCCCGACGTTCAGATTCTCTTTCATCCAACTGTAATCGCGCAATGGGCTATCTTTACTCTCAATCGGGCAATGATCATCTATGCTCGGGCGAAAATGCTCAAGGTTGACCCTACTGGGCCACCGTCATCATGTAGCAATCCAGCACCGCAGCCAACACCAGGTGGACCTGGAGATCCACAATGCTTACCAATGAAGTTGGGTAATTACGTGAACGGTGTTGCCGCTGGGGTTGCCGCATCTACGTTCTGTGGTGGCGATCTAAGTTTTGAGGATTACTCCTCCGAAGACCTGACGTCGGGACGGGCGATCAAAAACGCTTTATACTTTGAAGGCTCCCTAACTGAAATGGAGCTCGAGGTGCGGTCTGGCGCAAAGCTTACCATAAGTAAAGACGACTGCAAGACAAGTTTCCAAAAGATAATCGACCAATGCTACCCGGAAGACGACGCCAGCAACCCCATGAATAAGAAATACGGAGGCTCAATACCATTCAATGGAGATCATGTGATCTTTACATTGACACCTGGTCCCCACAGCCGCGGTGGGCAGGTGCTTTGCAACGATCTCGACAGATATGGGACGTATATGAACCCGGACAAGTTGAAGGATAATATTAATGACTTCTGTGACCATCTCACGGACCCAACTCAAATCACCGCGCAAGGTCCCTCCCAGCCAGTCGCGACAAAGAACCCAGGCACGATGGACGAAGTGGAAATATCCGCGATCTGGGATATCAATAAGCCCATACCTTCTGCCGATGACTGTAAGACCGGCTTTCAACCGCTTGTCGACGAGTGTCAACTGCCGGATGGGGACTTCAACCCGGCCAATTACAGGTATGGTGGCTCCGTCACCACGGATGACGGGCGTCAATGGATCATTAAACCTCTGAAGACGAATGTTATCACCGATGGGGAACAATGCGCCCGTGACTGGCATGATGAATCCTGCAGTATCGGAGATCTCAATGCCAAGTCAGACACCGGGAAAAATGGCCACAAGATCGATAAGCCTGCACTTCAACAATGTTTTTCGTATCTATATGGTCTCAAGGGAGCCCCCTGGACGGATGGAGATGATTGCTACGGCATGGTATCTTTTTTTATTCATAAGTACGCCAACTGGAAGGATTCACAGGAGTGCTGGAGGAGGGCGGCCAACGATGTGAGTGGGGCCATCGACCAAGGGTATAGCGAGTACAAGCGAGTCGTAACAGCGGGACTCGCCAGATGTGAAGTTGGATTTTGCGTTCGAGACAACTGCTACTCGAAATAATGGTCGCTGGTCAATCAACCGTTTGATATCAGCGATGATCAGGTCGTGAGCCTCCTGCATGAATCTCGCTGACTACGCTTCGAATAATGTCCTTTCCTACTGCAACGTACGCTTGGGGTAGACCAACTCTTGTCGCGAAAGCTCTGGAGGGGTTGTTGGATGGCCGCCGCAATGGACAGGCGGTTGGCTGGTACTATTCTGTTCCTGCCTTGCATCGATGGTGCCTATGGCAGGGAGCTTTGGCTTGATGAGACGTGGCAAATGCTCAAACGTAATCGACTGCATCCTAAGATTCTGCTACTGATACGCTCCAATTCTAGCCTTTGAGAGACAAAGCAGCGGCAGGGACGGCGAGGGACACGGTCTTGTCGGGCAGTATGTCCGTCAATGGTCCGTTGTGGGCAAGCAAATGGCTGAATAGTACGATAAAATCTTCACTGGGCAAGCGACGGTTCCGGGCTTCTGGTCCGATCATACGACCCCTCCGATAGACGATTTTCTCTCGCATCTCGATGCTCGAGGAGAAAGTTCTAGGGAAGAATACTTGAGGAAGAATGTCCTGAGGCAGTAAATGCTCGAGGAGGAATGTTTAGAAGGAGCGCATTTGAGATCCGAGATATATTTTTTGGGACCTACTTACGGATCCTAGCGGATATATCAGGATAAAGTCTCCGCAATAATTTTAAGTAAGAAATTATCATGTGATGCGGCGGGCTCGACTTCAGGAGAAAGAACGCAATCTTGCCATCAAAAGTCCTTAAAGACAAGGGTATGGCTAATGCGAAGCTTGAGGTGTTGTCCTTCGGCTTAAGAAAGTAGTAGCGGACATTTCACCGCTAGACAGATACTGTAAGGAACTAGATCTTATTCCATATCTTCGGCTGCAACGCAACTGGATATGGGCGCAAATTCAAGGACGTTTTTCTCATTGGCTGCTGCAATTAGACTTACCAACACACACGTACCTACTAAAGAACACTTTTCCCACCAACTGCCTTGCTGTGAAAACGCTCACGCCCCTCGTTCCTACCTAAGATTCTCTGCGGTGATCCGGAGTCAAGGTCTGCGGCTTAATGACCGTCACTATCTCGTCGATAGGCTGACCAGGAGCGGGTGGAATCGTATGCGGAGCCTCTTCATCAAGACTCTGACGCTCGTGTTTGAGGCGAGCTAAGGCTTCTGGATCTTCTGCCACCCCACAGCGTTCTTTTAGCCCCTTGCCTGAAATCATTCGTCCTGTCCAATCCTGGGACTCCCGGCCCAAGCAACTAAGCGAAATCGGGATTGAATGCATGGCTGCACCACGCCAGAGAGGGTGAGGAGGGCCACAACGGGATCCTCAGGCACCTTAAACGGACTCTATTTCGCAACGACACCCTCTTAAGGGCTTGACCCGGAAAAGACCGCTGAGAGGATGCGGAAACGTGGTAGGTCCATAACAATAACAACAGAAAAACAAAGAGGGTCGATAAGGCATCGACCAATACCTACCTATGCCTTTATGTACCTTTTGTCAGGATCTTGACAAGCAGCCACACTAAGAAATCCACAATCCGTATCCAGCCTCATTCCAGCCCTACCCCATAAAACCCCAAGCACCCAACCTCATCCCCTCTCAATTCTAATTCAAACAAACACCCAAAACCCATCAAACCCCGCCCCTCGGCGCCAAACCCCCCAAATGTGCCACCTGGAATCCGCCGTCTGCAATCGGCGCCGTCACGCGCCAAACTGCCCTGCTTCCGGATCGGGCTGCGGACTTGCTTAGAATGGCATATGGTTGGAGATAGATTTGAGACAATCGCACGTGGCGGAGAGATTGCGCCTTGAGGGTTTTGGGGGTTTGATGGGGGAGGCTTGTGAGGCGAGGCGAGGTGAGGCTGTGGTGGGGGTTGAAGGGTGGATAGGTCTTTTCGTGGTCGATTGGGATCGCAGGGTTTGAGATGGAGAACGTGTTCGGAGTTGGAGGAATGGCATCCTCAAAGCGTGATGTGGAGAGTACAGGTAAGGTTAGTTAAGGGTGAATCTTTAAATGTGGATCTGAATTCGAATTATCTATATCGTAACAAAAATTTTGCCTCCCTGGAGTTGTATGAACGCCACGCTATGCTTGTCCAGAAGGTATAGCAACATGTCATAAGAATTTTCTCCAAATGGATTTTGTCAAACGCTGAGAACCACCTCCCCCAAAAAACCAAACACCTATTCGAACATCACCTCCTCACCCCCGTCTCTCCCCCATCCAACTCCGCCATCTCCACTCCTCCCCCACCACCCCCTCGATAGCCAGTGTCATTTGCATAAGGAGTATACGACATCCCCGCGTTCCCATGCTGCGGCGGCGTCGCGTCCGAATACACCGTGCTCCTCCCCCCACCACTACTGCTCCCCCAATCCTTCGTCGCCAAGCTATCCCTTCCCCCGCCCAGCCCCGTCCCTACAGGCGTCGAATCCAGCTCCGGCTTTTGATGGTAGGGCGATAACAAGGGCTCAGCATTCGCTGCATGCCCCCCGTCCCTCGCTATATTACCCGCCTCTGCGCCCTGCGAGAACCTCGGATCCAAGTTCCCTTCCGCGCCGTGCCGATGCTGCTTCCTGTGCCGCAGCCTCGAGAACACGGTGACGAGTGCGGAGATGACGAAGATGGCTCCTAGAGCGGACCCGACGCCGACGCCGACTTTTGCACCTGTAGAAAGCGCAGACGACTCGCTCCCCTTCGGCTCATTCCCAGAGTCTGGTTCAGTATTGTTCGTACTCGTACTGTTATCCGGCGCCGTTATGTTCGCAGGCGGCGTGGGGTTGTCTTGGTGTACGATCGGGATCGACGCGTTGATCGGCGAGATCTTGCCATTTTTCTGGACCTTAAAGCTTGGGGTCCGATCCAAGATATAGTTTGTCTCGGTCTTGATGAAGCTGATGTGCGCGGATTCGCCGACGGGGACGGACTCGAAGGGGGCGACGGCGATGTAGGATTGGGGTTTGACGGGCACGGAGTTCTGGTAGATGGTGATGTTGTTGTTGAGGCGGACGAGGTTGAGGTGGATGGTGCTGGGGTCGGATTTGACGGTGGTCCAGGCAAAGGTGAGGTTGCCATCGTGGGAGAGGTCGTCTGTTGTTACTATGCTGGCGAGTTTAAAGGAGTGTGATAGGGACGAGAAGGAGAGGGTTAGGAGGGAGAGGGCCGTGGCTCTCGAAGGGAGGAGCATAATGGAGGTTGAACGTGGTTCAGAAAGGTTGTGGAGGAGAGTGGGTGTACTTTTGGTCGGTTTGAGGTTACAAAGGAAAGACGAAACAGGAGAACAGACGAAAATCATAAAAGAACGTCCCTCACTCACGTCAAAACGCTCGAGTGGCTAATCTCCCTCGATACGCCCATCCGCAGCACCATTCCCTCTCGGACTTCATTGGCTGCCTCCCAGCTCCTGTACCTAAACGATACGTCCTGACTCCTGAGGCTCAGCCCTGCGCCTGCTTGCCGTGCCGGGAATCAAGCTTAAAATACCTGCTCAGATGATTGGTTCGCAGAATTATCTAGTGTCACGCCGAGACACCGAAGGATTCCCCGATTTCCATTTTGGGGCGCAAACGAGAGGATCCGCCGAATCTGAATCTCAACGGCTTGATGGCAAGGCACCTTTCTGACGGGTTGGGAGATTCCGATTTGATGGACTATAGGGTTTAAGTAAGTCGGGCTCCATCCGAGGCGGGAAAAGCATGAGCGCCGTTTGAAGCGGCCGCACTGAAAGAATGCTCACCACCAATCACGTCGAAAATTCTTAACGTAAACTTCCCGGCTGGAAGGTGTTTAGAAATCTGTCTTGTAGAATGGGGTATGGTGATGATTCTGTCGAGCGGTAGCCTTAGAACTGTGTACAAAGCAATTTGTTAACCCTCACTACGGCTACCATTGCCGCTAGTGTCGTTGAGAACACCAAATCTAGAACTCTAGAAGACAGAATGCGAATGTCATGGCGTTCTTGTCACGCATCTCTCATCTTCAAAAGAGGTGCTCAACCTAAAATCAACGCGTCGCAGGCTCGCTTTTCACCGTCCGCCTTGGCGTCGGAATGTAAATAAGGTTGAAAAAGCCCTTTCTAGAATTGATGGCTCTGAAGATAAACGAAGCTAAGAACAAAGTGTATTCTCACAGCATGCAAGATATCACTGTAGGGCATTCTTTCCCTCCTAAGCCTATTCCACGCAAGCCTATCCATTCATCTCGAATAGTTTCCCATAATCAATGCCCTGCCGTTCTCCTCCCCGTCTCACTTGCCGCCTCCTCCCCTGACATGGCAAACCTCACCCACACTGCTCCGCTCACAGCGACTCCGGGCCCCATCTACCCATAACCTAAGATGCCATAGCAGCCTTTCCCACGCCTCTCTCTCATACCTCCCTTTCCTTGTTCTCAAATGCAGCCCCTCTTTGTGGATATCTTCTCGTCCAGTTTACCCGCAACATCTCTGGCCTTAGTCTTGAAGCATGTCCTCACTGGCAAGTAATAGATATGTAATAAAAACGCTCTAATGTATTAGTAGCGTACTTTAGCTCAATGTTTGAACGAAAATCATGCGAGACGCGAATAAAACAAGAAAATAAAGTATGGTGTTCCCGAGGTGAAGTGCGGAAAATATCTTCTATGCACAACTGACCTGAAACCCAGGACATTCAGATGATGAAAGACAACAGCTTGAAGCTTCTATCTAGATAGGTACTACGGTGATATGGGAGGATTAGTTGGCGGCTTAAGAGCCTCCCGTTCTGCCAACGCAAGACATTGTATACTATCTCTCTTTTCTTAATCGAACAACAGCGTTGTCAAAGAATGTCAAAGAAATAATGCATCTCAAAACTCTTCTCCAACAATGTCAGTAGCTTCAAGCGTGACAGACTTTTTTCGACATAGCAGATGCATTTAAATTGCTCGATACATTTTACTACAAAGACAGAGTGATAAATCAAAGATATTCTTTGCATTTTTGTGCCTTGTCTTTGAGTCAACTCGAGTTTTTCAGCTTTGAACACCTGAGGGGGAAAACTCACACTCATTACAGGAGAAATCAATCGCAACAAATATATCTGTTATGGTTATTACTGTACCATGCCTTGACAGACGCTTGTACGCAGAAATGGTATGAGATCTTGAGACGAGACATGACGTGGGATTAAACATGCAGGGAGAGCCGGCAAGCGCTAGATGCGGGAAACACGCGGGTACGAAGTACGATCAGCACCTGTGGGGCCCTGTAAGCCCTATCCAAGCCAGAGATGCGATCAGCGCGAGAATACCATATTGTTGTTAGACAGAATACTCAGGGAGACAATTGATCAAGGTTCTTATTGAACCATAATAGAGCTAGCGGTTACGAAGCCTGGAGGGCAGGCACCCAGGGGCTTCGTTAGCTGGCTAACAAGCCCATTTATCTCAATTCGATCATGAACATTTTTGATTGGCCAAATTCACAGCGTCTCGCAGTGAGATGCCCTTTTTGTTACACTCAATCCGCGCTTAGAGCTTCTCAGGGGACGGGGAGGCTGTGAAATCAAGGATGTGGGAGAAAAATGCCAGACCTGATAGAGCCAACGATCGATATATCTTTACCGAAGAAAGTCCATCCCAAACGTAGGTACAAAGCTCCTATGAGTATATGAGCATGAAACCGTGTCCGCGTGTTTGAGGCCATGCTCGTGCGGAAAAAGATGTGTTTATGCGGAAAACCACGCGATGAAATCTCATCAAATCAGTAGACTTTAGCAAGGCAAATGTGTCTTATCTTGCGTGATTTTCTCGAACGACAGGTGGACGCTCATTATTTGAGGAGTGCAGAGAAGGCCTTGGAAGAACATTTGAGGCATGCTAACTCCTCAAGGCGTTAGCGTGTCACAGTCACCTTTCTTAAGGGGACCGCAAAACGGCCCGTCTCCATGTCGATGTGACCAATATGACAACCGACGTGATTGTGTAGGTGTAAAACTATAACTAGATTTGAAGTGTCAACTAGAAAGTCATGTTTTGTGCGATAATCCTGTCATCGCCATGTATTCAAGGCCAACATCTATCGGTATATGCAAGAAACTTGAGACAACGCTCCATAGTATGCAAGCCTGACAAGGTCGGCCATCTAGCCGTCTTCTACCTCGAAACCTGCTTTCCCGTCCTCACCGCCTGGCATGTCTATTCCTTTCACGACGCCGTCCATATTAGCAGCGCATTCGCCCTTCCAATCCTGTGGCGTAAAAGAGTCCACAATACTTTTGAACGCCTCTAATGTACAGAAAGTCTCGTCGCCTGTGAGATGTTTTCCCGGCAGCTTGCAACCAGGAACCGTGACCGGAGAGTCGTTGTATCGTATCCGGACATAGTACCCTCGCAGTTTTGCACGTTCTGCAGGGCTTAGAGTCCGGTATGGGCGGCGGCCAATGCCGCTAGACGGTGGAGGCGACGTAACTGGAGAGTCTGCGGGAGATGAAGAAGGATCTTTATTCCGGTGGAGGACGGAGGAGAATAGACCGGGTCGCTGCGTAGTCGATCCTGTTGCATCAGCTTGCTTAGCTGTTGCAGATGCCGGACTGTCCTCCTTGTTTGTTGGGGAGGCAGTGATTTCATCTGACTTTCGGAACAGCTCCACTGCGATATGGCTAGTGTAAGGGGGCCATGGTTTGCCGTTGAATGTTCCTAAGCTAGTCAAGATTGCAGCAAGAGTCGTGTCGTGGCAGCCCGATAAAGCAAACTTGATTGCCTTTTCGCCGCCACGCCCACGCCCTAGCATTCCGTTCTCACCTCCGACTTCATTGACGGTCAATCCTGAGCCTTCGACGAATGCAGACATCCGTTCAATGATATCCCCGACAAGCGCCCCTATTCCCAACGTCCGATATTCGCGATTCTCTTCGTAACCGCTAAACCATTCCTCAACTCCTATCTTGTCGATGATTTGTCGGAGTCTGGTATTGTAGAACTCATCAGGCAGACGTGTCTCAGGGCCGTGAGCCAGAGTACTGTTGACCGTGTCCATTATTCCCGAAAGGCGAGGATGTGAATCAACTGCTACTTCCGGACTACTCTTCGGCATCCATTTGGAGATCAAGTTGCTGAGATATGCCATTTCATCTGTGTCATTCCATCTGTCCGCTGTGCGCTGCGCAAAAGCGCGTGAAAGCTGGTTGAAACGGCGGCAGTTGCCGTCATTGGGAAATAGTGTCTCGTCGGCCGGCGTCCGTGTAACAATCGTAGGGGGTGGAAAGGAAGCAGTGCGTGCGGTCAGAGGATACATGCCCCAAAAAGCTTGCTGGACTGATTCAAGAGCTCGAGGTAGGGGAGTCGCTCTTAGGTAGATCATGTCCGCAGACGCGATGAGCGAAGGCATGAAGCCCAGCTGGTCAACGTAAAGCCGTCGCAGCCGCTGCCCAAGGGCAAGAGTCGTCTCGCGACCTTTGTCTGTAAGCTCTCCAAGCTGGCTAAATATCATCAGAACTCTTCAAACAGGGTTCATAGTGTGCGGCTAACCATATCCCGTCGACCTCGCCGTTGCGGCCCGCCGCTACGACAGGACCATCATCATCTCCAAATCTTTCTAGTCTTCTCCGCCATTGTAGAGAGCTCCATTGTGACCAATCTGTCGACGCCATGGCAACAGAGGTAAGTTGTTTCGCAGCATTGCAATAGGGCCAATCTGCGACAATCAGAAGAAGATCCAGCAGAGTTGGGGAATCTTCTGACACGGTGCAAGCCCGGCCTTCATCCATCAGTCATATTTCGAAGGAAGTCGTCGCAGCAAGACTCTTGACTCACATTCTGGAAGCGCGCGGAAACTGGAGAACGCTCTCCTTGGATCGGATAGTTAGATAAGGGCAATGGAAAGCGCGGTGGGGCTCAGCGAACCATGTCTGAGAAGCTACTAATGATGAGCATATCATTCGACACCATTTCGTTCATGTGCGACGAACAACTTGCACAAGCTGAAGCTCTAAGCCCTTTGGATAGAGCTTTTTGAGCTCGCCGTCCGAATACGGACCTCTGGGAGTTAAGGTGGTCATCGAGACTCGATCTATAGGGCACAAAAAGTCTATAAACGAAAAGGCAACAGGCAGCAAGTCGACACTATCGACACGAATACTTCGCTTTTATCATGGTCGCGTTGGTGGTCAAGTTCGCCTCCTCCCGGCGCAATGCGTTTTGACATCTAATCTACGGAAAATCTTCGGCATTTTCCCCAGACGTTTCCAGCCGGGCGTGCCGGGAGCCCTGCCGGCTAAAGTCCGGCCCAGCCGCGGGCGATCTTCAATTTAGGATCTTGTTGTTGTCCATTTGAACGTCAGCGCTCCGTTCACAGTGATGATGCACGAATGAAACAAGGCGAACTGGGTCTATGCACCCTCATTCACTCTTTAAAAGCCTTCAACTATTAGCAGAGTTGAGGCGTAACTTCCAGTTGCAAAATCTTCCTTGATAGTTGCAGATTATCTATGACTTTGTAATTCTGTATCCCAAAATTCTAACATTAAGGCCACCTCTAGCGTGGAATTATCTCTTCTATCTTGGCGATCCATCCACTCCGGATGATGCCAGAGCTGTTTGGTCAGAAAAAATTAGGATAAGAAAGCGAGCGAAGACTTCCGCTCAAGACTCTTAAACCGCGAGGAGCGATCATGTCCATTCTCTATCCCATCAGGAAAATCAGTTCATGTGTACATTTTCTGGCTGTTCCGCCACCAAAACCCAACTTCAAACTTTGGCGGCACGCTGGATCCGCGGCTCTCTTTGAAAGAAGCATGCGCCTTCGGCTCCTGCACTTTAGAGTTGAAACTCAGCAGTGCTGCTGGAAGAAATCACAATCTTGAAACTGTACTCTTAAATTAAATTACGTCTCTTTGTTTTGGTATTATGTTGACCTTTGCAATTCCTACAATCAAGCTACACGAATCTCAAGCCTCATTGCCGGCAATTCTTGTTATGAGTAACCAGACTACCGCCATGACTGCGGCTCTTACTAGCTAAAGTACAGTACCTAAAGAGCTAATCACGAACGCGTGAGCAGGTTCGTCATCTACCTTCCTAGATTAGCAAGATTTATCCCTTTAAAGTGAAAAATATCTATCTTTTTTTTGTCTCACACGGCAAGTATTGAAGGCGCGTCTAAGAGGTAGCATTAGACTGTTCGCCACGCAATATTGAAACAACGAATGCTAATGCACCGGCTAATAGGACATTGCGCTCGATCCTGTAAGCTTCAGGTGTGCGTGGAACGCGGTCTTAGGATTTATCGAGCCCTTCCAAAATGGAATGGCAATTGGGTACGCATATATGACGAAATTGATAGGAAAGTAGATTTACCGATGGTTTACCACTCCCCTCAGCATCAAGAGAACTATGCGTGCCCAACACTGGCAAAGAGGTCAGTATTTCCTGTCCCCTTGTGGTGTGAAGATATCAGTGATGGTGCTACGTCCTAGTGTTTTCTTTCGTCACCCGCGGTGATCGGTTAAAGCTGGAAGCTTAAGGTCATTTCTCTTCAATCCCACATACCAACGCAACATTTTCATTCCTCCTACTTGCATTTCACACCTCTTTACTCCATCGTTCTTGAGCGGAATTGATCCTCAATTCCCATCCTCTCCTTTTCTTTCGCCTAAAGCAGCGCCACAATCACACCCGTCCCTTCTGCAAATCCACTCATAGCAGCTTCATAGTCGATATCCCACACGGCTCTGAGGCTGTATCAAATCCATTTCTTCCCTGTCGCTTTTTCTCTCCCTACCCTCTTCAACTACCATACTTGCCACCTTGATTATGTCTCCAAAATCTAAAGATAACTCAACCGCTAGCATCAAACATGGGCCATCTTTTTCAAGCGAAGACAAGCGTCTCGTTGGGGTAGCACCTTCGGATACCCAACGTAATCCGCGTCCAGACAGGGAACCCCAAAAGAAATCTCCATCTAATGTAGGAACGATTCCAACTCGTTCAGCACCCGCAGGATCTAGAGGCAAGCTCATTATCCTTTTCTGACGTTGATTTGCCCTTGAGCTGATAAATTCAGACTTGATAATTGCAAATGCTCTCAAATTGCGACGCCAGACGCTTCAAACCCAGAAAAGAGAGCTCAAAGAAGACGAGTCAGACGAAATAGAAATTGCAGTCGCTGAATACTGTCAAGCCAGTGCGATGAAGTATCTTTACGCCACGGCTCGTCGTCAAGCTCTGCCGCCGTTGAGCAAGCGGCCAAGGGATGTTCCAACAAATGTAGCCCAAGAGCGTGACCGGATAGAGGCCTTGCGCTCGACTGTCGGTATTGCCGTATCTGAGAGTAGGCTTCGCTTTTATCTAGAAGACCTGGAAGGATGCAACTGGAGCGTTGACCGAGCCGCGACTATGTCCCGGCGAGATGAAGCAACTGAACGTTTGGCTTTCCCTGAACGGCAGTACATCAAAGACCCAGACCTTCCACCCCGCCAGCCCAACAACCTCGGGACTAATCAGAATCGTGGGCAGGGACGCATCAGCGTCGGCGAGTCACGACGCTGGGCACTTGCCTACCTTCAAGTCAGGTTTATTCGAGACAAGATTGGATTCAACGAGAATAATCATACGATGGCCATCTTCCTGCGTCATCATCGCTGGGATTGGGATGCCGCTTTTGAGGACACTGCCAACCGTCTTGAGACGGACCGTGACTTGTCTGAGTTCCGTTACCAAGGTGAACTGCTGAGATCCCAAGACCCCACGACCTTTCAACAAGATGAGCGCTTGGCACATTTTCTTTCTCTCGTTTCTGTCGACAGCTACTACTCCGCACGATGGATGCTGCAGCGCTTCAACTGGGACGTCTCCCAAGCCTACGATGAGTGGGTCCGCCTCGGACGGGTACCCTTCGTCCGGCCTCCCCTCCCAAAGCATCTCCAACGCGGCCAAGTATTCGACGGCGGCATGCGAGCCGTCTCCGTCGAATACGGGCCCGACAACGTCAGCATGGACTTCGACCCCGCAATCACCAACAGATCCCCCTGGTCCGGCTACGTCGAAGAACCCACCGTCGACTCAACCGTCCTCAGCAACCTCCCCGCCTTCTCCCCCGTCGCCTCCCCCCAACCCCCCCGCTCCGCCGCCGCCCCACACTATGCCAAAGACCTCCGCACGCGCCAGTCCGGCGTCCGCGTCGACTGGCCGCTCGACGCGTACCCGAAGAACTGGTACCCAACCGTCCACTGCCCGAACCCGCTGTTCCTGCGCCGCGAGTCCATCGCCAGGGGCGGGAAGTACCATTTCCTGTGGAACCTGCCGGGGCGCAGCACGCGGCACGGTGGGGGCGGGTTCCGGTGGGAGGATGATGACGGGCCCGACGGCGCGGGGGGTGAGGAGTTCGACTGGGCGGAGCAGGCGCATGTTGATCTGCTGGGTAAGAACTATAGTCAGCTGAGGCGGAGTAGGGAGGGGGTGATTATGAGGGCGAAGCCGATGGGTTGGCATCCGCTTGAGGAGGGGTTCTTGTACGATAGGTACAAAGCGTTTGTGGAGCAGGTAGAAACAAAGACAGGCAAGCCGGCGGTTCTTCCGCCGAGGATTCCGATGGCGACGATGCAGCGCTGGGCGGAGGAGATGAACGAGCTGTTTGAGGGCAAGCAGTACTTGAATAGGAAGGATGAGAATGGCGACTATCAGGAAATTGACATGGGAATGCCGCGTCCGCATCGGACGTATGCGTCGCTCAACAGCCATCGTGGGAGGGTCCGGAGGATCATCGACGACTTCAAGGTCAGGCCGCAGCAGCCTGTATCCCGACGGAGAGACGCTGCTGACGCTTCGGGGGAAGATTCGATTAGTAGATAGTGTTGATGGTCCGGCACGGTTTCAATGATGCTCTTGTAGCCATTCGGAAGCTAGTAGTTTGAAGTTTTGATTGTGGTTTGGATTCAAATCTACGGCTCTCAGACAGTTATCGTTCGTGACGGGTTGAAGATCTTTCTGGATGATATATTGAAATGGAAGGCCAGAGTCACCACAGATGGTCTCTTTGAGCGCTCCTTTGCGACAATATTCGTAGATGAACTAGATCGTATAAAAGGCCATGGAAAGAAGTCTAACGGTCTTCCTTCTCACTACTTAAAAATTAAGGTTTAAAATTATTTCTCTCTCTCTCAACCATACCTATCTACTATCTGTGATCCCGCCACTCCTTCCCCGGTTCCCAGCCGGCTGCTAACTGGTCGGCAAACACGTCCGTGACCTCCTCACTCGTCATATCCTCCTTCTCCGGATCACCCAGCTTCTCCCTCACCTTGCCCAGCACATCCAGCTCCTCCCTCGACACAAACTCAAACCACTTCTTGTGTCCACCTAGCCGATACTTCTTCGCCAGAACCGCCGGATCCGTATGATCACGTGGAAGATCCGTTGTGTCCAGAGCAACCCTCCTCAGATCCCACCAATCCCACTCCTCATCCGGCTCCGCAAAGTCCGGATACCACGGGCTCGCGTTCTTCCCTTTCGCCTTGACTTTAGCTTTTTCCATCGCCTTCCCCGCGCACAGCAGGAGAATGGCTGCGCAGTACCGCGCGCCGGGCTCCGGGTCGGAACCGGAGAAGAATGCGAGTATGAATGTGTACGATATCACCCACCAGAGCTGCTCGCTGTGCTTGCGGAGCGTCGCCGGCGCGGCTTGCTCGCTCGGGTATGCGTCGATCTTTTCTCGGGTGACGGCGTAGGCACGGCCAAGGAGGGTGGAGTAGAGCAGTGCGGCGTGGTAGTATAATGGGGGACGGGAGGGGTCGCCGCCCCACTGCAGCTCTGGGGTTACGCCGCGGCGGATGTATTCGTATAGTTCGTAGAAGAGGTGGGATGCGAGGCAGGGTTCTTTGACTGGGTAAGGGTCTCGTTGGAAGGCCATGAAGACGGACTGGTTTATGGTGAGGAGCTCGGTTAGGTTGGCGTCGATGTTGGCCGGGAATGCCAGGGCGCGCTGGATTAGGGCGTTGCCGGCTGGCAGAGAGATGTTCAGTGAAGGGGGAGGGCGACGAGGCATTGTGGCAAGCCGGGAAGATCAATCTAAGACGAATAGTGGCGTATCCAAAGCATCGGGGCAACAACGAATGGATATATCTGTGACCAGGGCATTGCGTGAGTCAACATACTTCGCCTGTCTTACCTTTCCAAGGCAGCATCCTGCCATTGCTTTGGGGGCGACAAAAAAAGCTGAAGACTCTAGCCATTGGATGTCAATGACTTCTGCGACATAGATGCAGTTCGCACGATCAAGCACAAATACAACGGAGAGCCAACCTGAAGAAAAGAAATGATTGAATTTTAGAGATGTCAGAGGGCTGGCCTACCCCCGACGAATTGATGCCCACATGTGAAATCTTGGCAAGTGCCTTGTATACGGACCTTACCGAATGAGGTTAGCCAATAATTCTGGAGGACTCACCTGGCCGCTGCGCCCTCCACAGTTAGCCTACTATGTAGAACAACAATCCTAATCAATTGTCCTCCAGCACGTCCAGGGCCTACGTTAGCTCTTCGGCCCCAAGGGCGTTATTAAATTAAACGTGCGTTTGACATTCCGTGGTAAACAGCCGGGAAACGCTGTTGTCTCTATGCATTCTGGATTTAATTCCCAGCGTTCTTACAAAGTGCATCTTCTCTAAGTTATTCTCGTGTGGACGATCGCACAGCAATCAGAGGCATCTGAGCAGCCTATTGACTTCACCAATGAGCCACTATGACCAGAGGGATATTAAATTATAGCAGCCGCCATTTCCGCATCGCGTTTTACACTTCTCGCAGCGGGTTTTCTCAACTAATTCTGAAATTTATACACTTAAAACCAACATTACAGAAGACCCACTAAAATTTGATACCCCTGGGGTCCTAGTAATTGCTCCTACTGCGATATCCAAGGAAGCTTGAATAAACCTACAGCAAATATTTGCATTGCAACCGAAAACCGATACTGCGCCTCTAGGGCTGAAACGTAGCGCAAAGCGCACTAGGTAAGAGCTGTACTTGCCATACCATTGCAAGCAGACACTATGTGGACAGCCGAGTCGAAAATTCTTGACAAGGCCTGGTTTCTTCGCATGTTGTTTGTAAGTTGTTGAGAATCTCTTTCTCTGGCTGTAGTCTGGCTCTAGGACGTCTAACATTGTAGCAACCACTGACCCTACTAATGTCTAAGAAGATGGCCATATTGAGGTGGAAATACCATTGTGGTATATTAATAAAGGTTTGATGCCTGCGAAATCTCTACTATGATTTTCCTCCTTGAGTCTTTCTCTAGTACACTCTTTCAAAATGTATTTATTTGCAGGCCATTTGAGCATTTTGCTCTTATTCTCTAGCATAGCTTTAGCCTTACCTCAGATACCCGCAGCGCCATCTGCTCAGGCAAGCCCGCAACCAGCAGGTATCACAGTGCAGGACATGAGGGATGCCTATCCACCAAGAGACACTGTGAACGTAACCAATTGGTATGGGACGAGTTTGTTTGGTTGGAAGTCAGTTTCACTACCCTCTTGTCTCTACGACGAAAAACTAACTCCAATTTTAAGCGATTGTGATAAGCTGAACCCGAACATGAAAAAATGGATTAAGGAGGCTTACGACGATCAAAATAAGCTGGTACCATTTGACGGATTCGAAAAAGAAGTCGACTTCGATTCTGCAGCTGCTTTGGAATATCTGGGACCTTCCGGCACGTTGAAATGAAGGATCACGACCCCAATGCGCGAAGCTGATAATTAGAGTTAAGCTTTGAATAAAGGTCAACAAAAGCAGCTAAACGCGGTCTTCGCAAACGTGGCGACCGTCCACGAGGGAGCATCATGGTGGACACCCAACTGGATCCAAGTAAGACATCTTTCCCCCAGAGTCTTCCCTGCAACGTCCTTTATTTGTGTTTGACTGACAAAGCTCCACAGGCCCGATGTGATGACCCGGCGAAGGTTTGTTCGACACAGTGCCCAACGACACAGGATGATGAGGATGCGCCAATTGTCTTCGCTTATGCTCGCAACAAAAACCAAAATGACGGAAAGTATTCAATGATCAACTTTTGTCCGGATTTTATAGGGCAGAGAAACCTCAAAAGCGCCATCGCATTCGGAAAGTCTTTTGGAAATCCGAAAGACAAATTTAACCTTGCGAATTACATGGGACGAGGTAGGCTTTACATCTCAAAGCCCAATCCCACTTTCAAAGCATCGCTCTCGGCTAACAATTCCCTTACAGCTGATACCTTTCTGCATGAGCTGATGCATCTCGATCTCGCTGCCGATTCGTTCAACGAGCAGCCGAACCCAAAGATTCGAGACCTAAAGGTCAAATTCACATACAATACTGGTCCCAACCGAGGATCCACGTCTGGGTGGACCAAGGTCTACGGACCAAAGCTCTCCAAGATCCTAGCACGGTTCCTGCCGCGGGGCAAGGCCTTCAAGCAGACCGGTTTCTTCGTCCAACGCAGCGCCGATAACATGGCCTTGTTCGCGCTTGCGAACTACATTCAAGGCCAAGTCGGCTCATACCCCTATGTCCCCGTGATCTACGACATGATCACGGACGAGCCCATGCTCCCGAACCCACGGCCGTCGTCCACCGACCCCAGCGTCATGTTCAGTGTCTCCAACGGCACCGACTCCACCGCGACCTTCCAAGACTTCTTCACTGCAGACTACCGCAGCAATCTCACGCAGGAGAGATTTGACGGCAGCTGCCTAATGAACCTTGAGGACCAAGGTGATCCTGATCTCGAGATCGGCAACCCCATCCCTCAAGACCAATACCCGCAATCCTACTGGGACGCCCGAAACAAGTTCCTTCCCTCCATCAAAGGCACCGGCCAACCCACCGGCACCTGCAAGCTCTCCATCACCGAAGAATGGACCTGCGGCTCCGACGATGCGAACCTCTTCGCCATCGTCCAGCTCAACGGTACCGACGGCACCACGCTCTACACCACCGACCTACCCGAAGGTAGCGCCGGCGACTCGATCAACCCGAACCACCCGCTCTCGATCCAGAACGACGGCATGGGCAACGCGCTCACCATCACGGGAGATCACAAGGACAATGTGATTCTGTTCCGGTACGGGTCGTCGAGTTGGCGGTCCGATACGACGGCTGGGCAGGCGAAGTGCGCGTTGCAGGGGAAGGACTGGGATAAGAATGGGCCGCAGGGGTGTCCAGGCGTGGTGATCCCGGTGAGTGTTCTCTCCTTGAGGGCTCGACGCATTTATTTTATTTACTCTGACTCCATCTTCTCATTAGACAAGAGCTTTCAATTGCCAATATCCTTGCTAGGTCTTGTTCTGTACAGGGTCTTCGCAAACGTCGGAGTAAGTATCGTTTAGAGGTTGGAATCGCGCAACTGAATAGAGTAGAATGCAGTGCAAGGTGGTAAAGCTAGAGACTAGGAAACCCTCTGGTGTCCTGGTGTCCTTCGAGCTGGGCTCACGACAGTAGAAGCAGTCCACACAGCCTAATTAGCATTTCGTTCAACATTTACTGCGGAATGAACGATTCATTTCTATGACGTGTCGCTTCGTGTTTTAAACCCCCATCTCAGACCCTGTTTTTGCTGCAACCCATACGCTCTCCTGCCTCTGGTCTTCTTCATACTGGCTCCCGGTTGGATTTCCGCCCTCGGTGTAGGCCTGCTTATATACAAGCTCCCTTGCCAAGGCGCCAAGGAAATTCCCGCCACCTCGCAGGCACCAGGCATGCAATACCTCAATTAATGCATATCGTTAAGGACGATATATCGATAACGAAATAGTTCTGATGCTTGAATTGCATGATGTTCTCAATATTTGGGGTCGGGGCTGTGACGCAGATAACACCCGACTGGCCTGAGGCAACCATCGTTCACAACTCTAAAACGACCCAGACAGAAATGACGTAGGCGCCCCAGGGTTACAGACGACACAGCCTCATGTAAATGAGTTGATGAAAATCCGCTCGCTCATGGATTGCTGCCTGCCGCTGATAGCGGCATGCGTCCTCCATGCCCCTGCCAATGCTGCAGGGCCGTGCGAATGCCACGAGGCTGAGCGAGGATCCACATAGTGACCTCTCGACTTAAGCACGCTATAGCTTCCTGATGGCCCGATGCTATCTTCATAGACGTCTTACAAATTGAACTTCTGTTGGCGTCTTTCAAATCGCGGTATACCAATGCAGCTCAAACCAGCAGCACCGACATCTCTTCGCGCTCTAGTTTACGGGCCGCCGGCGACGCCTATTGATGTCCTACATTCAGCCGCAAAAGAAGGACAAACAGAGTGCATGCTGCAACTCCTCAAGGATGGAACAGATGCTGACGTTAGATCAACGTCCAATTGGACGGCGCTGCAAGTTGCTTCTGCTCACAATAAATGCGAAGCTGTTGAGCTCCTTCTCCGTCACGGTGCAAAGGTCGACTTAACCAAAGATAATGGGCTCACGGCATTGCTTCTGGCTGCCGCCAATGGCCACCGCGAGACCGTTAGGACCCTCTTGGAACATCGAGCCAACTTGAAGTTAGAAACCCTTAACGAAAAATTCACTGCTTTGCATCTTGCCGCTGTCCGTGGCCAAGTGTCTGTCTTGAAGCTTTTGATCGGGCATACAGAAGATCTCGAGGCAAGAGCGCATTACGGCATGACGGCTCTTCATTGTGCTGCTCGCGAGGGCCATGGCTTGTGCGTGAGCCTACTGGCGCAAGCAGGCGCCAACATAGACACTAGGGCCGAGCCAGAATACGACACACCGCTCATAACGGCTGCGGCCTTTGATAATCCTTCAATGATCAGGACACTCTTGGGCCATGGCGCTGACATCGATGCAGTGCAGAGGAGTGGGAGGACCGCGGTTCAGGCGGCTGCATACTTTGGAAACCTGGATGCCGCTAGAGCATTGATAGATGAAGGCGCAAGCCTTGATGTCATGGACAACGACGGCTACACTGCACTGCGCTGTTCACTCGAGTGGAAGCATCCGGAAGTAGCGCTGGCCTTGCTGCAGAACCGGGTTCGAATCAATACGCCATATGGTTCTCACGGTGATACAGCACTCCATCTGGCTGTCCGTCATGAATATCTCGAGGTTGCTGAGCAACTTATCAACAAGGGTGCCGATCTGCACGCATGCGATATAGACGGCGACCCACCGCTACAATGGGCAGTTCAAATGGGGTACGAGAAGATGGTGAAGTGCCTGCTTCGCCACGGTGCCGAAGTCAACAAGAGAAATCAGAAATCTGGCAAGACGGTCTTGAAATGGGCTGTGGAATGTGGGCACGTGGCGGTAACGGAATTGCTACTCGGATGCGGAGCTGACGCATCCATTCTCGACCTTAGTAAAATGGAAAAGTTGGAAGATATCGGCGAGGAAGAGTTTGAGACATGCAAAGCATTGGTCGAGACGTCTGAATTTACGCAACCGCGAAATGAGCTTCTGCTCAAGAATGAGATATCACGACCAGAAGATAGCGAAAGTACGGCTGAGGGAAAGCTTGCTAGAGAATTCTCAAAAACAGAAGATGCCAGCATTGAAGCGAAAAGGATCAGATATCGGGTACTAGATATACCCTCACAGTTAGATGCTAAAGTCAGTGCACAAAGTCCAAAAAAAGTCGAACATACCGATGTCTCCTGCGACGGTCCCCTATGCAAACAGTCAGCTGCAAGCATCTTAGGAACCCGGTTCAAGTGCACGGTTTGCGAGAATGTCGATTTCTGCGCGGAATGTATCGCTAGCTTCCACAATCAACACGATACCAGGCACGCTATGGTCAAGTGTCTCCTACCGACAACTTTTCGAGTAATTCGGGATATCGATAATGTCGCGAAAGAAGAACTTCTTCGAAACTGCGACAGCTCGGGTTCAGAGCTTGACGACTTGACCCATGTCATATATGCCGAGACACAGCAGGGTTCTCTCCTCCAGAGTCGCTCGCCCAGCTTGGACGTGTCAAAAAAGTCTATTGCTCATCTTTCCACCGATGAGCCTGAGCCAACGATGTTCGTCATCCTGAGGTCAAAGGATCCAGACCCTGTTCCTCAACCAAGGGAGATCGTTAGATATGGCGATGTCGATAGTAAAAATAGCGTTTCAATGTACAGGATCGACGAGGCTGGGAATGTCAGCGTGAATACAAAGTCAATTGGCTCTGATCCGGTCAATGTTCGCGAGGTAGGACAGATTGCACACTATCAAGATCCTGCCCTACTGGTAAGGGTACTCACCGGCCAGCTTCAACAATACACCTATCCTGAGGGAAAGGACTTGTACAGATTAGCTGGCAAAGGACATCTGCTGACACGCGTGATTGACTTGCAGCCAGGAGATTTTGAAGACAAGCTTGAAATCGAGATTCGGTTGATTGACATGGCTGATACACCAAAATATGAAGCTTTGTCGTGGACATGGAAAGAAACTACGTACGAGCGCGTACACTCTTCATCCTGGAGTAAAGAAGCAGATGATGTCTACAGGAAAATGGCCAAACTCAGCCATGCTGTTTACTGCCATGAAAAGGATGGCCGAGAGAGTTTCCTAGTCATTAGCGCCGGCCTACGTGACGCGCTCCGAAGACTGCGAGACAAATCCGAGAAGATTACCCTCTGGATCGATCAATTGTCAATCAATCAGAGCGATCTCGGGGAACGCAAGTTCCAAGTGTCAGCGATGAGAGTCTTTTACAATAGAGCACGACAGGTAAGGGTATGGACCGGAGATGAAGACGAGTGCACGCAATCTGTGTTCGATATACTCCGCAAAATAGCTCAAGCTTCACGTGTTCTGGGGTATCTCCCTGGACCCGACGAGCTTATAGAAGATGCAAATCTTGATCTGCCTGCTTCCGAGTCGTCGGTTTGGAGCGCAGTCCTGAGCTATTTCCTGCGTCCCGTTTTTGGGCGCTGCTGGGTTATCCAAGAAATAGTCGTCGGCCAAAAAGTCTCTCTTCAGTGCGGTGATTACAGCATCGCATGGGAAGATGTCGCTTTAGCAGTGAAGGTCTTATCAACGGTCCCCTGGCTGCGTGTGCTACCAAGCACCGATGACGACCGCAAGGCTTTCTTCCTCACGTCACGTACAGAAGCTCCCGGAGACGATGCGCCGCAAAGACAAACCTTCAACAACCTACCTAATGTGTGTACTATAATCGGAATAAGAGAAGACTTTCAGTCTTTGGGTGAGATTTCACTCGAAACGCTACTTTATCTAACAGGTATGTTCGGAGCAACAGACCCGAGGGACAGGATCTACTCCTTACTCGGTGTTCGGAGTGCAAGGATTGACCTTGATTGTTCCGAAAGCCTTGTCCCGGATTACAACAAGTCAGTTACGGACGTGTTCATACAAGCGACGAAAGCCTGTATCCTGGAGAGCAATTCCCTCACTATATGCGGTATGTTTACCAGCATATCAGACAAAGTAATCGAAGGGCTGCCTTCCTGGGTCCCAGATTACTCATCGAGTCTCCACAGCTGTGCGACATCTTTCTGTCGGCCAGAACCTAGAAGCGCATACTGTGCCTCTGGAGCCTCGGACTGCCTCGCAGTCTGGCCCGACGAGCAACGGCCAAACCTGCTCGCAACATCTTCGTGCAGAGTCGAGACGATCGCCGAGATCGCACGGCAGAGCCTTTCCGAAGACTCGCCGCTTGGCGCACTTATCGAGGAGTGGACCAAAATGGCATCAAAAGAGCGAGACTATGTGACAGGGGAATTCGCCCCAGACGCGTTCTGGAGAACATGTGTCGGAGACGGTACACTCAGGTTCCGCAAAATTCCTGCCCCTGAATCGTATCACGCCCCACTCGCCATTTTCTTTAGCTCCCACTTCCTTCAGCACATCGCACCTAGAGAATCGCGCGACGGAAGCGAGGCGACAGATGCACATGCTATGTCGGCGGTGCGTGAGCATACGAACAAACTCATCGCGACTCTTATGGGGGATGCTTTCACTGCTGCTCTGGATTGGATGGAGGTGCCTCCGGGTACGTTGGAACTGGATCCGGACGCTGTCCCGGCATTCTGGAGCGCTTGTAGTGGCAGGACATTCTTTGTGACCGCGAACGGTTACTTTGGCATTGGCCCCAGGGATGCTCGGGTTGGGGACGAGATACATATTCTCTCCGGGACACGGGTTCCGTTTGTTCTTCGGAAGGCCGACGATGTTTCTAGCGGAAAAGATTCGGGGTTGAGCGAGGATGGTGATGACACGCCATTGTATCGTATGATCGGGGAGACCTATGTGCATGGCATAATGCAGGGTCAGTGTCTGAAGAGAGAAACTTTTGATTGGGGCGGAGTATACCTTGTTTGAGAAGTCTGCATCCGAGGAGTGGCCCTGCGTGCCCATATCGCTTGGATCTGGAAGTGGGTGATACCATCTAATGACACTACCTCAAATGTGTCATCCGATAATCATCGACTCGAACGTGGATCTGTCAAGTCCGAGCTCGCCATACATGATCCCATAAGTATAAGCATCTCTAACGAATATATACGTAAATGACTCTTCTGTAGGGCAAAAGATATACGTACTGCCCTCCCCTCAGAGAAAACTTTTGATCCGAAGGTTTGAGCCACAAAGGTCCGAGAACCATAAGGACTAAATGTGTGAGGGAAAAAGTCCGACCCCTTGCGTACCATAAGAGCAGACTGTGAAGAGCTGTGATGTCTTTCAAACGCTCTGCTTCACTGTAGGTGTGGTGGCATGATGAGGGTGTTGCGTTGCTCATCGAGGGTCTACAAATTTTCACCAATATCCGTCCAATGCGAAAATGTCGCCCGCTCTTGGCATTTTGCGCGTAGCGCGCATTGTCCCTTACCTAACTTCATACGTATTTGAAACGGTCAGCCTCTCTCGAATCCAGGTCAAGTACGTATCGAACAATCGCGTCTTCTTCGGCCGGATTCAGAGTCGGATTACCGTTGATCTAGTCGGCCTGAGAGAGTCGTCCGGCCAACCTGTACTGGAGCGTCGTTCGCAGGACATGGTACTGCTTTGCAAGGCGTCGAATATCTAATTGTGGGCTCGCCCGCTTCGTCTCGATCGCAAATATGATTCGGAAATCGAAGGTAAGGATTACCGTTATTACTACGCGTAAAAATTCATCTTAGAGTCGGGGTGGTTGGTGACGGGAAAAGCAGCCTGTAGACTGCGGTCACCCATGCACGCCGCGGAGTGATCCTGCCAATAGTAGCCATCGTTAACATATCGTCACCTCTTGATCGTCGTCAGGGTTAAGTTCTCCCTAGATCTTGCTCTGTTCAGCTATTTAACTCCTCCACCCTCTTCATAAGATGCCTCCACACGCTAGAAAAAGGAATCCGAGCAAAATACTCCGCCAATACGTGCTGTAGCATTGAAATGTTTAAGGTTACGCCTAATGCGTATAGAATATCATCAGGATGGCATTCAGGAGATCCTCAAATCTGTACAGGTCCGTTATCTTGCAACTTTTCCGCCAGCGCTAGACTTCAGGATGTTGAGAGACTTTATGTGTTCAATAAAATCGATAATTTTATTTACTCGCCAGCCTTAAAAAGCGGGACAGACGGATTATTGACAAATGCATTTTTAAGAGCCGTCAATGTTCTTTTCAAGGTTCCGAACTGATATGAGCACTTCACTTCTTCCGCTTCAAAGCGATACTCGCCACATTGAAAGGAGGTGCCAGCACACCAAAGAATGTACACCATCTCAGCCATTTGTTAACCCTGCAGACGCACCTTCCATTGATGATGACGTGCCCCATAATCTCGAACACAAGGTCAGGTTTGCGGAGAATAGCATCAATATATTCTGTCGCTTCCTGTCGGCTTTTGACCACTCTGTGAAGCACGGGATCCGTCTGCATCATCTCCGATGCCATCCATAGAGCTGCAACTCTGCCAAATACGCCAGCCCCGAGAACGAGACATAATGTGGTAAGCGCAACAGAGATGGTGATTAGAGAAGCCGAGGCAAAAGTCGCCGTACCAGCGGCGAAGACACCGACCGTGATAGCCTTTGAGACCACACGAAGGGCTGCGTGGGATTGGGATATTCCATCGAGAGAGATTATTGCGTAGAATGGAGTACGAGGAACCGCGAAAGGTTGATCTGGATCCATATATACTCGTCCCCTGGTATTATAACCCGTATCAAGGTCTTGGAGGAGGTTTTCGTTTAAGGACATAGCGTTGCTATCCCCAGTGTCTGTCCGGTCACCAACTGTCAAGGGAATGATCGAATCGGCCTGCTGAGACAACCAGGGTTCAGATCCGCGGTGCATATGACCTTGAGAAGCAATGCCGCTACCTGTACGCTCTATATTAGGCCGTTGCTTAGGAATAGAATTATAATTTCCCTTGCGAGCACGATCATAGCTCTCTGTCAGTCCTGACTGGCCCATGAAAGTAGGAATGCTACCATCAGGCAGCGAGGCAGAATTTTCTTGACCCAGAGCAAGGCCTGGAAGGAAATTTTGACTGTCATTCACGGCTGAAGACACCTGAGCTGTTGTAACAATAGGAGCTGAGTCGCTGATTCGAACTTGAGGCGCAGCCGACACGCGGATCGTCCACTGCTTGCTGAACGGCACACCGGCAAAGTTCTCAAGAAATGATGACAATACGACCATGAGGTACCAGAGATACATCCATCCCCAAGCCTGATCCACAAAAAGTTATTGGTTAGGATAGGTTAAAATCTGACGGAAGTGAGAGGAAGGCATGCTGAGCTTACCTTACACCACCATGCAACAACTCCACCAGACTGTGCGAAAAAGCAAGCAAACATCAGTATGCAGAACCAGCATGCCTGAAAACCCATACCGACAGCAACCAGGAGTCTTTTAGTGGAGCCACGTCTTTCTTCTGCCCTTTTAGCCACTCTATTCGCAAAAGCTTCTGCAGGCGAAACGTAGTTGAAGCCGGAATCCAGTGCGTTCTTCTTGCTGCCGTACGTCTTTTCCTGAGTAGCAATAAGACCTCCGTAGGAAAATGCAGTGCTTGAGAGCTCGTAATCGGTTGAATCCATGGGCACAATATTGCCGCCCAGAGACAGTATCATGGACAAAACCCCCGCCAGAGGCATCAATTTGTATAGGACCCACAACTCTTTCGCCGGGGCTCCGATCAATGCACCCGCGGTAGGAAGAAGACTTAATGCACCGGAGGCTCCCTGACTGGAGTAGCTAGCGAGTGGTCCAACTTGAGACAGCGCCAGGGACAAGTTCCCAATACAGTGGGCTCGGTCGTGTTTATTCCGTATCTGAGAACCACGGTGCCGCCAGGCTGCGAATTCGAACAAGCTCGTCAATGAGTCCAAGTCGCCCCGAACTGCATCTGTTTCGTTGTCGTATGGTGGACGAGCCGTAAAATCGAGCGGAGCATCGGTGCCTTTAACTTGTGGTAAGTACGCCAAGAGGCAAAGGAAGACAGTTTGCGTTGAAATCGCTACTCTCCCTATACGGTGCGTGATTTGTGATGACACATACTCGGCGTAGAGGCGCATATGTGTTAGAGAGAGGGGAGACTGCGATGATGTTCTGGACAAACGGTTCATTTTGATCATTTGAAGCCTTGGTCGCCTAGCACAATCCGACTTTGAGCATGATATCATTAGTATTTGAGAATACTACTTTTGAAAGTGTATAAAGACCAAAGGAAAGATGGTTGTGCGTACGAAAGCCTGTACTTCCTAAGCATGGTAGTATGTAATACTTCAAAGTGCTTTAATCGAAGAACCACAGCGGCTGCGGTCTTCAAGGAGGCAGGCACTAAATTAAGCTCAAACGTCTCATATGTAACAGAGAAAATGCAACTACAGGGAGCCGAAGATGAGACTCTTAGAAGCTTAGCGTCATCCGCCCCAAGGTTTAATGCTGATCCAGCCGCGTTCGAAAGTTGTGTTTGGTGTGTAGCGCCATGGGGATGAAGTAGCGTACTCCAATCAATAACCTTGAAATCTGAAATAGCTAAAATAATTCCGTAGAATCCTTGCAAAGGGCCGTATTAGTGTGCTAGGATTGCTGAAGTGTCCCCTTGCAGTAGCAAAGTCTTTGACAAGTTCGGAACATAGTCTGCCGTAGAATGAACTTGCCGAATAACTTTAGGTGCTTGAAAAGGACGATCTTCTGGTAAGTGAAGATGGCGTCCTACCGTTGTAGCACAAGTTTTGAAAGCTCCCACCGAATGAACGATAATGGGAAGAGGAGCGTTTACTTGGATCCTATGATTCTGTGTTCGTGGTACCAAGAATCAGGGTTTGCTTAACTTGCATCCGTTAATATGTCGTACAAACTTGTTTCAGCTAATGCTCTGGTAACTTTTCAAGCAGCGCATTCGGCATCTAAGCGCCTCAGGTTCATACACTAGTATGGACGGCGCTGTAGGATTCACTCCAGCTGTTTGGAACGACCACGATTTTGATCGCTAAGTGAACAGACAAGAGGGCGGCGGATAGCAGGTCGCAAAGGGGAGAACAACGGGGTACCGGTCATGGTAGTTGCTGGGAGAAATGACAGGACGATGAACCTTTTCTTAGTAAAGCCATGTCTTCATTGTTTGCTAACGGTCCTAGCCAAGACTTTCGATTGGCACGTTTGAGCAAATCGGCAGACGTGTTCTGGCGTGGCGTTAGTGATGCGAAGTGCAAAATGCTAGCATCTATGCGGCTGTTCTCGATCGTGACAATCAATCACATCAAGATCAAGTAAGAACACAAGGTCGTGTACTGAGGCCATCTGGAATCTCTTCACACTGAAATTGGTGCCTTTAAGCCAATTCTCCGCGAGAGCTTGCTTGAGGTATTGGGGAGTCAAAACCTTAGGTCTTTCAGTAACGCATCCTCGAATGCTAATCTGTTAAAAGAGCTCCGGTTGCATAGGCTGCGCTGTCGATTGCTGTCACTGTGAAAGAGGTTGCTTTCTGCAGGTGACTAACGACCTAGCATTCGGTGGGGCGGGAAAACAATGGCCAATGGCCATGTAGCGGCAACTTGCATACTCTAACCGAAGCGTGGCCCCCAATTGGTCCGAACCTGGGACTGCAGATCGACGCCTTGGCCGTCACGTTCGACTTTTTATTTGCTTCTCAGCCTCGAGCTAACTCTATTTGATTGCCGAAGAGGAGAAAGAGAGCTCGTGCAGATGTCAATTTTCGAGACGTTGTGTAACCAAGCTATCAACGAATCAAGAGGCTCTGAAAGCAGATAAGAGGCGCAGCACACGGGAACTTTTGAAAAATTCACAGCCTTGCTCTTCGATTCGGAGGCACTGTTACACAGGATCGAAGATCGAGACCGCCTATGAATTCAACCCGGTCATGGCGGTGAAAATGACGACTCTTACCATGAGCGTCTCAGTTGATATCCCTGGTGATAGTGATTTACAATGTGAGTGGGCAACTCACCTGAAGCACGTACCAATCGCGAAATTGTTGATATCTAGCGACGCCAATCTTACGCTCGAGTGAAGACAATTGCCGTCCAGATTACACAGCTGTACCGTGACCGTTCGTGGTAGATAAATATTTACAGGCAGCGATGGCATCAGTACCAAATCCATGCTGTATCTAGGGGTGGATTTAGTTCGTGAGTCAACAAAATTGGGACGTTCCCTGTTGATAATCTTACCTGGGCTCGAACCCCCGCCTAGAACGTGCCTCTAGGCCTCACCCGCAGCCTGATGCCGCGGCATTGTTTTGTGAAGCGCCTATTTAGGAACTGAGTGGAATTCTCAACGTCACGGCACTCGCCAAGGAGGTAGATTTTCCTTTCGAGGCATTGCCACCGCCGTTGGGGCCCTTTCCCGGGCTCGCCCCATGCATGATTGGCTCGAAGAACAGTTGGAAGCCGACCTGGTACATCAGTAAAACTGTGTGTACATTTTCTTCTCTTGCTTGAATATTCTCTTTATTTTACTTACAGCCTCACTACAGTCACTACAGCTATTCCTAGTGCGATGGACAGCTCTGCGCCAGCGTCAGCTACGCTTGCGACTAAATCGGCGACACCATTGCCCGTCACGTCCCAAGAGCTTCCTCAAACGCCTAGTCAATCCAGATGTGTGGAGCGAAAAGATTATGGCACGATGGTCGACAACAATGGACGCAACTTCAACGTTCCAGAATACACGATCAAACAGATCAGAGATGCAATACCCTCTCATTGTTATCAACGGAATACACTCCGCAGCCTGGGATACGTCGCTCGTGACATTACGCTGTTGATCACGACATTCGTTCTGTTTAATAAATATGTTACATCTGCAACAGTGCCGTCTAAGATGTATCGATTCGCACTTTGGTCCTTTTATGGTATGCTACAAGGCTTCTTCGCCACTGGGCTTTGGGTGTTGTCGCACGAGTGCGGCCACCAGGCGTTCTCTCCCTACAAAAGGTTAAACGACACCGTTGGATGGATACTTCATTCGAGTTTGCTCGTGCCTTATTTCTCCTGGAAGATTTCCCATGGCAAACACCACAAAGCTACTGGCCATATGGAAAGGGACATGGTCTTCGTTCCACGAACTAGAGAAAAGTTCGCAAAAAAGCTTGGGGTAACAGTCATGGAGTTATCGCATGTTGCTGAAGATACGCCGATTCACTCACTCCTCTACCTTATTGCTCGACAACTTCTTGGATGGCCTATATATCTCCTTAATAATGATACTGGCCATAATTACCATGAGCGGCAGTCAGAAGGGCGTGGCAAAGGGAAACAAAATGGCTTGCTAGGCGGGGTCAACCACTTCAACCTGGAAAGCCCTCTATTCGAAGCCAGAGACATGAAATGGATATTACTCAGTGACCTAGGGATACTCATTACCGCAATCTTCCTCATCATTCTTACCAAATCATATGGTTGGAGAAACATTGCAGTTTGGTACTTTGTACCGTATCTCTGGGTGAACCATTGGCTTGGTAAGCGTTGAGCTTATTATTTGGCGATTTTAATTTTCTTCTTTTATCAAGGCCAAACTAATGTTTAATATGTCAGTCGCAATCACGTTCCTGCAACACACGGACCCGTCTCTTGCCCATTACGACTCAGCTTCATGGAGCTTTATTCGCGGAGCAGCGTCCACTATTGATCGGGATTTTGGCTTTATAGGTCGACATCTATTTCACGGAATAATTGAGACCCATGTGGTCCACCACTACGTCTCTACCATACCCTTCTACCATGCTGAGGAAGCAACAAAGGCAATCCAACCCATCTTGAAGGAACATTACAGGTCTGACACAAAAGGTGGGAGTCTTGGGTTTTTAACGAGCCTCTGGAGAAATGTTCGCTCCTGTCAATGGGTTGAACCGAGTCAAGGCGCCAAGGGGGAAGGTGAACATATTCTATTCTACCGAAACCGCAACCACATTGGAGTGCCTCCGGTGGACATGAGTAGATAATACGCCATACTACTTTGTGCTCCCAGCCCATCTCTAATTTAAGCGAGTAAGAGTCAAGCTATGGAGAAGGTACGGATCTCAGTGCTTCTACATAAACGCCGTAAATGCCTTCCGTGAACCTTCGTTTCAATCACTGCGAAACGCGAACATGACTTTGGCGATCGTCCGTGACTGATGAGAGGACGTTCTGCCACCTGGAAGAGAGATCAAGAAATCCAAGAAGATACCTATACCTATTGCTTGTCTTTACTTCCAAGGATTTGATGCAATTTTGTGACAACATTTTAGGGCGGAGGCAAACTTTACCATCACGAAGTCAAGCTCGCCACAAGTCTAGACACTCAATGATAACATGAAACGGGAGCATACTAGGAAATGCATACACGAATCTACTCTCACAGCGATGCCATCCAATACAGTAAACTTGTGGAGCAACTAGTAATCGGATTACCTGATCCATCAAGAGACCCAGCTAAAGAGATCTAGGCCGCTAGCTGATGATGAAGGACTTCTTTTGAAAAGTCGGGATGAGTGAGATGTGCTCAAATTCCGGCCCCTGCGTCGTCGAACCATCTTGAAGGCGCCCTCAAGAGAGAATAGTTCTCGCATCATGTCAAATCAGCCTCATCGGAAATGACGGTCAAACGGGTGGAATTGCGGCGTAGATCAGCTTCACTTCCGTAGGACATCGAAATGACGGAGAATCCTCCGCTTGGTAAGACTAAGTACTAAACTCCCTTTCCAAAAAGACTTCGCTTTGATAGTTTATACATGTTTATGCAGAACAATAAATAGCATGACCGTAAGATTGTAGACCTCACATATGGACCATGACCTTTGACCAGATTAGCGAGCCTAAGCCTCCACCACCTCCCGGGGATTCCTGGGAGTGAAGTCAGCCAGGCAACAGGCTGTGCCTCACCGGATCGTTAGCCCGCCGAAAATAGGCTGGACAAAAGACCATGCATGGGTTTTCCCATCAGATGCCTGAACCGCTCGCCGATCAGATCTCGGAATACTCTCTTAGTCGATATCTGAGCGGGACATACAGATGGACCTTAGAGGTTTCCGCCCTCAAAGAGGCTTATGCGGCTCTTCAAGAGAATGTCACCGGCTAAAAGTATGTGGCCCTTCCACAATATGCATACGCCTAAAGATGGAGATGCACATGATAAAAGTCTTCTTTACGAAGGCAAGGTGTGAGGCGCATAGGAATTTTCATCGAAGCAGCGAGGGCGAAGTGGCTAATGGGCAAGAGAAAGTTCTATCACAAACCTTCAGCTTTTCCATGGAGACTGCCCTTGGTGCTTGTCGAGCTGTAAACCCGAAGCATAATGGACTGGCATTCAGCCGAGGAAGCTTAAACCAATCACAAGAGAGATAGCCACCCCACCCACCATGGCCGTTTGTGACATCAACCACTCAAAGTTCGCATTTTGCCACTGCGCCCACCATCAAATGATGGACCCTGCATTTTTTGATGCAGAAATGAGCAGGGAGCACTGGCCCACATTTGCAACCTATTTATGTTCGGTCATTGGTAGACCGTTGGACGTTTTGGCCAAGCATCGCTTCACTCTGTTAAGCGCACGGTCGATCGAAGTTGGGCTGATGATCAGTCCATAATGTACAGGTACTTTGGACGTAGGGTCCCCATGTGCGATGCCCCTAGTCACAATCTTCGCAGAGAAGGTGAGGTCGAAGTACTTCGATCATGAGTTCCAATGCAAGTAAAGAGGTATCATCGCGAACTCTTAGGTCACCAAGAATCTCGCAGCGCTGATATCAGTTGGCCATGACTTGGAAAGTACGTACTCAGTGGAGGAAAGAAAACTTAGTAGAACGTGCACAACAAACGGAGGTGGACGCGTGCTGAACTTCGACTATCAATCACTGGCAAGAAGCAACTTAGCTGCGGTCGTCTAGACCTTCTAACTCGTCTACAAATTCGGATCACGATAACTCTCGACCAAATTTTAATATCTCTTCCGAGCTCGAACCCGTTGAACTTCCGAATTCTTCAGCTCCGGCCTCGACAGGACTGCCAGATCTTCGGCGCTTACAATGGGGCCGGAAAGGCCATGGCTGTGGACTGGACTCCCATATTCCTTCAAGAAGTTTCCGTGTGAATTTTCGATTCTATCGGGCTGTTGTATCAGAGAACAGGAACAGCTGGATGAAAAATTTGGGCATTCAGAAGAATAATTATCTCCGTGCTGAGAAATTCCATCTTCTTGAACATCTTCTTGCACCTCTAACGCCAGCAGGTCCTGTCCTAGCATCCGTAGATACCTATCTGTGAGTACCAGTACTTCGACCGAAGTGTGCCAAGGCCAGCCCCCAGAAGTATAGACGCCACCGATGACCCTTCGACACAGCCGACTGCTTCCGACCAGGCTGCATTATGTTCTGCATCATCTTCCAATCCTGCAGATGAGAGATGACCAGTCCTGCTCGTTGTGCCAAGCCCAGCTCACAGCATTGGTACATGAGGATGCAGACGGGAGAACAAGCCCCCACTTACATTTACAAAAGTCAAAAAGCCATGCTTCGATACGGGCAATCGCATTTCCAAAGTTTTAAACTAGCATACGCCATCTATTTTGACAATTCGAGGCTTTCTTGCGTTCCCATACCCTCTTTCCTATCATATTGTCATACCATGAAATGGTTTCCGAAGCCCTGCATCTTGTTGACGTCCTTGGGCCCAACCTTTTTTACTGTGTTGGAACTATAAACAGCTCCAGACGACGCCATGGAGACCGAGTCTTACAATCCGAAGGGTGCGAGCCACAAGCCGACGATGTACGGGCTAGGAATATCTATGCCGCTATTAGCGACAGCTGCAGTCATTCTACGTCTACGGGTGCGGCTCAGGAAAAAAGGAGGAATTGGTGCTGATGACTGGTTTATTGTGGTCGCTCTGGTACTTCGATTTCCTTTGAAAGCAAGATTATGACTACAGGCTTTGACCATGAGTGACAGATCGTTACTATTGGTCTCTGTTTGGACATGCTTCTAGGTATGAGCCACAAACATCCGCGAAGACTAAGGCAGCTTATCAAAGAGTAAAGCTGACCAGCCATGTTATAGATGCCGGCCTTGGGATATCCGGCGACCATGACCTGTATAATGCGGATGGTACGAAAAAGGAATTGCACAAAGTGGTCATCTCTGACAAGGTTCATGCCCCGCTAGCAACCAGTAATTTTCTTATCCCTAATTCCGCTTTCAGACCGGTTGGACTATAGGATATATTGCGATAGTTTCTGTTGGATGTACAAAATTCAGCGTACTTTTCATGTACCGAAGAATATTCGTCAGCCAGAGTTTTCAGCGTCTTAACATAGTCATGATGGTCATCGTGGCTGTGGGCTCAATAACGACCTTCTTCCTAAATCTATGTAGGTCACTTCTTGATCCCCTCTCCCCACTTTGTAGCTACAGCTGATTCGGGCATGAAGTGCAGTGTATACCGCTATCAAAGCAATGGAATGAAACTCACTATCAAGAAAATTGTGTTGATACACGCGGACTGTTCATTGCGATGTCTGCGACAGATCTACTCACAGACGGTCAGTTCCTCTTCGTAAGCACTCTAATTGCGCTAATTACTCGGACAGTCATGATCCTGGTATCGCCTTGGCGTCAAGTGTGGAAACTACAGATGCCTCGTCGGCAGAAAGTTCTACTTACCGGGGTTTTCCTTCTCGGATTCTTTGTTGTAGGTGCCGGTATTGCTCGATTCTATATCGTCGCCCAATCGGAGGTAGGAGTTCAGAAGGATCCGGCATGTAAGACAAAGCAATCGTTCCAGCGACATGACGAACATTCTGATTTGAACGGGCAGATACCCATGCACCGGCCATATATTGGACCATTGTTGAGGCATGTATCGGCGTCTTCAGCGCCTGCCTTCCAACACTCCGACCCTTACTCCCGGCAATCGAGGATGCATGCCGCAGTGCTCTCCGGAGACTGAGAAGCCTGACCCCATGTACCCGTCGTCGCTCCCATCATGTCTTGCAAGACTCCTGGAAAAAGAGTACTCCCGACTCAAGCTTTTCTCATGCAACATCTACCAAACCGCATTTTCAAGGAAGTTCAAGGTCGGATGAGCTAGACCGTCTAGAAAGAAATGAGATAAGTATCCCTCAGAGGCCTCCTACGTTAGATTTGCCATTGGTGTCTCGGATGTCTCTTTCGGCGGAACTTGCACCATATTTGCTTTCCAAGGATCGGCTGGCTAAAGAAAACATCGGATCTGGAAGTCGTGCCGGAAATCCCAGCGACAGGGGCTCTGGGTTGAACTCTATTCCCAGAGTCAATTAATGCTAACGAATGTGCAAGACACCGACATGGTGTGAGGGGTAGCTTTGACATGATCTTAATTGGAAATACGATGGTTTTGGAATGCTCGTGGTATCCCTGCTAGACCACTCGCATCGGAGAGATCAGCAGCATTACTAGAAAATTAGTAAATTATTTAATACGCAAATCTAATGCTAAAACGCCTTCAAATACTCTCGCAGCACCTCGAGTAGCTTCTCTGTAGGTCGGAATCTATAAAACCCGAAATCAACATACAGTCTTGCTCCAGGTATCTCACAGTACCAACTTTCTCTATCAGATGATTCCCAATATGCAAGCCTCCGGAGAGACCTTCACTACTGACTAGATCGATGCCTTCAGAAACGGCAAGTTATGGACGCATTATACCAACCCGGTTTCACAACTCCAGTAGCCATGGACACTCACCAGAATACCTACCCTAGCACCATAGACAGTAGCAGCTCCGTCGGCTCCTTTCCAGTATCTTCCTGTCCTACCACATTATCGAACATACCCCTCTTTGAGCGCTATCCATATTCATGTCTCTTTCAACTTCGCAGGACTAAATTACCGCACTGTCAAGTTTCGCCGCATTAGGCCGCAGGATGCGGTGGCGCACTACCGCGGGTTCTCAGAGAACAGGAGCCGGGCGGAGTAGTATATAGGTTCTGGTTTTGGTGCCAACGGAAGCTGTCTTGATGAAAGGCCTGATGGGAGGAGAATAAAGGATTAGTAGTGAGTCCGGCTCACGCAAGTGAGGGTGAGTATAAAGCGGTATCACTTTAGCGCTCGAAATACCCAAGCTCGGGCAGTTCAACGTTCTGTTCGCTCTTGCTCTTGCTACGAGCTGTGCTGATCAACAAATTTTGTCTTTTCCTTCAGGTCATGCTATCGATCAAAACGTTCTCGTGGTTGTTGCTTGCACGTGAGTATCTTCAGGCGAAAGGTTATGAGACGTGTGAGCCTTGTTCGTATCTTGCTCTACTCGTTTCTCCTAGTATCCTTATTTCGGTTGCACTTTTCGTATACTTGGCCTCATTCGAGCCAATTAGGGTCTCTTCGACCGATTTGGCTACAACTCTGTTATATTTCACCACCAAATCGCGTATCAATGCTGGTGGATAGAATGCGTAAGGTTGTGTTGAATGAGGTGGCAATTGACCCCTTTGGGATTCAGTAGGGGCAGGAATCGTATCATCTAGTATTGTTCCTGAAAGCATCAACTCTAGGTGAGAAGCAATTTGAAATCCTTTCTGTTCAATCCTGTACCAGCTCCGTTCCTGGGTAGGTTTATGCGGAAGCGTCTGACCAGATCATGTTGAAAAGAATGATTAGCTACGGCGACAGCAGTGGAGCAGGGGTTACTGGGTGCACAGTCGTCCTACTAGCATTTAACAAATCTCCTTCCAGATCCTAGTTCTCGAAACTAATTTTGTCCCGGGACTGGCTCCCTCACATTTCGCGCCTAGTGCGAGGGGCACTCGTCAAACCCGTCTACACCGATGATTTCAGCACCTTGTCGTAAAGCATTCCGCTTCCAAACACCCTTCTAGCAAGAACATCAAATCGTCGATTCAAAACATCAGCAATGAGTCTCCCTTCCCAGACGCCCTTCCAAATTTTGATGATAGCATCGACAGCTCCATTGGAGACGTTAGCGACACGATGGAGAAGATTTATAATTCATCGTGCTCGGTACTCTCGTTCGAACTGTAGGATATAGTCGATATTCAGGTGTTGGGAATCGAGGATTGTATGACTAAGCAGACTCAACGAACCCGACCGCGTCGTGTAGACTTCGGCGACCTTCCCAAGAAGAAGAAATACGACGGCGTCGCTACCTGTATGTAAAATACCTGGTGATACATCCCAAAGCTCTTTCACGGGTTACATCCCCGTCTTCGTCGCGCCAAACGAGCGTTCTTCCCCGCCATTTCGTCTCCCCGCCCAGATATTTGCTGTCAAAGACTCTTGCAATGGCGAGCTTCGGAAGGCATTTGAGCATTCGACTACAAACATACCATTAACACTCATGCGGAGGCCGGATCAATATCACACAGGCAATTATCGCCAGTGAAAAACGAGATGATGGTTTAGGGACGGTGCAGGTCGCGTACCTTGTCCGCCCGGCACGGGCAACCAGGGCGATATCTATGACATCGTCTTCACTTGTGTACCGAAATGAACTCCTAGTGGATACTTCAATCTTGCTGTGTCATTGGCTAGTAACGAGTGCGACACATGCGAGGATATCTTGCACAGCACGTGGAAACAATGTCCCGCTCCTTGATAATGCTTTCTTTCTTCCGGTTATAAGCTTATGATGAGTTCAGACAACAGTCAGGGACGTAGTTGAGTAATGACTGCACGCTACTTGATCGGTAGTGTCAGAATAGAATATCAGGCGCTAAGCGGAGCACGAAGGTACCGTAAAGGAAATTTGGAGTAACCATATCATTTGGTCGGACATCCAAATATCAATGACTTCGAGGAAGACTTGTAGGCGAGAATGGATTCGTGAGTAATGACTAGGATTTTATGCAAGTCAGCAGTAGCTCCTTCGTGCGCATAGAACGCATAAGTCAGACTTGAGCAGGAAAGCAATCTGCCAGGATGAGAAAAAGACCCTGATGTGCGCCAAGATCAACTTCTCCTTCGCGACCCTCGGCTTGATCACTTATAGCCTAACCGTGACTACGACATGAGAGCAGGACAGACAGTCCATGCGGGGAACTGATCATGATCGTGATCGTGGTATCAGGCTACATATCTGTAGGAAGGGCAGCCGGAGGAAAAATCCCCATCCACTCTAGACTAACCCGCTCAGGAAGCTGCGCATCAGCTCCGCTCTAAGACGTCCTCTCAAGGCGAACATGCGCGCCATTCGCGACTTTTTGCGCAGGTATCTACAGAGTGCAGAGATGTGGCTGCAATAGCAAATCCAATAGCTGCCGATCATTGGACGGTCCTAAATCAGGACGCTCTCCAGAGACGAGCTGACCCCTCGTTACACTCCAGGTCAATAATATCACGCACAAGTGTCAGTCGGCTATAGTGTCCAATTCTCAACTTATCGACGACCAAAAAAGAGATCGGAGATTGTCAGCAAGCTTGCTGATCGTTGAGTTCAAGGCTGAAGAAGGGGCTGCCGGTGGGGTCCTCCAGACCAGGAGGGGCCTTTGGGTGCTCGAAGTATTTATAATCGAACTTTATTCACGCTCCATAAATGAAAGAGATTGATAAAAAATTGTCTGCCCCCAAGCCTCCGAGACAAGTGCGCTCTGTGAAACATTTTTAAAGTTACTTCACTCTTTAAGTTTCTTGCATTCTCAACAACCTTCAATGGCAAGCAGTCGAATTTGCGGGACTCGATGCTGTTTGACAAATTCAAGAAATGACATCAACTAGCCTACTTTAAAGCATACATTCCGGTACAGGCGGGAAGGTCCTCCCATTTCTGTGGATGTCATGTAGCATCGGATATGGCTTCTGAGCAAATGAATGGCAGACCTCTTTGTCAGCACTATGACCGCAGCTAGATTCGTTAATGCCACAAAAAGCGGCGCCGGAATAAGCAGCTTGCCCCGACCTAGATTCTGGAAGCAAAAAGCAATGAACGTTCATTTGACGGTTGTGCAATTTTCCGCTGTTCCAACAAGGCAGATTTTAGGCAACAAATATTGGTATCCATGAAATGCCTGTTGTTTGCTGATGACCCTACATTTTCTTGGTTTGGTTGTGAAGCAGCAACCAGGAAGAAGTATTGATGACTCCCATAATCAAGCCTTAAAGGATCTCACAGACGGGACGCCTTAGGGGTCTAGCACACTCGCCTAGCCGACGGTTCCCACTCTCACCCTTTGCCCAGTTTTTCGTCACGGTTCAAAGCTTGTCGATGCTACGCAATTATAAGCCGCGACATGGCTGAGCAAGGCTCTCACTGCCTCTTTGCCTATCTTTGGATTGTGTCAAATCCCGCAGCCTCGTGTGGGTTTTCTCCTTTCCGCATGCTCTTTGGGCAACACTCAGCCACCACATTTGAACATCACAAGGCGCATTTCATCTCCAAATCACACGCGATACAGTTACCGATTGAAGACTCGATAAAATGCAAGCACCCTAATCCATTTGGCCCGCACATTAGATACTCCTCTATCTGATCAAGTCGCTCATGGATAAATGCGGACAGTGCAGTCGATGTTCTTTCAACGCCTCTATCGCCCGATATGCCGTCGAGTCTTCCGCCGTCAAGTAGCTCAAGTCGAGTGGTACAAGACGATCCAATGGTTGATAGGCAAGGAGATGACAATATTGAGCGGGAAACAGCAAAATTGCGTGCACACTTTGAGGAGAAGATGACGAACAAAACACCAGGTCATCGCAGAGTGGCAGTTCTTATTCTTTACTGGGATCCTAGTAATGGAACTGTTCTTGATGTCTCAGATGAGGTACAAGTGCACCAGAGATTGAGATCTTACGCTAACAATTCTTTCAGGTCGAAGAATTGCACAGCACTTTTGAAACCACGTATGGTTTCAATGTTTATGAAGGCAAACTTACCATGACCCCCGGTAAAGCTAGAGATAGCATCAATTTCCATATGGCGCATTTCATGTACAAAGAGAATTACGAAGATACTTTGCTAATCATTTATTATGCTGGGCACGGCGGCCTCGCCATGGGCACAACCGACGGTCTGAAACTTACTGGGTAAGCTTTCCTGGCAGAGTCACGTTATAGAAAGCTTACGAGAACTGATCACTTCGACGACAGTGCCCAGTCTTTGACAGCCGATAGTGGGAAGGATATTGTTTGGGATAAAGCTGAGGCGCTGCTCGAGGGCGCGAAGGCTGATATGCTTCTAATCTTTGATTGTTGCCACGCGGCCCGTGCTGGAAATCGGAAGCGGAGAGGTTCATTCTCCAGCAGAATCTATGAAGTGCTGGCTGCCTGTCAAGCTGACGAAATGACTCCTGGCCCTGGCGACAATTCCTTTACTGCTGCATTGATCTGGGCTCTACAAGAGCTTGCACAGCCCCCCAGAGTGTTTACGACTTCACAGCTCTATGACATGATTCTCAACTCCCCAAAATACAAGTCACGGAGTGGCTCAGAAGACGATTATAGCTCAAACCATCCATATTGGTCGGAGAAGGGGTTAGTATCAATGAACCTTTACCCGTGCTTACAGACTAATGTCGAGGACAGAGGCTATCACTCCTTACACAGGCTCAAGATTACACCTAAATCCGTACAAGATCAACAACTAGCTGAGCCAGTCTCCCAGTCCCAGCCAACAAAATTTGAGATGCATATCCAGCTACTGTCCACTGAAATTCCAAGCGTCGAGGACATTTCGAAACTCTGCCATAAGCTCAAGGATGTTCTACATCCAGATGATCCAGGCTCCACTTTTCATCAAGCTCTCTGGAGAGATCTTGCTCCAGCATCAGCCCAGAGACAGCATATCTCACACGTTGCGGAGATTTTTTCTTTGAAATTAAAGCAAAAAAAGCTGCAAAGCCGGATCGATCGAATTACAGAAGGCAGTTCTGGAGCTTCAGAAGTACCAATGTCGGCACTATCACAGGATAATATCATGTCTCGTGACCCCCAAGCTCAAGTAATACGTCGAACGTCCACCACAGCATCATTCTCTACGAAGGCCGGTCCGGAGGGGCAGCCTACTGCTTTCCAAGGCCAAATCTTAGAAAGGCTCGGCCTGGTGGTCCCAGTGATTGGTTTGATCCTCCTAGGCTACCTTTGGGGGGGGAAGCAGAAATCTGCCTAGGAGTTGAGCAGTATTTGATGCAGCGGGCGAGTTGCCTTTCTGTCTAATTACAGCCATTCTGTTTGGCGGCATGCTGCTTCATAATTCACCTTGATTGCCTTTCTGCATAATTAGAACTGTGATAGGGTGATAAATGACTGCACGCGGACGATTTTGTTGGTCTTATCTGTTCCCGGCTATGAAATGATTCGCTGAAGCTCAGCGCCTCCCCGTTTCACAGATGCCTGAGTGGCTTCTGTGAGGGTGTAGTGGGTGCCTTCCGGAGAGACTCCACTTCAGCTCTGGATTACGAGCTGCTTGTAAGACACGACGATCACAGCCTAGTCAGAAGGAAACCAAATAGTTCTCCACTTACATCTGCCATCCTTCAGATTCTGCCTTGGACTGGCATCAGGACACACTATAAGAAGCCACCGACCAACACAAAAACGTCTACGTGCATATCAAGCCTTCTAAAGACCATGTCGCAGACGCATTATCGTGTACGTTTGAACATATAGAACATGCTTGAAGCGAACAGTTGTACTGATCTGCGACGCAGCCTAACGATCATCAATACAGATCAGATGTGGTCAAAAAAGGAGGCGAAGTGAGTGTTCCAGTTGTCTGAGCTATACACGTTAGAAATATCCGCATATGCGTACTGACTACTAGCACTCAGAGGAGGCCAGTGCAAGTAGCAGATAAAGAAGATGTGGTGACGGTCCAGGATAAAGATGACATGGTTCGGTGCAAAGTTACGGAAGTGACATGGTCGGATAGTAAAAAGGATTGGGAGTACAAGCTCGTTTACACGGAGGACAACAAACCCTACAGATCAGGAAGATGGATCAAGCAGGGCAAGGGAAAGATTATACTAGCAGTGCCTGGACCAAATGATTCGCTTAGCCAAACTCAGCAGGAAGGACCAGCGGCGCCTGGACAGAACGATTCACCTGGCGAAACTCAGCAGAAATGACCATCACAGCCTCGTGTGTAGAATAGTCGTTTATCGATGCGTTATCTCCAAAGCCGCGATGATTCTATTGGAAAATCCTGAGCGGGGAAATGCGCGCAACTCTCCTCATTCTACTTGTCACGCCAGAAGCTGCATGTAGAGCTGACAATCGACCGTTGAGTGATTTCTGAGGACCAAATCCCGATCTTCATCGTGCAGCTAGAGAATCTTTGATCAATGATAAGCGTAAAACGAGTTCCCCCAATCTCTGGCAGAGGATAAGGCTTCGAGATTTCAGCTCTCCTACATGGACCGCTCCGTCTCGAACCTGACATTTAGCAATATCACTTGTGTCGTGTGGGCAGCTACGGAAGTTGGCTTTTTAGCTTGCAATCTGCACCTAACCTCTGCAACATGAACTCAAGGAGTCCTCAAGACTTAGAAAAAGGCCAAAGGGGCTCAGAAAATGTGGAGAGCCTTCCAGAAAGTCCTCTCTCAGAAAGCAGCTCGCAGACCAAGGCATCTGCTCGGACCAGCACTTCAATCCGGCAACTTTGTCGATTTCCCTGCTCTTCTAGGAGACTAAAGATGGCTAACTTGCTTGTAGTACCGTCTTTGACACCAGTAACACAATGCATGCCTCGTCTATTCGGCCGAAACAATGCTGCATCTTCGGATGACGATTCAGATGAGGATGAACCCGACTACAGCGTTCGCCCAAGTATATTAGCTTTAGCATCGAAAGCCACTCGCTAATTGATTTCCAAGTTCACCTAGCCCCAACCGGGTATCCCAAGCTCGCCACTTTCTTGGATAGTGAAGATCAGTTCTCGATGTACAGACGGTTCGGATACTTGGCTTCGAGGCTCATTCTTGAGAAGCAGGATGATCTTCGTCAATTAGAGGAAGACCTCGACCGTGCGGACAGAAAACAAGGGAAGACTCGTTCACGTAGACTTCAGACAAGAGCGCGTTTTGAAGGTCATGAACCTACTCAGCAACAGAAATTACTTAAGAATATCGAAGGAACTTTTCTCGAGTATTGTATAGAGCCCTTATCCTTAAACTCGTCAAAGACCTGCGAGGGCAATCAAGCTAACTGTCCGATCAGGCAACATACTCCGAAATGCCCGAGAAGTCGCAGGTTTCAACAAACCGACGACTCGCGAATGGAAGGCAGTGCAGAACTGGCTGGACAACGTTAAACCCTTGTTTCCGGAACAGCAGACTTTTACCGACTGCAAAGAAGATCTTATTACTTTGAGGAGTGGTCGTGAACACGCTTGGCTAGACGGAGCGGTGGAGTGGCTCATACGTAAACTCCGATGTCGTCTCATTACCGTAAGTAGTTCCTATACATTTCTGCCACGTCTCATGACATGCTCACAAGCTCTTCAAAGTGGCTCTTTCAATCAAAGGTACATTCAACTCGCGTATTATTACACAACCCATCAATGTTCAACGAGGTTCATCTTCGATTATTTAAAAACTGAAACGCTTCAACATATAGGAAACAAGAGCGAAGTCCAACGGAGAAAATGGAGAGCGCTTGGTCACCCAGTCAAGAGTCGAATTTGCAGCAAACATGCTCCTCACTCTGATGATACTCGCTCTGCTCATAGTCCCAATCTATTTTCTCTTCTACTTAACCAATCGAGAGAATCAAACAGCTCTGAAGGTAACCAACGCAGACAAAGACAATCAATCCACATCGACGGTCCGACCGATGTGGGATAGAATCGACGCTGCTTGCATTTTGATTCTCTTAGTCAGCACGCTTGCTTTCAGCGCAACAGTTACCCTTTTCACTAGCGCTCGGAGACAAGAGATCATTGGCGCAAGCGCCGCGTATGCTCATCACCCGTCCTTACTTTGAAACCTCGTTGCTGACACTCAAGTACGCAGGTACTGTGCAATATTAGTCGTTTTTATTGGCAACATCGCCACTGGCTCCGGAGTCTAGGCTTCTTCTAGCTTTCCGACTTCATCTTATACATTCGACTCATCGGAATACCTCAGTCTTCATTACAGGAGATAAGATACGTGGCATCTCTGCCATCTGCTTTGATGCAGATGATCGGATGTGCATTCGTGTCTAACCCTGTATATCACAAGCCTACTTGCCATCGCTGGCCTAACGCCGGACCTACGTGAGACGATTTCTTTACAGTACTACAAGGGGTAACCATTGCAGGCGCGACCAGATTGGAGGAGACTTAACCGGCGGAAACTTGCCTTCGGAGTTTTGGAGCCATCACGTTCTAAGTCATGGATGTTCTGAGTAATGATTTGACGGCCCTTATGTAACTTTGAAATGCTGGTAGCAACAATATTAATTGCTTTCTCGTCGGGTTAGAGGCACACAACTTTCTACAACAACCAGCCAAACCCACAATGAGCCATGAGATAGAATAAATAATGAAGAATGACAACCAGATCCGGTGCTACAAAATCTCAACGATGTCCCCTACTGAATTATTGGTTTCGAAGTTGCCAGAAAGCAAAGTCGGCACTAAGAGTAGTCGACATCAATTAGGCAGTAGGAGGAGCTACGGTATTTGCGCTTGTGATGATGGTGACAGAGGTGGTTGTCCAATCGTAGAGCATTCGTAGCTTGATATATTTAAGTGGCATGGGACTGCAGACCAGAGTCATTATTGATCTTAGGTACGCGATCGTTCGCAATGATCATTGCATGCATGCAACTTAGAAGACCGGCTAGTCGAAAACTAACACTATCCTGTCATGAAATTTACGTTAATGATTACGTACGTAATTAACCACAAGGGTAAATTTATCATATAGTACTCCATTTTAATTAGTCTTCACTTCTACCTCGGAGAGTGCAAACAACAACATTCGCAGGCTACATTGGCGCTAGAGCGCACTTTTGGTGCGAAGCCAGCGGCGAGATATAGTAAAATTTCCGAACTTCAAATTTTAATATTTTTCTTTCACATAAAATTTCACATTTGCTATTATTATTCTGGTGCCTCACCCAATCTAGTTCGAGTCAATAGGGTCTCCGTTACTGGTCAAAACATAAGTCTACTGGATTTTTAGAGTTTAGTGGCCAAGGCTCAAAACCAGGCGCAACAACAGCCGAGAAGTTCACCGTCATTTTGCAAAATGCAGCCTTACCCACTAAATCACAAGAGAACCCCATTGAAATGAAAACAAACAGATACTAAATGAAAGGCACACTGTTTCCCTGTCATGCTCTTGACACACGAGGCCACCTAGACATATACTCAATATCATCAAGGACTCCCTTTCCTTGATTGCGGACGTAAAGTGCACTAGCGTCCACCGGTGGTGCGTAATCCCAGATGGCTGGGACACCCTTGGTCAGCGCACCGAATACAAAGCGCCGCCGGCGCTGCGACTCAAGAACCTCGGATGTGATTTTGTCAAAATCCCACCGCACGGCTGCCTCTTCCATGAATGACCCGATAATGGATGAAACGTCAGTCCTGACTACGTTGCTCCCGTCATTAGTCGTTTTTGAATGGTCCGGTGAAGCGTCCGGATTCAAATCGAAGGTACAGCCTTCTGGAGGTGTTGGTGGTAGCCCTTGCGAGGTCTTCCGTCCTACTTTCTTGATGGCATCAGCATGAGATGGCAGTGTTCCAGCGTAGCCGGCGGCGAGATTGACCAGCTCCTGGGGGTCCTTCTCGACGTTGAACAGCTGGGGAGGGTCTAGAGGTGAATATACGAACTTCCACGGTCCGCGGCGAATCATGACAAGGGGGCTTTGGGTGCCTTCGCCCATATACTCACCGAGGACCGTATCGGCTTTGAGACCTTTCTCGCCCGTGATGTACGGTATGAGCGATATACCATCCATCTTAAGTCCAGCATTAATCGAGCCACCGATCATAGACACGAAAGTTGGCAAGAGGTCGATGGTCGACACGTTTTCCTTCACGCGTTTTGCCTGGTACTTTGCTGGAGCATGGACAATCATAGGTACCCGAGCCGCGCCTTCGTACCAGTTCATTTTGTACCACAAACCTCGTTCGCCGAGCATGTCACCATGGTCGCCCGTGAAGACGATAATTGTATTGTCAGCTAGGCTGCAGTCTTCGAGAACGCGCAAGAGCTGGCCTATCTTCGTATCAACGTAGGTACAGGCTGAGAAATATGCTCGTCTTGCGTCACGGATCTTATCCTCCGGCATCCTTTTACCCCACAAGTCGATACATTTAAGAAGGCGCTTCGAATGAGGGTCTTGCTCATCTTGGGAAAATGCAGGTGTCTTGGGAAGTGGAATATCGACATTCTCATACATGTCCCAGTAGTCTCTCGTCATGTTGTATGGATCATGTGGGTGTGTCATAGATACTGTAAGGGAGAATGGCTGGCTGTTTCGGAAGCGAACGTGATCATAGAGATACTGCGTGGACTTGTAAACAACCTCATCATCGTAGTCAAGCTGGTTGCTTCGCACGACTGGACCGGCATCGAGAACCGAAGACATGTTATGGAAGTAGTCGAGGCGGATTTCCTAATTCAGGCTTAGTATTTGAAGATGAATCTGGGCAAAGTGATTCACCGGCTCATCCCAATTGACGTACCAACCGTAGTCTCCAGGATAGATGTCGCTGGTCAGACGCTGCTCAAATCCATGTAGCTGGTCCGCTCCCACGAAGTGCATTTTACCCGCTAGAGCAGTATGGTAGCCTTCTCTTCGAAGGTAGTGTGCATATGTTGGGACGTCCGAACCCAACTCTGCAGCATTGTCGTAGCCGCCTATCTTAGAAGGTAACAGGCCAGATACCATTGTGAAGCGAGAAGGTGCACATAGTGGAGAGTTGCAGTATGCCGAATCAAAGACGACGCCCTCCTGGGCGAGCCGATCGAGATTTGGAGTCTTGATGACCGAATAGGGATTATACATCTTCAGCAAGGGTGCAGCCATTTGATCTGCCATAATGTACAGAATATTGGGGCGCTTTGGGTCCGCCATGGTAGGCAAACAGTTTGTCTCTGAGTGATTCTCAAATTGATCAGTTGTAAGAGGAGCTGACTATCAAAGATGAGCGATTAAAAGAAGGGGTTTTAGTCTACGGAAGGAAGAGAGAGACGAGCTATCAAGGAGGACGACATGACTTTTCTTCAGTGAAGCTGACTAACACCTCTTTTATCCCGAATTAGCCGGTGGTACCATCGGGTTGTTTGGCATTAACACCTCACTTGACGACAGGCCTTGACTGCGAGCACCAGTGTTATTCAGTTCACATGATACAAGGGCATAGTGGCGAAAACTTAGGCTTATATGCTGATGCGTACGAGATAGTCAGAGGTATCTACAGTCTCTGCGGAAGGTTCCCTTGTCAACAAGGAGCGAGGCGTTACATTTGCCAAATGTGGTAAGTGTAGCGTGGGCTTCTGAAACTGCAGGGTCCAACTGTTGCACAAATGCGCTGGCACATGCGGCAACGTTAGTGCTGGATTGATTGACAATCCTCGCGACAAAGGCGCAGAAGAGATTGGCCAGATTGGAAGTCATGTTAGAAGATTGGTATGGGGGAAAGCTGAGCTGTAGGAGCAGGCTTATTGATTGTGTCTCTCTGTCTGAGAACAATACAACCTAATCAGAGCTGTACACTTAGTTAGGTGATTCGAAAAGTAGGTATGACATGCAATCGTGTTCTAGCGAAAGTTCACTACTTTAATAGCACACCCTAAAGACGTGGAGAAGATGACGCCCTATCGGACATTACCACATAAAGTGGGCCAGTTGAAGGATCTGAGGAGCTCTGGAAATGACAATCAGCTAGTCAACTGCAAATGTAAACTTTTGTCGCGCCGCATTGGACATTGCATCGAAAGAGCTGATGGATACACACCCCGGACCATACAAAGCGACCCCCCTTTCTTAGGCCGATGGCGCAAGCCATATTACAAGGATTTTTCGACCAATAGATCAGCTGTATTTTTTTGTGTATGAGAACGATCTGCAAAAAGGCTCCCTATAATATAGTTTGTGCTATCCACCTATCAGGGCTTTTCATTTCGTACCTCGCCTTACTCCTGCATCTAGCCGATTCCCCGTGCCCTAGAAAGGCATTAAAGACTGGCACTTGTTTCAGTCAAGGGGCAGTGTTCGGATTCACATCGTCAAGCCAGCAAATTGAGATGTCCCAAAATTTCGAAAGGACTTTGCCAAGTGGGTCTGTGGAGCTCGATAGTTGTTTTCTAATGGCAAGACATCTAGCTGCCGTACTTAGCGGATCCATGGCGATCGCTTAGATAAAAGAGAAAGTCTGCGATCCCGTCCAGCCCGCTACCCGTGAGGAGTTTAATACAAATCGAACGAGTATGGATAAGTCTCCTACCGGGAGGCTTTTAAAATAGCCACGGACTTCAATAATCCTCTACTATGGGGTAAATCTTAGCTCTCATGTCAAGTAGTTTGGAACCTCAAGGCTTCTCAAAAAAGTACCCGGGGAGTTTCGTTGCATGGCGTCTTTGCTCTATTGTCTATGCGGACCTTCACGACTGCGGAAAACCGTACTGCGCGGTGGCGAGTACTGAGTAGCTCAAGAGGCCAGACCTTTCGGACTACCCACGTGGCTGTCTACGATCCAGCCAAAAACATTTGATTGAGGCGGGTCCTTAAGTAGCGCTCTTATGAGCTCTAAAAAAGGCTTCATAGACTTCAGATAATTCATGAGATGCTCCTCCTGGGCTCGTTCGTCCCCCATAAAAGCATTGACGCGCATTGTATTTTCGGTTCGAAATACTTCTTTACTTTAAGTCTTTCTGGGCGAATAAACGATTTACGAGCGCAGTCCTGAAATATGCTTTGCATCTAGTCACTTTCATATTGTCCTTTTGATATTACTGCTTTTAGAGACTCTAGCTCAAACTTTGAAGAAGTGTGCCGAAAATTCGTAAGAACATGACAGTCCCGTCCACCCTCCTCTTTCGTCCAGTATAGAGGCTGCCAGACTCACGCATAGTCGACAGAACTGACAACGCCTTTTTTACTCACAGGTACCATCTGAATCGCATTCGATATGCTGTTGTTGTCATCATCTATGATTGGGCCTGAATACTCCTTCCTTCCCTGTATATGGTAGTAAAAAAGGCTGAAAAGAATTACAGCCCCCCAAATCAAAACGTTATAGTTCATGGTCGATGGTGTGACGTTAAAGGTGATTGGCCAGAAGCTGAGAAAAACGGCGATGGCGAGAAAACAACAGACCAAAGCGTTGAGAACAACACCCGCCGTCCCAGGAACATGCCAAGGACCCCAGGCCAATTTGGCTCCGACCGTATTTGTGAGCGTCTTATCGGAATGATTGTATGTACTTATACTACCATCCAGCCGGCGGTATAGGAGCAGACTTGTCGCAAGGAGGTAAGAGGAATATAGACCAGCAATAGCTAGGGATAATAGATCATTAAAAACAGGTGATGAGCCAAAATTAATCAGAGATAAAAGCGTTGATATCAAGACTGTCAGACCAACAGCATAAATGGGTACTGAAGTCTTTGGTTCCACTTTTGACAGCAGCTTCCATCCTGGGACTCCATGGTCGCGTGCAAACGACCAAAGTTGACGGGAGGTCGCGGTTAAGCAAGATGCTGTACAAACGAGCTGCATGGCTGCTATTATCGCAATCATCACAGCCGTTCCTTCAAATGAGTGTGTAACCGAAGAGAAGATTTGTATGAATGGAAAGCTGGGAGCGTCGAAAACGGCATCTAGATCTTGTATGCTGAAAAGGATGGCAAGCAGAATAGCAAAGCCTGCCGTACCGTTGGTAATGTAAGTCGCCACAATTGACCTGGGGACCACCACTGAAGCATTCTCAATTTCTTCAGACATGTGTATTGCCCCATCGGCTCCAATGAAAACCCATATCATGCCTATAGCAAGAAGTTAGTACCTTTTTCAAGACTTTTCAATTGAAATTGAACTATTAAAGGAAATATGGCGTACCTGAGAAACCCACAACGGTAGAAAGACTCTGGGTTGGGAAATTCCCAACATTCAAAAAGGTGCTAAAAACAAAGTTTGGATCACGCTTAGGAGAGAGTGTAAGTAAGCAGGTTATAATCGCAAGGAACCCGAAAACATGGAGAAGTAGAAACGACGCCTCGAGCCTTGGTAGCCATGTGCCCCCCCGGACGTTAGCTAAGGTCGCGAGTGCAATAACGGCCCAAGTGAGCAGTACCAAATGCCACGTCTGAGACTTATAGGCTGCGTTGGCGGTGGTTATCATGTCTTGGATAATAGATCCTGCGACGTAGGCAACAGAGGCAGTGGTAGCCTGCCAACCGCATATTGTCATCCAGCCTATATAACATAGCTTAGCAATGTCACGATTGACTCAGAGCCATTTATCGTTACCGGTAACATAACTGAGAAAGTTATGGGTCTTTGGAGGTGAAAGAATCGAGACCCAGTGGTATTGACCTCCCGATACCGGTGCCCTAGAATCAGGTCAATCATTTAAAGAGTTATTTAATATCATTGCGCCTACATTGATGCCATCTCAGTAATGGTCACAAATGAAAGTGTTATTGCAACCCAGACACAGAGATACTGAATTATGAGACCGGCAGGCCCACCATTTTGAAGGCCATAGTCCAATCCAATTTTGATTGTCGCCTCCCAAGTAATCAAGATGGTGGAAGCAAATCCGAAAATGGAGATGAAGCCAAAATTTCTCTGCAAGTCTATTAGCAGAAGTCAACTCTCGTAGCAGCAAAGATGTGTACTTTAAGTACAGGCTTCTTCCCTAGCCGCCTGAGGACGTCGTGGTCCCTATCAGGGATATCCGAGTACAGCCGACCGCTTCGTACCCGACCACCCATAGACCCGACCCGAGCGCGATGTACCATTCTGTCGCTTCGTAAATTCGCGGCCGAAGTAAAGGTGATGACTTGCTGAGATTTGAAGATATTTACTGAAGATTGCGTTCTTTTTGATAGAGATCTTTCATCTATGAAGTGAGTTTGGCCGACTATGTATTGGAGCGGAGGAGAGAGCATGCAGTCAGCGGGTCAGAGAGCAGCAAGCATACGGCAAAGTCTCCAGTCATAGGTAGATGAATGTATGCCTGATGACCTACGCGGTGTTCAGCCGTACTTGCCTCACATAGCTTAGCGTGTACAAAGCTCTCATGCCGTTTCGCAGGCGCTTAGACCAATAAACCTATCGTCCTCAATGACGGAATGGAATTGATGCGAGTGGGTCGGGATTGCGGATCGTAGATTGAGGCGGAATCTTGAGATACTCCGACGAATCTATCATGGAAGGTATTTAATCTCCGATCGGCGCCACCAACGAAGACGCCCCCATGGTTGATCACGCCTTTCCTACTCGGCATTCGAGATGGTGTTGCACAGCTACTCTCTCAGGGTACACAGCTTTGACGTGCGATAACAGAGTGCAGGATAATAGCGTGCAAGGTATCGTAAAACGCATCCTGTTCGCTGGCGGGGCTGGCGGCTGCGTAGCCCCTCGATTCCGCCCCCTTCTTCCTTTCTCCTTTCTTCTTCCTCCATTCTTTCATTTACCCTTTCTAGAGCACGGTAGTACCATGCATAATACGCGGGAAGTGACACTCTTGGCGGTCTCGATATGCTGGCTTGCTTCGTGAGACGCTCTTTTTGTCATTTTCTTCGCCTATAAAAGTCTTTCAAAACTTCATCTGCCTATCAACATTAGACGGGTGAATTGTTCTGTCCAAAATGGACAGCAACACTCCATTTGTCACGGACACAAATAAGACACCATTGATTCAGATTATGACCTGGTTCTTGCTCGCCAGTGCTGTGGTACTAACACTCGGCCGAGCTTACACGAAATGGGTGCTCATTAGTGTCACTGGGCTTGATGATTTTTTTGTGCCTCTATCTTTGGTACGCAGAAACTTCTGATCTTGTAGAAATGTTGATCAGCTTACCCTAGAATTTTCAGATTTTTCTGGTTGCCGAGTCAGCGGCGGTCACAGTGCAGACGACGAATGGATATGGGAAGCCCGTAGCAGATCTGAGCGACCAGCAATTAATCACGATCTTCAAGGTTAGATATCTATGAAACAATGTATAGCGGTGACATCTTAAATCCAAATTTAGGCCCAATACGCCGCTATGTTGGTGTACATACCCAGCTTGGTCTTATCTAAACTACCTAGTTTAGTCCTTATGAATTCGATTATTCCTTCACGCCAGCCCAGACGACCCATAATTATTATCGGTATTTCAATAGTTGCGTGGGCGGTCACGTCTGAGCTTGCTGCGGCGTTTCAATGTCGCCCAGATGCTGCATGGAATTATGTAGGAGGACAATGCATGAATCGAGTTCGTGTTATCCTTTAGCCATGTTTTCAGGAATACTGATTGAAAAGAAAGACTGCATTTCTAACATACTTCGAGATTATGAATGCCTTGACGGATATTTTACTCATCGTGCCTCCGGTCATGATGATGGGCGGCGTCCAGATTCCCTTTCAGAAGAAAATTCCTATTCTCATTGTTTTTGGCATCCGGTTGTTGTAAGCGTGGAACTCCATCCTTTCTCCATGCACCTTGGGCTGATCTTGTTTTGAAGGCCAACAGCGGCAATTCTGGCGAAAGTCATTCTCTATTTACAGAGCTTTAATGCCTCCGATCCGTTCTTCGCCACGTGGCCTGCCACCATCTGCATGCAGATCGTCCAATTTTTAGAGCTTATGGCCGCTTGTATCCTATATTTACGACCTTTTCTTGAAGCGCTTTCGTCCGGCTTCATTAATGGTGATGATCTTCGCCGGCGAGGCGAGCTCAGACCCTATAATCTTGAGTCAGCTGGACTATCCGTGAACTTGACAAGCCAAAGCCATCGCAGAGGGACAGTACGCCAAGAATACAACGAAGAGAACGAAGAGGAAGTGAATCTTACGAACAGAAGGTTTTTGAAATTGTGAAAGTAGAGGATCGAAGACTGGCTACAATGTTTAGAACGATACATAGCCGTATGCGAATTGTACGATTCTTTCTTAAGCCCTCGGCATTAAAGTTCACTATCTAGGGATGTGTAGTAAAGCACTTTTTTAAGGCTCAAGGCTCAGATCAGCAATATATGCCACCGCTCTCTTAGTGCTGCTTACTATATCTTGTCCGCCTTAGAATCTAGAAACTCTTGTTCGTGGGCTGTTGTTCTTCATTGGACATGCAACCTAGTATAAATACGAAAGGTCCATACTTAGAGTGCAATGGGTAGGTAGCGGGCCTCGTCCGTCTTCTTACCTCTTTATTAGATACATAAATCCCTGTCAAGTAGCTCCGCTCAAAGACCGCTTCCTTCCGTTGTCCTATCTGATACCGCCAAAAAGCCAACCAAGTTCCCAATTATCCTCCAACCCATCCATTACAAAATGCACATCCCTACCGCTCTTTCCCACCTTCTCCCTCCCTCTCCTCCACTAGCTCCTTCCACAGGCCCCCCACGACCTCCGTGAACCAGGCTAACCCCCCCACCCTGCCTTCTCTCTCTCCCCGCCCATCGACAATAGCAACTCACCCACCCCTTTTTCCTTCTTCTACGACACCCTCTACATCGCTTACTCTCCTTCCCCAAGATATCGCGCGCCGCGAAAACGAAAAACTTAGATGTCCCCAAAGTTTGCAGTTGTTAAATACAGTGCAGCGATCTTGAACAGGTTTATTGCTAGCCTGCCTGACCATTCATTGGTCAAACTCATTCTTAAACTATAGCAGTTAAAAGCAGAAAAAACGGCCACGGGGACCATTATCACTTGATTTAGAGCTCTAATCGTCAGTTACCGCTATAAATAATATATGATAGGTGCGACGACGGCTGAAAATATAGCTCGGTATTCTATATTGATCTAGAAGAAGGTATTCTTCAAGAGCACCAAATGATGCTAGTGAAGAAACTTGTGAAGCAAATAGTGAGGAATTAACAATGTCGGATGCTCAGATGCTATAAGTGGACTTTAGGTGACAAAATCAGGGTACTTGGAAATCTTTCGACTCTGCTCGTTGAAGTATAAGGTCGGTTCCAAGGTAGTGTATTGTAGGTGCATACTTTGGTATAATTTCAATTCAAGACGCCTGTCCCCAATCAGGCAGCGCCAACCCGGAACGCGCGGCGCTACAACGGACCGCGACATCCGGCGGTCATCCCTCCCGGACCAAGCTTATAAGTAAAATTTAATGGGATTAATAGTTATAGGTACAAAAGTCTCACTGTTTCCCGCCCTGGCTTCGGTGCACGGCTTCGCAGTTCAACAATCGCATTCTGGGTTTCCAGCATTATAAAATGAAGCCCCATCTCGAATATGTCCCACTCGAGTTGGTTGAGAGTATCACGAAACTTCTTGAACTTTGTGACATCGCCTTTCTGCGACTGACCAGCCGCACCATAAAAAGCAAGGCTTCACAGGGCTCTTTCACCGCTTTCTTCAAACAAAAGGAGGTCAAGCTGACTATGAAAGCACTGCAAGACATGGAGCGAATGACATGTCAAGGATCGCTAGGGTCTCTGCTGCAGCATTGTCACATCACTGGAATCATCAAAAGGGCAACAAATACTGAGTATGAGGACGCTGAGATCTTGAGTCTTTTGGTCAAGGCATTCACCAACCTGAAGCAGCGTTCCACAACGTATGGGCTTACCTCACTACACCTTCGAGTTGCCGTCTCGTTCAAGAGCAGGAATAAAGAGCTCACCGAAATCGGGGCGTTTCGGTCCTGGCGAGCTGTATGGGACGCGGCGCTATATACGTTCAACATCACGATGGCAGCCCTGTACAAGTCACAATTATCCGTAGACGAGCGTCTCGATATCTTTGGCAGCGTCCGAGGCTGTAGCCTCACATGTGACGCCTTTCTGACCTCAGTTGAAAAGTTTGCCTCTGTGCAAACCTTTAGGCATCTGAAGGAATTGACAGTAAGCTTGTCAGCGCCACACAAGTCTTAAACAGACCATCGAACAGACATGGGGAGGCCGAATCCTCAAAACTCATTCCAAGCTATACATTCAAGCCGCACCCTCCATAATATCATGCAGTTATCACATGTCATACCAGAGCTGAAGAGTCTTGACTTGCATTGGTATGACATCGGAGACAACATGTCCGCCTCACCGGTTCAAGCTATTACAAGCCAGGAAAGCAGCAACGACTTGGCTCTCACAAAGCTTAGAGCGTGTAGCCTGCGAGGCATATATGTGTCCGAAATTGATCTGCTTCATGTCCTCAAGATTCTTCATCCTACCACAGTATCGATGACAGATGTCCGCCTCACTTCAGGGGCATGGACTTCAATCCTGCAGTATCTGACAAGCTTAGACGGTCCAGCCACATCCTATCATCTAGATGACCTCCGTGAAGGAACTAGTCTTGTGCACTTTGACATCCCAGGCACCTCGAAATTCCCGTAGTTACGTACCATTATGGGGCCCAGTACAATTAGACGACAGGCAGAGCATGTGAAAGATGCAATTGATTATGACTTTGCAAGGGGAAGAGCTCTTGGGTCAGGGGAAAGAATGCGATGGCAAAAGAGTAAGGCTAAAGAATTTGGCCCTCCAGGTGTTTTTGGTTATGACTTTCTTCAATTGAACACAAACATGATTCCAGCTGGTTCTGATAGGTTTGATGAACATGATGAACCACATGGGTCTGATGATGGCTGAATGTAAGAGAATCATGGGATTCAAAGGTTCTTGTTTTAACTTTTCGTAAGTCCTTTTGCGATCTCAGCATTCAAAATGAGTTGCTACTACCTAATACCTAATCTAAGTATCAGCGTTACTGAAGCTGCCGTAGGGGAATATGGAGCATTAGAGCAGGAATTGCATGAATAGCATAATTGATTCTATGACGACTTGGATGGTTGGTTAATTGTTGAGCTATCTTAAGAGGGAGGAAGATGTACAGGAGGTGTAGGTGTTGCCATTGTGCCTTCCCTATACAGGTATGAACCCGCCTAACACTAAGCTTAAGATTGCCTAGAGCAGGAGATCACCTTTGGCTAGAAAAATCATACTGGAGATGAACAATGTTGAGAAAATTTGAAACAGGACAAAGTGTCTTCGAGACGGACTACAATGGCTTGACGGCTCAGACTACTATTCAATATCCCACAGGTACAGTACAAAAGGCACAATGTTGCGGCTGGAGTGTGCGTAAGCTCGCGGTACGCTCTGATCCTAAATACTCTCAACGCAAATCAATCACTTCTCACGTGCTCTCTCACCTTCCAAACGACCATCTTAAATCCGTGTCAGTGCAGCTAATCGTTTCATAAATACAACCCCCCCCCTACAACTACTCAAATGCTCTACTAAATGGCTCCAAATCTAATCAGACGGCACAATTACTTGTCATCGGCACAAAAGGTCGACTTCAGTACATGATCTGTGATAGCCCCTTAACTCGGGGACCGGAATGCGACTAGCCGTCACTTCCATGCTGGCTCCTTCTCATATATCCCTCCTGAATCTCCGCTCTCGATAGCAGACTTTAAAGCTGGGTATCAGAATTCGTTGCGTATCGATTTAACAGTCGGGCGAGCGCCAACGCTGACCATCAAATCCGCCGCGGCTTCTGACACCTGGCCTCAATTCATTGCCTTGTGTACAGCCTCGCGCCATGCATATCCCAGTTCTACAGGGCTTTAACAGGGTTATATTTTAAACATGTTTTTAGTTGCGTTTCACACTTTGCCTACATTTCCCCATCATATCTACGCTTACCGCTCCCCGCCGCAGGATCTGTACAGCCACATGCACTAAATTTCTGGCTCGCTTTTCGCACTCTACTCTCTCCTATTCTGTGCTGTCAGAATCCGGTACTATAGCTCATGCTATCCTGCTTGTAGCACGGGGCACATGGACATGGCCCGAGACGAGAAAATTCGACATGTTAGCAGCACCTCACACGCACCTTGGGGAGAGAAAACCCTTGTCGAGCAGCATGAGAAGATCCCAAGATATCCTTTTACACTACCAGGACAGAGAGCTTTTCGATCCAAATACCCCCTTCCAACGCTACCTCAACTAACCCGCCGCAACTTTCCCAAACCGATACTGCGCCCAACTTAGGCTTCCTTCCGGCATCGTCCACAGCTGCTCCCCAAGATCCTCGCCCGCAGCGCCAGCGGCAACATGCATGGGCAGAATATGCTCCAGAGTCGGATGCGCCTGTCTCGCATCGCCGCGCCGCATCAATGCTGACATCGTCGCCTGACGCTCCTCTGGCTTTGCGGTGGCGGCCTCTTTTAGTGCTTCGTCGAAACTTACAGCATACCTGGACAGGAGGGCGTTAGAAGGGATCAGTAATCGGACCTGATATCACTCACGGCATGTTGCCGCCACTTCCCCTCATAGCCCGGAAATCCCGCAGATTATGCACCGCCATCCCCGCGCCGATGATCAGAATGCCCTCGTCCCGTAGGCTCTCCAGTGCCTGGCCCAAGCGGTAGTGCCGGTCCGGGTCCTCATTATCATACAGTGAGACCTGCACAATCGGTACATTCAACGGGTTCTTCTTCGGATCAAACGCTATCCAGACACTCCATCAGCACGTCGCTCTCAAGAACGTCTCCAACACGCGCAAATGACAACCTACCGACCATAAACCCCGCCCAAACCCCATGATCCAGCCCCCTCTCCACCCTCTCAACTCCCACCCCTTTCCCCCGCAACACCCCCACAACCCTCTCCGCCACCTCCCTACTCCCCCGGTTCGGATACACGTACTCATAATACCTTTTCGGGAACCCATAGAAGTCATAAATCAACTCCGTCTCCTCTGCGACATTGACCTCAACTTTCTCCGGCCCGGCGGCGGACTGCCAGTGCGCGGAGAAGACGACGACGGCTTCGGGGCGGACGAGGGTGGTGATCTCGTGGCCGACGGTGGAGAGGGCGGCGTGGGAGGGGTGGGTGGGGGTTTCGATGGAGTTGGGGCCGCCGATGGAGAGGAAGTAGACGGGGGGGCGGGGGGAGGGGGAGGGGGTGGCGGACATGGTGCTTAAGGCTTGGGCGGTGGTGGGTGCTGGACTGATGGTGGTCATGTAGGACTGGGTCGTGCGGTAGACGATGGGGATTAACAGGCTGATAAGGAGAACAGTATAGGATATATATCTTGAATGTATATCTAGACGGCGGAATGGTAGCACCCAGGGCATGAAGCACTATGTCCAGATTTTCTGACTCTCTTGCACCTTGGAAAAAAGAAGATTCAATTGAGGTCTGGGAAAGCAGCATTAAGAATGCCAGCAACCATCCTAGTAAGAAGCTTACAAATCCATCATCAAACACAATTTTTCGTCGGGTATTTTCCTCGCCGCATCCACTAACTGGCTCATAGAAGAAATATTCAATCAAGCTGCAATTACCCGATCAGGCGAAATCGGCGCGCGGTTGAAGGCGCAGCCTTCAAACCTCATTCTCACCAACCACCCTCCGTACCGCAGAACATGACATACAATTTTACATTTCGGTATCTCCGGAAGGCTAGCAATCCACACAAAACAGCACGGCTTGAGGAAATTAGCTTACGAGATTCGTCGTCCTGCAGCGGAAGCAGTCCCGCGCCGGACAGATTTAAGCTTTACGGGCATGGAGACCCACAAGCCGCGCGCGAGGATCCGCCGAGGCGACCAGGGCGGGAGGAGCTGCAGGTTCACGCGCGGCTTGTGGGTCGTGAGAAAGTGTGGATTTGACTACGGTGAGGCAGTCATGGGGAAATGAGGGACTCTGTGACTGCATGTGGATTGATGTGATGCCATTGATCCTGCTGGATCTTGGGAAGTGTGTGAATCAAGAGCATGATTAGAAATCCTCGGACAGAAGGTGAGTTTGGCAAAGCGTTGTAAACGAACATGGAGCCTGCTTGATACAAATACGAGGTATCTCAGCTCCAAGATAGCTGCATTCTTTCATTCCATATCTGAGTTCCTTTGTATTGTATGACCTTCAAATTTATCTTTACCACTAACCATCAAATCACAATGGCGGCCACCCCTGTTGTGCTTATCCTCGGAGCTGGCCCTAGAGTCGGTGCCTCCGTCGCCGAGAAGTTCGCCAGCAACGGCTACAAGGTCGCTGTTGCGTCTCGGAGCGGGAACGGTACCAAGAATGCCAAGGGGTTCCTCTCCCTCAAATGCGACTTTACCAAGCCCGCCTCGATCCCAGCACTCTTCGACGCAGTCAAGACCGAGTTCCACACCGCTCCCAGCGTCGTCGTCTACAACGCAGCGGCCCTCACGAACCCTCCCGATCAAGACTCCGTCCTCTCGATTCCAGCGGACAGAGTCGCCACGGATCTCAGCGTCAACACTATTAGCCCCTACGTCGCAGCGCAGCAGGCCATTAGTGGGTGGGAGACGCTACCCAAGGAGACCAAGAAGACGTTCATATACACCGGCAACATGCTAAACGTGTCCGTCGTGCCCGTACCAATGATGATGGATCTAGGCATGGGCAAATCGGCTTCCGCGTATTGGATCGGCGCAGCCAACGCGATGTACTCGGCTCGGGGGTTTCGGTGAGTTCTTTTCAAAGAAAAGTTCCACGTAGACGGTTTCTGACATACCCGGCTCGACAGATTCTTTTATGCCGATGAGCGCCACGGAGATGGCAAGTCCAAAGCGCAGGCGCTCGACGGGGCCGCGCATGGCGAGTTCTATCTCCAGTTGGCGGACCATGAGGGGAATGTGCCATGGCACGCCACGTTCGTGAAGGACAAGGGATATGTCCAATTCAAGTAACAAGTTCAGGCTGAGATAAGGATCTGTTAGAAGTTCGAAGTTAGATATTCAAATCGATGTCATTTAGAAGGACTAGATTATACCTTGGACAGAGCAGAGGTGCTCCCTCCTTCTAGACAAGCAATACCAGATCACCTTGACTTCTAAAGCACGCAGCGAGATCGCGGCTTGCAGCATCTTGTGCGTTCCTGTTGGACCATACGTTTTCCATGATCTCAAATGCCTTGCGTACCGTGCCGAAGACGCTTGGTGGTCGCAACGCCTCTATCATTCCGCGAAAACAAGCTTCCTGCGCCGGCTCCGCAAGGCAGCCTGCTACGCAGAATGGCCACACCATTGTACGCAGCAAAACTGGGGGCGATAATTGACGCGTCAGTAGCTCGATAATTCGGCCAACATGATAACGTACGTCAGCGCTAGCCGGCTGCCATCCCGACACAACAACAAATAGATAAATGAGTGCTGCGTGAGCCCAGACACGAGTAACTAAGGAGCTCTGGATGGCTGGCGCTTTTTGTTGCTGGAAGCAATCAGCCGTGAAGACACTCAGCAGGCCGCTATCCTCTTTTGGAATCGTTACTGGATTGGTTTGCATCCGCGTGAGATGAGATTCCAGCAGGTCCTTGATAGCTGTTGCGCGGTGGACCAGCTCCATGACGTTAAGATTTCCGGCTGTCTTACATTGCCGTTTCCATGCGTCAAGTATGGCAATTTCACCTATTTGTAGTAACGCCCAGTTTTGACACCCGACAGCAGTCTCAAGATTGATAGGGGGATCGATACCATCGATATTACCAAGGAAGCTGCGGTGGTACTCGTAGAGTCTAGGTTGCTCCTGAAGCATTGTACTAGCTATAATGTCATCGAATATCAAGAGAGTGGATGAGAAGCGGAAGGCGGCCTGTTCAGCACTAGGAACCTGAAAACAATGGGCAGGCAAAAGCCATGACGACGGTCCAAGTCGGTCTAGGAGAGTGTTGAATCTTAAACTAGGCTCCGCCGGCTCGGCAGCGCTGGTGCTGTTCAGGAGCTGTCGAAAGAGAGCCAGAGCGGCATTGAGATGTGCTTGGCAATTGTTAAAGCTCAAGACAGCAATTTCGAAACGTTGTACTTGCATGATGCTTGCCATAATCCTTACAGCGCCATGCAGATGCTCTTCGATGCTTGAGCCTTGGATGACCTGCAGTGACCGTCTCAGAACATCAAAGGCATCCTTGGTCTGTGTGAGCACCGTCTCCCAAGCCACATCCTGGTTAGTCGTTCCCCGTGCGAGAGAGAAGAAATATGAACTCTGACATAGGGTGGCCTGCCGTACCACGGGACTGCTTATCATCATGTCCAAGATCCATGATCTCCCGCCTTGAAGGAGAGAGGGTCGGTAGAATGGGAACAAGAAAGGAAGCAAGTGTTCAAGGTAGAACATGAAGAGGATAGTGTCAGACCGCCCCAAGGATATATCTCCGCGTTTATCCTTTCTAGTAAGCTTGCACTCAGTTCCAGGTTCGAGCCAGACATCAGCTGCCCCGGGGCACGGCTCTATCTCATCATTGTGATTGTCTATCGTTAGATCGCACATCGGGGTAGCCCAGTCCCTGGGTATTTTTCGAGGTAGGACTACCAAATCGCCAGTAGTAGCTTCGGAAACTGAGACACGGTCGCCAGAGATATATACCGCACGCCCCCCACGGCGGCGATGAGCCTTTTCTTTAACCTCACGCTTAAGCCGCTCGGCCATCTCTTCTTGTTTCACGCCGCCATCCATCCACTCCGGTTTGTCTTGGTCGTAGTGGCAGGTAATATAGAGTGCAGCGCAGGCGTCACACACAGGGTGTTTTTCATCGCATTTTTTGTGCCTGAGTCGGCAAGTCCAACAACCATTGTAGCTCCTTATTGTGCTAGAGTGACGAGGACCATAAGGTATGTCCACATCCATTGTTTCGTGCGTCACCAAAATCCTTTTCAGTCAAGGTGGTGTTCTAGTAAAGTATCAAATCCGCTACACGCTTGTCCGCCTTGTCGGCTAGTTCCCAGAGGCTGCCCAGTTCTTCAATCGAGAGACGGTAGGAGACTCCGCCCAAAGTACAGAGGAGCACTGAAACATCTTATGCTTCACCCTTGATATCCGCGATAACCTAATCATGAGAAGACTCTGCTGGTAGTTCTTAGTCTGTTCGTAGTACAAGGCTTTAAAAAGTCTCTTGTGGAGTTGATGAGGGAGAGACAGCGGCAAAGATCCTTGAGGATGATCGATTGACGGCGAGGCTGGCCCGAGTAAAATTTACAGGCGAGGGGGCAGCGCTACACCGGATTAGGGAGCCCCAACCCGGGATCGTCACCGCCGAGGATGCTCGCAGCTATCGGACTCCTTTCTAACGACATGTAATACAGACCTTACGTGAGCCTCGCCGCAGCTGCCAGAGTCATTTCGATTATCTCGACCTGCCTCGTTACACACCGAGAAAGCCTGAGTGAATACAAAAATTAGGACCTGGTCGCACGTTTGGCGACTTTGCTTAGCATCGACGAGATTATGCTCAGCTCGTACACAATAATTTTCAGGTCTATCGTTAATCTGGGCCTAACCATCCGGAAGTGATTGGGAAGACAAACATCGCCGGTAATGGCTTATTCTTCGTGTTCTCTGCAGGTTGGAATTATTCTTCCGGTCGTTTTGATCTTGTTCATCAGGGACTGCAATTGTGCCGCGCTAGCCCATCCTATCTCGTGCGCTATAGTATGCTTAGGGTTTAAGGAGGTCATTATCATGTCACTGGTATCTGCTAATGACAAAGATCTCAAAGCGGTGATATCAAGAGGGGTAGCAAGATTGTCAGTGAAGAAGATAGTATAATATACTTGCGTTTCCTCGAGTTTTTAGATTCTGACTTACCCTTATTTTTACCTGAGTACCTCTGACATATATACGCAGTTACCATCAAAATACTTGGATTAGCGCGATTTATAAGTGGAATCTTGCTCTACTCCACAATTGCAGGCGATGCGAGCGGTCGGCATCTTGGAGCACTTGTCGAAGCGGACAGATTGTGAGCCCATATGTCTCACTTGTCTCTATTATATACACAATGTGTCTACCATTGTAAGATTTTGCACTCACAATGCCACTGTCCCACCTTCCAGAAACTTGAGGCTTGAAAGCAGAGTCAACCCCTAACAAAGAAAATCCTAGGAAAAGCGCCTGTCCAGCACCCCAATGAAACAATGAAACATCCCATATCTCCCTAGCGCGCTGCTTTTGTCACCATCTGCGCCACGAGCAGTAAGAATTAGTCCATGATGGCTTCCGAAAGTGCAGGAACAGTATATCAATTTCTCCCTCCCGGTTTCTTTCATGCTTCCCCCAGAATCCATCTCTCCTGAAGCACTAGCCATACTATAAGCGTGATCCCAAAATGCCTTCCACCGGTGACACTACCCCTATTACATACCGCCCCTGCCGCTGGCACAACCTCCAAGCCTCCCCGCCCACCCCGGGCAACCCCAAAGCCTGCCGCCGCTGCCACCGCCGCTCCTTCACCCACGAGCACGAAATCCTCTCCACCGAGCACGCCCGCGCCCGCGCCGAGCTTGACAGCGCCCTCTCCGCCATCGCCCGCGCGCTGTTCAACCTCACGCGGTCCAAGGGGCCCGAGGGGCGGCGGTGGCTGGGGCTGCGGAGGGCGAGGGCGAAGAGTAATCGGGAGCTCAGGGATGAGTGGACGGTTGTGAATGAGCGGGGGCCGAGGTTGAGGCGGCAGAAGAGGGCGCTGGAGGAGGAGGTGAGGCTTGTTGAGAGGGGTTTCGAGGCGCTGGTTGGGGAGGTCGAGGAGAGGCGGTGGGGTGCGCCGGCAGCGACGACGACGGCGTGACTGTGATCAATCGAGATTTACGCGTGCAAGGCTGGATTGAGGAGAGTATATGACATTAGGGGGTTGTGGAGGGCGCGGATGTTCGATTCTCTAGTCGCTCGATTTTATTCTCGAGCCGATCGACCTATATATTTATTTCAAGCCACCCGGAGCCGCAGTTGCGGCTATTGAGTGTTTGAATGCAATGCTCATCTATCTGTTAATAAGTAATCTGGGGTAAGGTAGATGAAGCGGCGTCGATAAATTTGTCTTCTTGACGAAGACAGACTAAAGCTTTTGAGGGTAAATATATATACATGTCTCAGGCGCGGCATATCTTTATTAGGCTTTTGTGCTTGAAACGATTTTGGAAGATAAAAGAAGCCATAATGCACAAATAACTTCAATTGTGCATGGTGCCGGTGTTTGGCAGAGCTCTAGGTTTTATGCCGATAGAGAAGAAAGTGCGGAAATCGTTTGGTTGCTAGTAAAGATTTTGCAGTTGCTCAGCGGGCCTAGCGACGGCGTAGAGACAGTTCTGCAAAAGTTTGGTTCAAGCTCGTTCCCCTATCGCAGGCATCTGACACTCAGCCTATCGTGAATCGAAAGACTTAGCAAACAAAGCTTCTCAGACAAGTTTCAAGCCCACATGGTCCATTTCGGATGTTCAGAAGATTCTTTGTCAATTTGAGACACAATTTTAGGAAATTCACATCTGAGAATGATCAATCGCTCGAGCCAACCAACCTTGTTGTTAATGTGGCTTGGGTGTGAGACAGTCATTGTGTGAAAGTCTCAGTGCTCAATAGTAATCAGATTCAATGTCTAAATTATGTTTTGGCGGGTTTCAAGTCTTTAGGAGAGAGATAGTAGTGAATGACGGAGGATACTTAAACGGTTCTCGCCTTCGTACTGCTTTGCTAGTACAGCTCACTTGTTTTTAAACAATTTGCATATAACCCACCCTTCAAACAATCAAAATAAAACACAAAACTCATCCTACATCAGGCCGCCATGGACTCGAAGCAATCAGAATCGGAAATTCAGTGTCAGCAGGAACACCTCCATAGTCAGCATTCGTTCGGGATCGCTAGATATTGCGGACATTGCAAGACCCAGTCATTCGAGCATGAAGAAGCCGTCATTCAGCATGATTTTCAATCAGAGCTAGAAACTTCAGCTCATACCAACAACGAGGCGGCCCATCTACTAAACGGGATACGATCACAACCCGGCGGTGGGACTTCCTTCGCCGAGAATGCGGGCTTGAGAAAAGAGATGAAACGCCGTGAAAGAGATATTGCGTCGGCCAATTGGGATTTCGAACATAACAGAAATTTGTTCCAGCGGAATAGTGAGGATCTCTGGAATCGATCCAGTGGGAAATTCGGAACTTACAGCCGGGAACGCTGAGCAGAGCCATATCAACTGAGCTGACGAGCAGGGTGAGAAGGGAGAGACTTCGGCCAGCTTGAGAAATAGCACTCCAGAGACTGTGAATCAATGTACTAAAGAGATGCATCTGAGAGAACCAATACTGGGAAACACGGCAGACAGAGCACACCAACCAATATTCCTCGGGAACCAGTCCAGGGATTTCGGAGACGATCTACGGAAAATCGAGGCACGAAAGCCCGCCGTGCTCAGAAGGCTCCTTGAGCTGTAGGATTAGCCATACCCAGATGATAGTAATAAATTTTTGCTGTGTAGCCTCCACGTCTATCCGGCCGTCGTAGGGAATGACGAAGGACCTTTGAATTACCCTACCTGGATCGTTGTGAGCAGAGTGCTGAAATGGCCTCCCGCAGTACGAAGCTTTCTCTAGTAGGTCTAGACACGGGATGTACGTAGGGATGGCACAGCATTGTCGGGGCTTCGTATGATGGATATATCCGAATCGTCGAGGATCCAAAGTTAGAAGGCTTTTTAGGCTCCACCTCCAATGCAATCCCAAGCGGAACTATTAGGAGATTCGAGTGCGACTTTATGGCTGTGCTTTTTGCAAATACCAATTCAACCGCGGATTGGTAGTCTACTGCTAGTAATGACTTCCCATTTCTCGACCAGGTGGCTTGAGAAGCACAATTGCAATTTCCGGAGAGGCGGCCGTTGCCGTGTCACCAAATGATGAATTCCGAGTCAATGTCCCGCGCGTATAAGACTTGGGAAGCGAAACAAGGGTGTTAACAGAGTGTCAAAGGAGACCGAATGTCAATCGCGGAGTATGCTTGGATGTTTCACAAGATCATACAACCTAGCGAGCTGCATGTGCGAGCACCTTCCCAAGCGCAGTGGTTGAATTCTGACACCAGCGACCGCCTGGTTCTATCTATGTGAGTCGTGGCTCGAAACGGAATTACGCAGTTTTAATTCCATTAACATAAGTTTCATATTTCTAATAAACTCTCATCCAGTTGCTTTTTGTGGCGGAAAGCGCACGACGTCTCGTATAACTCCCGACCGCATCCTAAAATCTCCTCCAAACTCATCTACTCAAGCGGCTTCAAATTCCCCCAGAGATTGTTCAAGCTCTCACCCCAACCTGGATGCGCCAAGACCATGTTTTCGAGATCCTGATACTTCAGCCCTCCCACCATTGCAATCTGCACCATCGTGCACAACTCCCCACCTTCCGTCCCCAAACAAGCGAACCCCTCAATCTTCCCAGTCTCCTTATCCACAATCCCTCTCATCATCCCTCTCGTCTCATCCGTCTCAAGAGCCCTAGCCACCCACGACATCGGCATATCCGCGACGAGGAACTTGCGGCCCGTGTTCTGAGTTATAGATCGTGCTTGTCGAGCTGATAGACCGATCCGGCCCAGCTGAGGATCGGTGAAAACTGTGTATGGTACCCTTGTATTTGGCAAAATGGACCGAGGTTTGTGCGAGAGGAGATTGTCTCGCACGACGCGAAAATCGTCGTACGAGACATGCGTAAAAGCGGGGCCACCGCGGACATCACCAAGAGCGTAGACACCCGGCACAGAAGTTTGCAGCTGAGAGTCGGTAGGAATGAAGCCGCGATGGTCGACATCGACTTTAGTTGCACCAAGGTTGAGGGTCGAAGTATTGGGGATGCGGCCAGCGGCAGCGAGGACATGACTGCAGGTTATTGTCGTGGGACCTTGAGGAGTGGCGATGGCGAGGCTGATGGTTTTATCGGACGCAGATTGCGAGACGGATGTAGCATTCGTTTTTAGATAGACAGTAAGACCGTCTTCAGTAAGAATGTCTTGCATGGCTTTTGTAATGTCTTCATCTTCCTTTGGAAGGAGTTGGGCACCTCGCTGAATGACCGTCACTGCACTTCCAAAACGACGGAACATCTGAGCGAATTCGAGCCCAACATAGCCACCACCAAGGACCACAAGGTGCTTAGGAACTTCGTCAAGTTCCATAACGGTCGTCGAGTCAAGAATCTTGATATTTTCCGCACCTGGAATGCTCAACGGCGCCGGCCGGCAACCAACATTAATGAAGATGTTTTCGGCCTTCAGATTGCCCGTCTCGCTACCATCAATCATGCGCCCCATGACTTCCTTGGGTCCAACAAACCTTGCTTCGCCTACGATCCATTCAAGATTCGGCGCGTTTTCGACGCGTCGCTCGCTGCCTCCACGGAAGCTATCGACAATGTCCCTCTTCCGTTTTCGCACGATTTCCATGTTCACCTTGGCTTCGTCTTTGGATTCAACCCCATATTTCCCGGCTTGGCGCGCAAGATAAGCAACCCTGGCCGAAGTGACCATAGTCTTCGTGGGCGTGCATCCCTCGTTCACGCATGTACCTCCCAAATGTGCCGATTCAAACAAGACGGTCTTCTTGCCAGCGTTTGCAAAGGCCAGGGCAAGAGGTGTTCCGCCTTGTCCCGAGCCGATGACGATAGTGTCACAAGTAGCTGTTGACATTGTCCGTTGAGTGATGAGAAAAGAAATAGGGGCCTTGGGTTTTTGGACAGTGGAGATGACAGCACGAACACTTACCAAACGTCTAAATGGCATGTAGAAACAAGACAACAAGATCGAGAGATACACACGAAGATCAAACTGTTCTTTGTGTACCTACCTAGGTACCTAACCCGTGGTGATGGGGAAGGCCGAGGGATGCGGAGCGGAGTGCGCTGGAACACGGCGGCTCTGCCGATTCGCTCCGCACATGCAGTCTTTGTCAGCAGTCCCTAACGGTCCAGATCGATGAATTGTATCGTGAGTCGACATCACGGTACGATCCTCACCTAGTTGTTCATTGATTGAACAGTGGCTTCTAGCAGACATCTGAAACGGGCCACACGAGGACATGCATATATCCTTCAGCCAAGTGTTGAGCATTTCACTACGATGTTCTCCCTCTCACAATTAAGAGCAAATGCCCCTCAGTTTTCCTCGATCTCGTCTTCTAACTCAGACATATCCTCTTCCGCCTCGTCTTCCTGTTCTTCTTCCTTTTCTTCCCCAGACTCTTCCTGGCCGCTAACCTCGAGAGCTTGATCCACATTTCCGAAGGTCTCATCGTTTTTGAGCCGCCTTTCTCTCGCTTCTTGCGCTTTTGCTTGCTCAAGAACCTTGCTTCTCTCCTCCCTCTGCCTCCTCTGCCCAACAACAAAAGCCCCTAGGGGAGTTTCTTCCCAACTATTCTCTTTCAGAAATCCTTCGACCTCCTCTCTGTCCTTCGGCGCAAATGTGACCTGATTCCGTCGCTCCTCGATCCATCGAGCATTTGCCTCCAGCTTTTGTACAAGCAAACCGATAGTCTGATTGATTTTGACATTCCGATTGCCTTCCTTTTTAGAGGCGGCAGATCGGGACCATCGCTTCAACATGATCGTGACAGGAAGTTGAAGTTCCGGAAAGGCTATAGATTTGGTCCAGAGCACGAAGTATTCGGAGAGCAGTTCCACTACCTGTTCAGAAACACCATCCTGGTACACTCGAGATTTGAGATAGTTTGACGGGGTCCGAATATTGATTGAAAAATCCAAAGGGCGTAGCGTAGTTGGCTTGGGCGGCCTTTTCATTTCTCCTGAGTTGAGAACCTCCAAAAGCGCTGGTCCGAGAGGTATGAAAGTGCCAGTTGCCGAAGAAAGACGGATTAAAGACCGGATGAGGTGGAAGCGGAGGGGGAAATAGGAGGAAGTCGATATAAGACGCATCACCCCGAGCGTTATCTGAACAACGGGATAGATCAGGGGGCGTAGTGAAGATTCTTTGCCTTTTTGAGCTTCTGTGAGTGATGTGCAGTACGTAGATAGCACACGTGACCAAAAATCTAACGAATGGACGAACTGCCAATTATAGATAGCTTTGTAGGAGTCTTTCGTTGGCTTGTTGATGTTGCTTCGGAGATGGATAGCTAACTGCCGAATGTGGGCGAAGCCAGTGGTGTAGCCAACTTTTTCGTCCAACCCCCATAACTCGGCCGCCGAATTCTTCATCAGATTTACACCAGACACGGTGTGTACAGTAGTGTTTCGGCTGCCCTTAACAATGCCTTCATACGCAGATTTGAGCACAGTTTCTCGGATGCCTGGGTCTCCGATGACCAACACCCGGCGCAAAATCAAGAAAGCGGTGACTCTTACGGTCTCGCTGTTTGAGATATCTGACCAAATTCCAGACAAAGATTTCACAATGACCTTAAGGAATTTGCGGAATTGTAATAGATAAGGAAGTAATGGCTCAAACGATTGCAATGTCAATCTTAGCGTTATAGCATCTGATAGGGTGGTCAACAAATACTGTATTGAAGAAGCATGCGACTTGATCAAAGGAGACAACGTCTTAAATTTCTTAGAGTCGGTCGCCACCCGCACTTTTCCTGCTGCCGTCTCTTTGACAGGGAGATGGTAATTCAAAACTGATGGCACATGTTTTAACGCGGTCATCAGAATCTGGTGATAGATCTCTGGTCCTGCAATTGTGTACTTGTAATCCTGCTCCCCTTCATCGTTGACATGTACGGCGGCCCGAAAGGCCAGTACAACTTGTCGCAGAGCTCTGACTGAATGCTGTTGGCCCATAGTCGTTTTCCATTTCTCTACCAGAGCCAAAGATATTTTTCCGTTGTCCTTGTCTTTCTGGCTTTCCTTGGTTCTTTGTGGCTTTTTGCCGAGCTTGCTCTCTTCCTCGCTCCCACTTAGATCATCGACCTCCCCAAGGTCGTCGTTTTCATCGAAATCAAGCAATTCGGCGTCATTCTCTTCCAGGTACTTGTAAAATTCGGGATCTTTTCGCGCTAAGGCGTCCAATTGGCCCTTGTGTATATCAGCGCCGTCTTCTGATGTCCCATCATCTGATGCGTCCCTATCATCATCCGAGCTTTCGTCCTCAAGTTGCTGAGGACGAGAATTGTCAGGCTTTTCTTCGACTCTTTTCCTTTTCCCAAGAGCTACCGGCACATCCTCCTCGACAGCTCGAGACTTTCTTTTATTTGGTTTCTTGTCAAGTGCCGAGAAGCTGTCTTGGAAGAACTCGTCGGCATCCATGTCTTCACCTTGAGCGGGGCGCGTGACCGACAGAGAGGCTTCATTCGTATTCCGGCTCCCATCATGAGATATTTGCTTTTCTGCCCTTCTGCGTTTCTTTTCCCTCAATTGGTGTCTCTGTTTGACCTTTGCAAAGTCCTTCCGTCGATCAAGTGTAGCCTTCAGTTTATTCTTCTCAAATTTCTTGGTAGGCTTTGATTTTTTTGTGCGAGGCATGTCGCCTTAGATTGAGGTAGGCTTTCTTCCAACTGAGCGCGAAAAGAAAATTGCCAGATGCGGGCCTTTCCTCAAAGGTTGGTGGAAGCAAGATTTCTGGGTTGCACGTGTGCGACGATATCCTGCGGGTGATCTTTTCTTCTCCAACTTTTTTTTCGGGGTGGGACTCTCAGCGTCAGTCCCGGGGCACTAAGGCTAGCAACTTTTATGATTACAATCATACAGCAATGAACCCCAGAGCCCACTCTCTTTCAGCCCTTGTAACCTAATATGTACACATCTTCTCATCCTCCACCTTCGCGGCCTCTGTCCTATGCGCCAACTCCTTACAGTTACACGCCGAACCCATCGCTCTCCGCCCGCATCAATCTGGATGAGGTGCGCACTTTGAAATAATAGCTCAAAACTTTGAACTTGCCCGCTTACAGTGTACAGGAGGTGAAGCTTGCGGATACAGCAGCAGAACGAGACCTTGTCGACTCGCTCGCCGAAATTTATAGCGTCATCCGTACCCTTGATGGCCTCGAGAAAGCTTACATTAAAGATGCTATTACAGAGGCAGAATACACAGAGACATGCACCAAGCTCTTGAAGCAATATAGAAGCATACTGAATGAGGAGAGCGTGTCCCAGGAGTTCAAGAGCCTTGATGAGTTCGTCAGGGAGTGGGATGTATGTGCGCAGACCACAATTTCAAGAGCTTATGAGCTAAAAGCAGCCTCAAACAGATTGACTGCCCTCGTGCAATGGACCGCCTGCGAAGTGGTCTGCCTAGCACCGTTGAACATGCCAGCACTCCAGCTGCGCCCTCTCAATCACATAATGCCCAGATTGTGCCTCAAGCCCCGAATATCCACTCTGGCCCCGCAGGGTCCCTCATAATGAGCGCAACGGAAGATTTCATTACATTCCTAGACGGTCTACGCCTCGGATATTCTTCAAAAGACCAGCTGCATCCGCTTCTCACCATGGTGATTCAATCTGTTAGCAAGGTCACAGACACCGAATTCGAGGGCAGAGGAAACATCGTTAAGTGGCTGATAAAGTTGAATCAGATGCGCGCAAGTGAACAGTTGCCGGATGAAGAGTTGCGTGAATGTCTATCGAACATTGAAGAAGCGTATACGGGGTTTAAGAGTGTTATCAAATAAAAGCTTGACTCGCATCCGACCAGAGATGCCCACAAATTCTCTCCTCGCTCAGGAGGCATTGGCCAAAGTCTTCCCAGCGCTGATGATCAAGTAGAACAGCTGGCACATCCCACCAAAGTACAGCGTCGACCTGAAATAGCTCAATTTCTCATTCTGGATCTGCGCAAACGCCAACGTATATGCGACTCTCCCAGCCAAGAACGTCCCTAGTACGAAGTTCATTCTGCCCGCATCGAGCTTCGCCATGTTTCCTAACACCACCGCAGCCACTACCAGAGGAAGGTTTTCCATCCCATTTCTATGTGCTGCGCGAAGACGCTCAAACTTATTCCAACAAGCCGCCGGGATAGACTTCTGAACATCCGAGTGATGAGTTGAAGAGTTTGGAGAAGCGTTGGACCACTTTCTGTTATTGTTTCGCATGACGTGGAGGATAGACCAGGTGTGAGGAGCGAGGGATATGGCCCAATAGGCGGGGATTGTATAGACGGAATAATTGGTAGACATTGCAATGGAGTGGGAAGGAATTCGCTGGCTGAGAGGACTAAGATATCAATAGAACCGGCGCTCAGAAATGTGGGTAAAAATTTGGGTCACTGCTGCGAGGGCTAGAGGATCTTAGGATTAAATAAAGTCGAATTTGGTTGTTGCATTACGAGAAGGTCGTTCTGTCCTGCGACTTGTACAGATATCTCAAAATTCCCGAGAATTTGGACAGGGTTGGATCTCTGCTTCTGTGAAACCTCGGCTTGACCATAACGTCACGTTCAATGCATAATGCGGTAACGACACTCTAACCTTGGGTACCGACCAACCGCGACTCTCAGCCTCCTCAACCTTCTTTGTCATCAGGCTGTGGATGGATTTTGCAAGCCTATGCCCCTAAGCTTATCTTGCGAGAGATGCATCGAGACAGATCGATTCACGTGTGCGCTAAAGATTGACATGCTTCGTAATCCAGATTTCTCTCACTTGAATTATTCTCACCACTGTTCAATGCTTGGTGCTACGTTTTTCAACGCCTACTGTAATAATTTTTTCTAACATTTATTCGGGTAAGAAAGTCAAATCTCTTTCCTCTGAGTGTTATCACTCCCACTAAACAGCGGAATCCACGAGGCGTGGTGTTTTACATTTTTCCAAACCCGACAAAAACTTGCTGCTTCCTGTCTCTTCATTTCCCTTCAATTTGTAAGCATTGATACATCGATCATACTTATGCTTCGTCTTTGCCCTTATATTGCAAGCTTTAAAAGCTATGTAAATGCCTTTCTAGAGTCTTGAAGAAGAGACCCATCTAGAGCTCCACCCAGCAACCAATCTTTACATTTAGCACTGTGGCTTCCCCAAGGAGGTCTCAGAATTGAATGAAATTTGGTGACAATTGCTGTCAAAGCAATGGCTGCTTCTTGCAAAAGGGGATTCATGATGAAAATGCTGGCGTCCGCATGTTCTCTAAGACAACGATATAGGAGCAGGATATTGTTCGTGTTTGACTATCCATTCGCATTGACCCTTACGTAGGCAGATGCGCATCTAATTCACTATCACAGGGGCAAATCGATACAGCCAGAGTATGATCACCTAAAAACCTGCTCCAGGGTCTCTTGCTCAGAGGCTTGATAAGTCACCCCATTCTGAAACACCGTGTTGTAGCAGACAATGTAAAGGGCAAATGCCCGACAATGCTGTATAATTAGAGATGCTTACGTTCCTCCTCGTCTCGGGTAGGGGGCCAATATTTGGAGGCTCGACCTGATATCACTAGATCATGCGGCGTCCACGGTCGCTACCAGAAGAGGATCCTCCTTCGCCCTACGCCGCAAAACGTGGGATGCTGACCTGGTACCATGCTGTACGTACACATTGTCAAGCCACAAGAAGGACGATAATCTGCCGTGGTCACGAGTGTCTGACAATTTAGGCGTGGCTAGAGGATGCGGCACAGCTGTGTCAGGATTAGGATGAAAATCTCCGGTGTTGGATGTGCCTCCTACAAACGAAATCGGTAGACCAGCTGGCTAAGCTTAAATGAATGTCACCGCCCCCAGTAAATTTACATAAACTCCATGATTGCAATAGATTCATCCTTCTCATGGATCGTTAAGACTATGAAGATTTCAATGTCATGTCTTGGACGGCTGCACTCCAGGGACCGAACGCGCTGTTTCTGTGGCGTGTTGTTAGAACAAGAGAGCAGGCTGAGTCACCACCACCGAGATTCTGCCTTGCGCCAAAGCCATGCACAACGTCAACTTCCTATGATAAACTGACAACCATCAAGATATCTGATGGGCGAGTTCAAGACACCTCTCTGAGCCAATGCCCCCACCCGGTCATGGCGCTGCGGACGAAATTTTGTTCCAGACCGAGTCACACCCATCCATCCCCGCTCCACGATATCCGTTACTGCGGTTCCTCTATTTCGGGTCATCAGCGGTGGCATTTTACACAAACATCTCTATTGCTGGGAAATAGTCGCACAGAATTCTTTCCAACAATTGCGTGGCTCCCGTCTTGTGGAGGGGTCCAGTTCCACAAGTCGCCCCACCACATTCCCCGGTCTCATTGTCAAATTCCTTACTCGCAACGTCGCAGCGCATGGCATGGCATGGCAGAAACATCGCGTTGCCTGGCGCCTACGAGGCAACGGATGGATGACTAAAGCTAGGTATCTCGGTCTCGATTGATCATGTTCCTCGGCTGCCGTGAGTCTCATGAGGTCGGGCTGCGCGGAGTACGACGGAGCCAATCCGGACCATCCAATTGGACCAGGGCACACGAGCAGGCTGAACATCAGAGCCGCAGTCACCTCCGTATCCAGTAACTCACGTTGGACGAAATCGCGGGCGAACGATCGGCCGGAAAACGACGCTGCGTAACAATCGCTCGAAATGACTCGCCAAGCTAAGGTACCCTTCCTATCAAAGGCCCTTCCATGTGTCCCCCCACCCTCAACTCCCCCTGGACATAAGCCCCAAATGGCCCGAAATATCTCAGCCCTACTTTAGCCCGGCGCCACTCACGCAGCTAAAGATGCCACGCACAGTCGCGGTTCAGCGCACAGGATCCCATACTCAATTGATCCTTCAAACCAGCCCCCTTCTCCTCCCCACCCACATCCTTTTTCCTCGACCTACCGCGCCAATCCTAACGAGGCGCCAATGACCTGCAAAGTCGGAGCACTGCCCAGGCTTGTCTCCTCTGGCCCCCATGTCTTCTATCTCTTCGCTCTCAATGACCTCAATTGGTTTTTCTCAAGATCAGCCTCTTCCGCCCGAGCTTCGATCCAGCCGGTCTAGCCGTCGCTCAGCCGAGTGATGAACGTCCTACATAATATTTCGAGCCCTCGGAAGGCTCCTCCCTGAGAGCCACGATTTCCCGCCTTCCCCTACAGCTTACTCTTCCTCCCTTTCAACTATAGTTTTCTTCTTGTATTCCGTAGTCTAAAGTAATTTCATCAAAAAAGCAAGACTTGTCACTATCAATTGCATCTTTGTTGGGAAGGCGAGCTCTTTGTGAACCCCTCTCTTATATCGAAAGCTTTCTTTACAGTGATTCCTACAATAATGCCTTATCAACGTACACCTTCTCCCGAGCGGCGATTTTCTCACTTCGGCAAGAAGATCACGGACATCTTCTCCCATACCGGCAATGAGACAAGCGACAGTATTGTCAATGGAACTTCACCCCCAAAGAAAAGCATGATGTCCCGTCTTATCAGAGACTTGACCAGCCAGCGGTCACGGCTGGGTTCTGATTTTGAGCTTTTGTCTTCCCTATTAGACGCGGAGCTCAATGGCGGCATGTTAGATGACCGGAAATACCAGGTATGTACTAGCGCAAAAAGTTATATCGTGGCGTTCTGCTACAGAGAGCCAAGCTGACCCTTGCAGATGGAAAAACTTCTAAGATTGGCAGCTTCATTGCCTCCAGATTCCGACAGCTTGAAAGACCTGACAGGAAAGCTCATCCAGAGCCTTTGGGGAAATCTACATCACCCTCCTCTATCCTTCATGGGAGATGAATACAGATATCGCCAAGCCGACGGCTCCAACAATGTATGCCACTTGGATCCCCCGCCTTCAACCCAAAGCTAAATCATTCAGAACATCATGTACCCAAACTTAGGGAAGGCTGGTTCTTCCTATGGTCGAACAGTCACGCCTCGCACGGAGATGCCAGGAGCTCTCCCAGACGCCGGAGTAGTATTTGATGGTAGTAGTTTATGTGCCAATAACGTCCCAGAACTGACATATGCTAGCTTTATTTCTTCGGCGCGAGACAAAGGAACATCCGAGCAAAATTTCCAGCATGCTTTTCTACCTCGCTTCAATAATTATCCACGGTAAGGCTTTGTCCTCTAGTCCTCGCTTTCTACATGTGGTGCTAAAGGTCGGTGCCAGATATCTTCAGAACGGATGAGAGAGATCATGGCCGGCTCAAGAACTCGTCATATCTTGATCTAAGTCCTCTTTACGGCAGCAGTGATAAGGACGTGGCGACAATTCGATCATTCAAAGGTGATGGAACACTCAAGCCAGATTCATTCGTAGAACCTCGAGTTTTAGGGTTTCCACCTGGCGTCGCAACTCTGCTTGTTTGCTTCAACCGATTCCACAATTATGTTGCAGAGCAGCTGGCGATCATTAATGAGGGTGGTCGGTTCACCCTCGCTAAAGAAGCCGAGGACAAGCCAGACGACAAGAGATATAAGAAGAGAGATAATGATTTGTTTCAGGTCGCGCGGCTGTACGCAATTTAATTTCGCTCGTTACGTGATGAGTGTGCTGACCAGCTAAATAGTGTCACTTGCGGCCTCTACGTCAACATCATTCTAAATGACTATGTCCGCACTATTCTCAATCTTCAAAGGGCAGACTCATCGTGGACGCTTGATCCCCGAGCTGCTGATAACGACGTCTTCAGACCTGACGGAACGCCCTCCGGTGTTGGCAACGTCGTCAGCGTCGAATTCAACCTCATCTATCGATGGCACTCAGTGATCAGCGTTCGCGATGCAAAATGGACCGAAGATCTTTACAAAAAGCTCTTTCCGGATGTGGACGATATCACCTCCATTACCGAGATTCAGTTATGCCACGCTTTACGTAAATGGCAAGAATCAATGGATCCGGACCCTGCGAAACGAACATTTGAAGGCCTGGAACGAGATTCGAAGACTGGTAAATTCGACGACGCCGAACTTGTGGACATTCTTACACGGGGGACCGAGGACGTGGCCTGTAAGTATACCATCTTCATTTTCTAGTCTAGATCTACTGTCGTCTCGGAGGTTGATTTTGTTAATTGACGGTTGCAGGTGCTTTCGGTCCGCGTAACGTGCCCCTAGTCATGAAGCTTATTGAGACCATGGGTATCGAGCAAGCCCGGAGATGGAAAGTCGCCAGCCTCAACGAATTCAGAAAATTCTTTAAACTAGAACCATACAAGCGCTTCTCAGACATGACTTCCGACAGGAGTGTGCAAGCTTCCCTCGAAACCTTGTACGGGCATCCAGATTATATCGAGCTGTACCCGGGCCTTGTCGCGGAAGACGCCAAGGAACCGTGGAAGCCAGGTTCCGGGCTATGTCCTGGATTTACTCTGTCGCGGACGATTTTAGCGGATGCTGTCGCTCTTACTAGAGGAGATCGCTTCTACACAGTGGTGAGTAGAATGACTGCTGAAGACGATGCGCATGTTGCAATTGCTGACTCAATTCCATGTAGGATTATACCCCGGCCAACCTCACCAATTGGGGATTCAACCAGGCGGGCAACAATCCAGAAATCAACAGCGGCTGTGTCATGTACAAGTTGATCATGAGAGCATTCCCCAACTTCTATCGAGCAAGCTCTGTCTATGCCATGTTCCCATTCACCCATCCGGAAGAAACTCGCAAGATCCTTACCGACCTAAATAAAGAAGACAAATACGATTTCAGCAGACCAAGTGCAATTGCCGCGCCAGTACAGATCAGTACGTGGGCTGGCGTGACAAGTGTGTTAGAAAACAAACACAAGTATAATGTTCCTTGGGGAGAGCATACTGGCTACCTTACTGGCCACGACTACATGCTTAGCTACGACACAGAAAATGAGGCCGAGCAACGCACCTTTGTCAAAAATGCGCTCTACTGCCCTCACGATGCCCTCGGTGAAGTCCGCCGCTTCTACGAGTACGTTACAATGGAGCTGGTCAAGGCTCAAAGCCACGAACTTCTACCAGGCTGTTACCAACTTGACGCTATTCGTGATGTTGGTAATCCTTCCCACGCCATCTTCATGGCTACAATGTTTCACATTCCCTTGAAGTCATCAGACAGCATGATGCCTGGTGTCACTTGCGATCAGCTCTACCAGATACTAGGAGCCCTTTTCGCTTATGTGTTCATCGACTTTGACGCCGCAAGCAGCATGGCTCTTCGTGATGGCGCTAAAGACGCAGTTGACAAGCTTGGGAAGCTGGTCAAGCTCGTTTGCGAAGCCGTACGCATCGGCGATTTCCTCATGCCCATCGACCTTGACATGTTCTTCTCCTTCCGCAAACGCCACGGTCCGGACGCGACACCAACAAATCTTCTCGGCGAATACGGCGTTCGCATGATCCGCCGTCTCTTCGAGGGTGGTAAATCTGTCGACGAAGTAGTCTGGACTATCATTCCCACAGCTGCCGCCGGCGTCGCCACCCAAACACAAGGCTGGGCCCAGATGCTGGACCTCTACCTCTCAGACGAATACAATCACCACTGGGAAGACATCCAGAATTGCTCGCTCTCCGATAATCCGGATGACTTCAACAAGCTCATCCGCTACGGGCTAGAAGGATACCGACTCGCTACCCCCGCCTTTGGCCTCCTCCGCAAAGCCGCCGTCGATGCCGTCATCCAAGACGGCAAGAACGGCCCCGTCCAAGTCCACGATGGCGACCAGATCTACGTCAACTTTGTTTCGGCCGGCACAGATCCCGAGGTCTTCGAAGATCCAAAGCTTGTCAAGCTTGACCGTCCCCTAGAGAAGTACATCCATCACGGCTGGGGGCCGCACTCGTGCCTGGGCCGCGAGATGGTCGGTGTTGCCATGGCCTCTCAACTCCGCGTGTTTGGCAGGCTACGTAACCTCCGCCGTGCTCCAGGGCTACAAGGCCAACTCAAGTCCCAGACTGTCCAGGGCGTGGTCAAGGTATTCATGAAGGAGAACTGGGGGGATTGGTTTCCGTTCCCGCAAACGATGAAAGTCCACTTCGATGAGATTATTGAGCCCGGCGTTGTGGGTGCGGACGGGTTGCTGCATCCCCCACCTCAGCCGGTAAGTCCGGCGGATAGTGGGATTGGCCTATCGACGGGAAATGGGTTGAAGAGGACGTTCTTTGATGATGATGAGCCGAGGATTCCTGATGTTGAGATAAACGGAGAGGGAAGCAGCAATGGGGAAGGGAGGGCGAAGAGACATAAGAAGACTCAGAGTCGGTAGAAGGTCTGGAATAGGTTCCTGGTCGGGCATTTTGAGCGAAAAGCATTGGGTTACAAGGTTTGGGGCTTGGTGCAACGGAAAAAGGAGGGGATCGGCATCTTTATTCTCCGACTTTCAGCAATTTTTGAGGTTGCGGATTCTTCAGGGTAGCTACTTTTCCTAGGAGTGTATTTCCTATTCTAGAGGATTTTGAAAGTCTTTGAACTTCAGTTGGAGTTTGCGTAAAGACTGGCAGGCCAGCCTAATTTTATTTAAGCTGTACGGCGCTTACTTTTTTTGCCGTCCTTGGCAATGGAGCACCATTTCAGCGTTCCGTCTCACAGCGCCTGCAAAAGTCTTCTACTCCGTCGCAGAAGTCGCCTCACATAACCAGGTGTAGACGTCTTCTTGTTCTAGTATTCAGAACGTGTGCTATTCCTACTTGAATCATGGGCAAGGGACAAGAGTCATTGAAAACCGAGATATACTGCCACGAAAACTCGAATATCTCCACGCTACTTTTTCATGCTCTATGATGTTAATAAGAGAGGTGTTTCTTTTTATCCTTGAGTGAGATATCTTCAACCCCCTCCACCATGACCGGTACAGAAGATGTGGAAGAGACGGATCCCCTACACGGTGCGTCCCTCAGGCGCATTCGGCGCATGGTATCTGTCACTAGCTCTTCTCCCAAATTTTCTCTACTACTACTTACTATTTCCAATTCCCGCGCTCTATCCTTCCGATTTTTCCCACACCCAAACTTCTCCAATCCTCCCATCCATCCAAAACTTCTAATTCTAACTCATCCCCAGCCCTCGACCTCCCACCCCTCCGCACAAAACCCTCCGCCAACACCCTCCTCGCCCTTCTCAACTCCCCACCATTCACCTCCCCAGCGCTCTCTTTCACGTCCCCTCCCCACCACCGCAACCCTCCAACCTCACCCATCTCCCCCACAACCATCACCCGCTACCTAACAACCCTCATCTCCTCCCCCCTCCCCCACATCCCCGCCGAACCCACCCGCGACGCCATCTACGCGCTCGCCTCCCGCCGCCTCGCCGAGCGCGCCGGTCGCACCGCCGTCGGCGACCTCACGCGCACGCTCTCCTTTCCCGTCTCTGCAGATGAGAATGTGGAGATTGAGTTGTTCGAGCCGAGTTTGACGGGGGAGGATGGGGGGATTGGGCTGAAGACGTGGGGGGCGGGGGGGATGTTGGGGGGTTTGCTTTGGGGGTTGAGGGGGGAGATGATGGTTGGTGCAGGGGTGGAAGGGAGGGGGGTGAGGGTGCTGGAGTTGGGGAGTGGGACGGGGGTGGGAGGGTTGGCGGCGGCGGCGGTTCTGGGGAGGGGGAGTGGTGGGGAGGGTAATGGGAAAGGGGTTGGTGAGCAGTCCGGGTCTCGAGATGGGAATGACACCGTCATTGACGGTGTGGTAGGGAAAATGGGAGACGGGGGAGGACGGATACATGTCGATTTTACGGATTTGCCTTCCATCGTGCCGAATCTAGAGAGGAATGTTCGCGCAAATGCTGGGGCGGTGGGTGGGAAGTTTGTGGACTCGAATCGCCACTCCTTGTCTGATACGCACACTACACCAACCTCAGACGTCTATCCAGATGACAAAGCCTCGCCCACATCGCCGCCTAACCTTCACCGATCTCTCGAGACCGAGCGCAGCCCACCCGTTACCCTCAGCGTCTACCCCCTCGACTGGTCCCTCTCCCCTCCCTTCCCCCTCACCTCCTCTCCCACCAACCCCTCACAGCACACCCCCACCCACCACCGCTACAACACAATCCTAACAACCGACCCCCTCTACACCCCCCAGCACCCGCGCTGGCTCGTCAACACCATCGCCTTTTCCCTCCACCACTCCCCCCGCTCCCGCGTGATCACCTGCCTCCCCCTGCGCGCCGGCTTCGAGGGCGAGCGGGCCGAGTTCAGCGCGCTCATGCGCGAGGCTGGGTTGGAGGTGCGGAATGGAGGGCGGTGTGAGGGGGCTGATGATTGGGTGGGGAGGGGTGGGGAGGTTGTGGGTGTTGAGGGGAGTTGGGGGGTTTGGGGGTGGGGGGGTTGGCTTGGGTGAAGGGGGGGGGGGGTCTTTGGGCTGTTTGCGGTGAGCCTAGGGAGCGGGGAGTTCATTTTCTCTGTGTTGATGGCAGAAGTCGACCTTGCGATCATCGAGCCAACGATCCAGCTTAGGAATTTTTATATCAACGTCGTCTTCCGCATAAATGACCCTACAGAGCATCTTCTCGGCCTGTTGCCGAATTGGTTTTATGCTGTCAATTTGAATCTTCGCCAGAAGGCTCTGAAAGCTTGTCAGTCGGAGGGAGACAGACCAGCGGCACTAAGGCACGGCGTCCTGTTATAGGAACTCATCCTCCTACATCTCCTAGAGCGAGGGACGTACAATGAAAGTCTGATTCCGAATGGCCCTCCCGTTACTATCTGAAAAAGCTCAGAACCGATATACAAATATACGTCAAGATCCATGGGGAAGCACGGATTCTAGGCAGATCTCCTCGACCACCGCTCGGTGGCAACCGAATCTTCACCGAATCTCTTTTAAATCTTTGTTTCAATTTGTAATATTGACAAAAACTTACTTTGAGAATATTCTACTCCCCTCCAAACATAACGGTGAGCGCCTATCTTCCTCGTGTCCGCACGATGCAGCCTCTAGTGATCGGGCAGTCGGCGAATGAAAATTCCATCAGCCTAGGTCAGCCTAGCTGCCTAGACTTTCAGCCTTGTCGCTCAATAGCTTGAGTTTTTCTTATCCCGCTGTCTGAAACCCTTGAAATGCAAAATGCACCTGAAATAAGCCTGCCGGTTCAGATTCTCGAAAAATGGACGACGAATACGGGTGGGAGCCTCGTTTCCATAACGGACAGTCTCCGCTTGAGGATCTGAACGATGACGGTAAGCTTCTCTAACGGCTTAGGTAGATGCATTGATATGTAATGTCTTACCAGGTATTCAGAGTTTAGTTAATGCGTATCGCTATGAAAAGACTGTCCTTTTATCTGCCCTATGTGGTTATTGTCAACAATCATGTCGTCAAATTCAGGAAGGTCGTGTCCAAAGGCCTACAGGCAATTTTCGTTATTCGGAGATTCAATTTGAAACAAACCAAACTGTTGGTGACCTTGAGCGGAATGCTACGAGTCATTGCAAGTTCTGCGAACTTCGCCTCAATCAAATACGGAGGTTTCAAATGACCCCGACAGAGGACTACAAAGACTTCCGGGCCATATCTGCTATTGACATGCTAAATACCGACAGGTACCACAATATAGTATTATTCGGCTTTCAAAACCCTCTTTTCACAAATATATGGATATCATGGGGCCCAAGGGCCTCAACTTCAAATACTGTTCTCTATCGAGCTTTAACACAATATGAAAGGGAGCGGAGAAATAAGTGCGCGGGATTCAATCCGCATACAAATGAAAACACGAATACATTCCCGGCATTCAAGGCTGCAAAAACCTGGTTGGAGAATTGTGCCTCTCACCATACTTCATGCTCGAGGAGGTTCGATCCGAACTTCAAAATGCCTACCCGACTCATTGACCTAGGCCCTGGAAGACGTTGCCAGCCGCGCATCTGCGCTGGCACCACTTTGCCAGCAGGCACGCGTTATGTGACTTTGTCTCATTGCTGGGGTGGCTTGGATTTTATGAGGTTGACCCACAGAAATATCGAAGCTTTCCAGGAGCGCATACCACTTAGACATTTGACGAAGACATTTCAGGACGCTATGGAGATCTCGAAGCGCTTGAATATACGATATCTGTGGATCGATAGTTTTTGTATAATTCAAGGTAAGTCCACGAACATTAAACCCAACACGCAAGTACGAGCGCACTGATAAACCTGAGAACATAGACTCATTGGAAGACTGGCAATTCGAGAGTTCTCGGATGGCCGAAGTATATGGAAATTCATTTTGCAACATAGCCGCAACATCAGCTCTTGATGGCAGGTTTGGTTGTTTCAATGACAGAAAGTACGGCATTGCCGATCCAGAATGCATCGAACTTGACCTAGGATGTAATGGAAGAGTATCGATTAGAGCAGATCCTCCACAGTCGCCACATTTTTCCCAAATCGCTCGCCTCATACAAGGCAGTCCATTGTTCTCAAGAGCTTGGGTTATTCAAGAGCTGATCCTAGCGCCTCGTGTCCTTCATTTTACCGACGGTCAAATCATGTTTGAATGTTCACAAGAATCGGCGTCTGAGTCACACCCCGACGGTGATACCGAAAACTTTGTTGTGTTCGACTGTATCAGCAAGATAAAGCTGCCACAGCCAATACGTCTTAACTCATCGAGCGGATCGAAACTATATTTAGACAAACACGAGCAATATGAGATCTTAGAAGTTTGGAGACACATCATGACTCTCTATTCGAGAGGAGAACTTACCTTTAGTCAGCGGGACAAGCTCGTTGCGATCCGTGGTCTAGCAGCTTCGCTTTGCGATCTAGAGCAATATGTTTGTGGTTTGTGGAAGTTTCAACTGCCAGAACAATTATTGTGGCAAGTTCCGTCGTCATCCTGGGGTAGAAAAAGAGATCGACTCGGATTTCCTACTTGGTCTTGGGCCTCTGTTGACGGAGAAGTCGTCCCAGGGTTCCCAAGGATTTGGCTTCGGGAGAGGGGCCATAACGCTTTCCAACTTCGCGAGATTAGTGAGGGCTATACCGAGGAAGATGGGAAGGTGCAAGGAGCATACCTCCGAGTCGAGGTTGAGCTTTTCTGTGGGCGATTCTCTCCATGGACTAATCCGCAATTCTTCTCAAAAGCCTTCCAGGTTGATTTTAACTCATCATGGTCCCGTGCAAGACTTCACAATTTAAGTTGTAATCAGCAACAGTCGGTCTCACAATCCGTGGATGGCTGCAGAGGTGCATGTTCTTGTTTCTCTGAACTAGACGGAGCCAGAATCGACGTTTGCCTAGACAGCCCGATGGATAACGATACCGACGTGTTATACGGCGCTATTGTGTCAGTGGAACGTAACAGGCCACATGTTCAAGGGCTCATCTTATCGCCAATTAACATGAAAGGCTCTTGGATCCGCAAAGGGGTTTTCAAGTTTCATTTCGTACCTAATTTAAGGTCTGAATTGTGCTTGACCAATTTGCGCAAGGAAAGTGAGCATCACATCAGTTGCCGGCCAGAATTGTACGAGGAGTTCATCTGGAGCCCACAAGATCACAAACGACCAAGATATGTCATCAAGATCGTCTGAGAGAGATATTGAAGGCGTTTAGACAATCGAGATGAAGTCAGACTCCAAGCCAAGTATACGTTTGGAGGATGACCATCTACCTCCTTCAATCAAGTCACGAAACAAGCGTCTCCATTCCCACGCCTACCTTAATCTATCCGGGTTAGGCGACCTACACCCCAACTGAACGTCAGAGCACTTCGTTCTCACCGATGCCCAATCGTCACCACCCTACGTACACTCCCGATCATAAACACCAGGTCGCTCCTCCGAGTCCAGGTCCAGATCCAACGGACGGGCGCAATGCCAATTCTTCGCCATCCCATAAGAAGCGGCTCCAACGTCATTGCGCTCACTACCATATCTAACCTCCAATCTCCTTGCCAGCATGGAAACATCCAAGCTGGAGGTGTGGGATGACGCGGGCAGCGAAGCAAGGCTCTATTAGCTGAATTCTTCTCACCGCTGACGGAGGAATCGCATCTATCATCTTGAGCAGTGAAGGAGAGCATACGGAATTCCGCCAGCCAGGAAAGCATACCAGATCAGCCAACCTCACCGACAGAACAGCTCATCTTACTACCGATATCCTCATTACAAAGCGGGAAAAGGGAGGAGAAACGAGGCGGAGTCATGCAGATGTACCTCTCTCAAAAGCAACGACGTGAGTGCGGATATTCCTCCATTTCATCCTGACTCTGCATAATCCAGCGCAACTCCTTTCTACAGTGACGACATTAGACAAAGCTTCGAAGTCCTCTAGGGGTCGCAAGTTGGATTTCGACGAGAGTGCGAACGTGATCGGAATATTTGCGTATCGCCTGCAGGCCACGAAGCTTCCACGCATATGCACTCGCATACATACCTCGGAAACAAAAAGCACGTCTTTCTCGGTCGAATCGAGATCCAGGGTCCCAGCTATTCCCTCCCTCCTAACCATCGAAACGGAACCCCTACATAGCATCATAACCTCAAATGGATCAAATAGACCGTTTCATCCCATCCTATCCTATTCTATTCTATCCTATCCAAACCGTCTAAACCCACAGAATCTCCTAAGAGCTTCGAGCGCACTCATTTCCCTCCTCTCCCCTCCCTTAAATCACACCATACCATCAAGTAAACAACCACAACCACAACTCCATCCCCGCCCTTCTCTTCTGAGTCCAAGCCCATACCATACCAGCCCTGGAGAACCCCCCCTCCTCCCCGCCCTGATCTGCTTTCTCCCAAAAACTCCGCCCTTGTCATGCCGCCTGCAAGTAACCGCCATCCACGAGGCATCCATGTGTGCATATAGATTCTACGCGTCAGACAAGCTTGACGGTTCCGTGAGTGCATTCAGAGAGAGAGAGAGAGAGAGAGGGGGGGGGGGACAGAGAGAATGAATAGGACAGGACAGGGTGGCCCTCTTAGATACCTACACCCATGCACTTAGATGCTAGATGTTACCTCTTACACGTTTACTGCTTGTTTGCTTGGGCTCGGTGGATTGGAAGGCAACTGTATTTACGCGGCCAGTCTGAGATAAGATAGACCAAACAAGATAAGAAAACGAGGGTAGGAGAAGTGTAGCTTTGCTCTATCACACACACACTTTCTCTCTTTCTGTCTGTCTTGTCTAATTGATCTTTACAGTCCCCAATCCCATACCCAATCCCTCCAAATCTCTCCCCCCAACACCCTCTGCAATCACCTCAAACCCATCAACCCTCTTAACCCTCTCCCAAAGCCCCCAATCACACCCTCCACTTCCACTCCCATCCTTCTTCATCATCTGCTCCCTAACCTCCCCCTCACTCACCACCCCAAGAGCCAACACATCCCCCCAGAACAACAGCGCGCGTTCCTGCGCGTAGGCGAGATAGTCGAAGCCCTCTTCTTCCTCCTCACCCTCTGCGTCGGCTCCCGCTACTTCCGAGACTTTGTCTTCGCCCCGGCCCTTCGTTTCATCTCCATCTCCATCTCCATCTCCCGCCCCTTTCCCCGCCTTGGCCGAGATGTGAGTCTGTGTTTGTTCAGATCCCTTCCCGGTGGAGACTTTCTGCTCTACCCCACCATCCGCGGACACAACTTCAGCCTTCTCTGAATCGGCTCCCTCCTCCTGCGCACCTAACAGGTCAGTAGCCGAACGATGCCCCAGCCCATGGCTCCCGGCCCCAAAGTCGGCCTGCCAGTCCACGCTCGCCTGCGTCACGCTCGTCGGACAGCGCTGCCTTTGTAGCTCCTCTTCCTTGCCTTTCTTTGCCTCCACGGTTTCGCTCTGTCCTTCCTGCTCTCCAGTGATGTCGTTTTTCTCATTGTCTAGGCCCGCAACTTTCGCTTGGACCACGCCCCACGCCACCCACTGCGCCGAGTTCGCGACACGCCAGAGCCGCGTCTCATGCATCAGATGCCGCACCTCGGCCTCGATCTCTCCTTCTTTATCCCCAAACCTACCCCTGTCCCTGTCCCTGTGTCCATCCTCGTCGTCACCCTCCTCCAACGCGCAACCAGGTAACTTCAACTCTGCCATTCCCCCGCTGCCCAACCCCCCCTCCCTCCTCCCCCAAGCCGGCGTACTCCCCGGCGTCCACGGCCCCTCCCCCTCCCTCTCTTTCCCCCCATCCGCCATCCTTGGTGTATTCCCCGGGCTCGCCACCACCTCGGGCCGATGCCTCACATACTCCTGCAAAAACCTCCTCTGCTCCCTGACGCTCGGATACCTGCCCTCCACACACCTCCACGGCCCCGCTTGGTCATGGTAGTCGTAGCACCACTCGGTGAAATGGTTCGCAAACTCCAGTCCGCGCGTGTTCGCGCTCGCGTACTCGAAATCGATGACGACGAGGCGTTTGTGTTGGTTGAGCGGGGAGAGGAGGGGCGAGGTTGGGGCGCGGGGTTGGAGGCGGAGGAGGTTGCCGTATTGGGTGTCGTTGTGGGCGAAGACGAGGGAGTCGTGGAGGGCTGAGCCAGACCCGCCGGAAGAAGGGAGGGAGGTGTAATGGGCGGTGAGGTGGGCGATATACTTTTCGACGGTGGCGCGGAAGAAGGGCCAGGGGGTGCCGGTGATGGGCCCGCGGGCGAGGGTTTGGGAGTACGGGTTTGCGGTTGGAAGGGAGGCGGTGGATTTTGAAGGCGGTTGCGGAGATAGGTAGCAGTCAAGGTGCCTGACTACCATTTCGCATCGATTGACCCATTTGTGCCAGTTTGCCCAGACAAAGGGGCCCGCGGCGCGTTCTTCCGGGAGGAGCGCGATTCCGTCGTGGAGCTCACGCATTCGTTTTGCAATTTGAGCGCTTGTCTCAGGTATGCGGAGGTCAGCGGCGGTCAAGGTTGTGGCGTGGAAGAATTCTTCGAACCGGCCATTAGAAAAGGTTCCTAGTAGACGCGGACCGATGCGTTTCCGGGCAAGGCGGCGGAGAATTGCAAGTTCAGCCTCACGGTCGATGAGATGGGAGACTTGGGGCCCGTAGATCCTAAGTAGAAGCTTCCGCGGAGGGCGGTGAGGATGAGGAATTTTAGAAAGATTGTGATCTTTTCCTGCGTCAACATCGCTCTTCGGCGGGAGCAGGTAGGAGAGGAAGTTCTTTGGTGGCGAGACGACATAGACTGCGTTAGTTAGGGCACCACTCAGACGCTCAACTTCTATATCTCCGCCTGACTCGATAGGTATACGACGCCATCCTTTAAGTCGAAGAGTGTGGGTCAAGCGAACGATCTCCTTTTTGAACAAGACCCAACATTGCTTGTGCTTTGATCTAATATCAGCACTGACAGCATCATCACTCGTACCACCAGTGTAGGCCATGGTCTTTGAATTGTCCAACACAGCTTCCACACTCGGTACTAGAGTATTACCTTCTTGGAAGTAGTCTGTGTCAGAAGCAGAGCCGCTTTGGTGGCGTTTCAGCTTCTTGACAAGAGAATGCCGGCGATGTGACTGAGAATGTGATTTGTGGGAGCTCCGTATTGACGTGAGTCCAATCTTCGATAGTCCTTCTTTTCCCGTGGATGCATGACTGCGAAGGATTCGCTCCAGCTTATCAAGGGCTAATGCTACCTCAGAAGTTTGAGAGCCGCTCCGTGGACGCGTCTGCGAGATTTGGTCTTGCTCCAAATTCTCCGATTTCTCGGAACCCTGCGGTTGGTCGAGGTGATGTCGAGGATGAGATGGCCGCTTCGACCTGCGGGCGCCTATCTTAGACTTCTCTTCGTTTAACCAGGCCACGACCTGCTGGAGAAGAGTCGCGGAATCCGACCCTTCGTCAGAAGTCTTCTCCATACCTTCGTCCTGATCCCGGGATTCGGATCGTTCGAGGCTCAACTCTGAGAGCTGGGCCGTCACAGAGTACAGTGAAGATGTGGATGCGTTAAAAGAAGGTCGACCTGTCATTTTCTTGCCTGAAAGGCTTGCATGGCGAGGTCGATATTCTTTGGGGCTTGCATTTGGCGACTCTGGAAAAGCAACTTTGAGAGGGTGGGGGCTCGGCGTTAGAGGCTCTGGCTCTGTTGTTACGGTTATTGCTGTGAAAGTGTTAGGTTCGGCGCAGGGAACATGGCGAGGAAATCGGAAAAATTAAGGGTTAAGACGAAATCTATGGGAATATGGCAGGAGCAACAGAGAGAGCTATAGCTTAGGTATTCTTTGACGAATTTGTTTTTAAACGACTTCACCATCTCGACTTGAATGCCTGGTACCTTCTCGACAACAGCCCCCGGCTCGGTTTCCCCATACAGGCAACCACTTGATGGACCAATGTGTCTAGAAGGGACATGACAGAGGCGAGGCCGACTCACAATTGGAACCTCCAAGCACCAAGCCCTCTCCACGAGCACTGCTCTCCATTTCACTCTCGGCCGCTTCCGACATGGTTCTAAGCTTCTCATCCGGAACAGTTCTCTCACGGAGGGATGATCCTGTCCGCTGCACGCCACAACGGAAATGGCGGACTGTAGGATGGCGTTGGGTAAAGGGATCTACATGAACGTGGTTTTGTGAAATAGGATTTATGCAGTGCGACGATGATAAGAGCTCGACGGCAGCCAAATGTTGTTGACTGATACCCAGCCGGCGGTGATTGGTTGATCCTTCATGCACGAGCCGAAGCTTGTTTTGCTGCCGCCATCCGAAGATGAACAAGGCAACGACGTCACCGCCAAGGGTTCATCAACACCAAAGGTACCTAAGGTACCTAAGGTAGATCATCGAGACAGCAGTGTACACAAGTCTTGGGTCAGCAGCAGTTGAAGGGGACCGTCGGATTTCTATCGTCAACCTCCGTTTTGATCTCTCTCGTTGCAGCGAGTGTCGTCGCTGCCGCTCACATAGAATCTATCAGATCGCTCTTCCATGCCGTGCAGCGCTAGTCTAGTAACATCAATTCATACAAGACATATCCTTCATCCGTCTTATCCTATTTCCTTCCACTCCATGGCCCGTTCTGCTTGCCTCCCTCTAGCCTTGGGAGGAGCCCCACTACTAGCCCCCCACTTCTGTCTCTCGATCGAGCAAAGGGCTTCCTGGCACCTGATCTAGAGGCGCTGCATGCAGTGCCGGCTTGTCCACAGCCGCCATCTTGCCAGTCTTCTTCTTCTCAAGCGCTGCACGAACCCAATCCGCGACTTCATTGTCCTCGGTTCTTGTAGACGGGCTCTCCATCGGCGCGCCGGCCTCGGCAGCTTCTTCGTCTTCTTCAGAAATGGTAGGCGGTTGTATCAGCTCGTTCAACCAAGGGTGTCGAAGGAGCATGGCGTAGGTGAGGCGGAGTTTGGGAATCTTGTTTAGACAGCCACGCACAAAGTCGCGGGCCGCTTCCGAGAACCGATCGGCTGGGAGGTCAGGAGGTTCGCCGTCCACGATAGCCTGCGAAAATTAGCCTTCAAAGTCCCCATCAAGATTTTATACTCACGCTCAACTGGCTGAAGATGTTGTCATATGTTTCAGGGGGATATGGGTATCGGCCCATCGCACATTCAATCATTGTCAGACCCAAACTCCAAATGTCACTTTGGACGCTGTACGTTCCCCCGCCAGGATTGGCACCAGCTTGTGCCACGCCACCGCCTGATATCCGCTCTGGAGCCATGTAACTCTGACAGCCAATGTTGGTTTTGGCAATACTGGCGACAAGATTACCACTGACGCCAAAGTCACAAATCTTGACCTGGCCCCTTGTATTGACCAGTATATTGGTAGGCTTGACATCTCGATGAATAATATTGTGGTCGTCTTTGAGCGATTTTAACCCCATGACGGTTGAAAGTGCGATCTTCCGCAGTACGGGCTCGGGGACGCCATCTCCGTAGAGTTTGTCGATGGATCCACCATCCATGAATTCCATGCATATGTAGACTGCCCCCTCTTGAAAGAACGCGCCGTAAAAATCAACGATGAAAGGTGACACGCAACGGTGTAGAATATCGAGCTCCATGATGATTGCCGCAAATTTGGCTTCATCAAGCTCCAGCCGAATCTCCTTCATGGCCATTACCACGCCACTCATCCCTCCAGTACTCGCAGAGCTATCATCGCTGCCTTCACTGGATGTGCTTGATATCGAGGTTTGCGAGGGCCGTGGCATGTTTCCCCTGAGTCCAAGCCCTGGTCTTCGCATCTTTGGCCGGCTATGTCGGACTTTGTAGACAGTGCCATAATTACCTTTACCGAGTTCGTCGAGAGTATCGACTTCGTCCAAGGAAATGTGAAAACTTCCTCCCGAGGAAAAATCGATGCCTCCTCCATGAATAACGGCCTTATTCTTGAAGTTGAGCTTACCCGCCTTGGTATCCACAATCTCTGAATACTTGTTGAAGACATTATCCCCAGCGTCACTCTTTGATTGCGTACCATTCGACTTCTGAGGCGGTCCGGTAGCATCTGACAGCTTCATTCCACCGCCTTTCAGACCTCTCTTTGCCGCCAAGCCTCCTATAGGAGGCTTTGGGCTCATCTGCCCACCCATTCGCGGCGATGTAGGGAAGCTCGTCGTTTGGGGTCGTCCTGTCGATATATTTAGACCAGCAATACCACCAACAAGACCACTGTTCGGAGTCTCAGATCCCGAGTTCTGCCTCTCTGGTGCAAGTGGCATACCACCGGTTTGCGTGGTGGTCACGTTGCTGGTAGATAACGACTGTCCTGGCAGGCCAGGAGGCATGCGCAAACTTGAGGCAGACGGAGTCCCTTGTCTTGATTGTGCAAAATTCCTCATCTTAGCTCTCACGTCTTCTGTTAGGCCGCTGGATCTCATTGACATCGGAGGAGGTCGACGGGCCGCATTCAGCGGCCCCAACGGCGTTGAGGAAGCGGCCATTCTGGCGGTAGGAGGCTGATCTAGTGTATTCTTGAGGGTTGGTGGTCTGGAAGTTTCGGGTGGATTCAGAGGAGAGGTGGGATTCGACGAGGATTCTTCTGGGCTGGTAGGTATCTCGGATGGCGACGGAGAGCCGGGCGGCGTGTGCTCTGCCGCTTGTATTTCCTCCATTTTCACCATGCGCTCTTATGAGACGATTTAGATGTGTTGACAATCTGAGTGAACTGCGGACTCGGAGGGAAAAGGTGGGCGCAAAGGCCGTGAGGCAGACTCTGGAAGAGGGGCGGATACGTTGCTGGCGCCAATGGCGTGTGCAGGGTCGGGAAGAGGTGGAAATCGTAGGTTTCAAGGCGTGCAAGATAGTCGCTGTTGAGGGCTACAAGACGTTCAGCTCACATACACCGTTAGACGGCTACGGCGCCTGGTCTGGATTGCAACGTTGCCGAGGACGGTGGGCATAGAGCTTGGGAGATCCGCACCAATCACACGGCGATGACCATGAGGCTCTGTGCTGCTGGGTAAAGCGTAGAGCCAGCAAACCAAACGGGCGGAGTAGCTGGCCGGATCCCGAGGGTTTCAAATGCTAAATGCAAGAGGGTAATAGATGCTTTAGTGCGCTAGGATTCGAGCTAGGGATACAAGCAACGCGTCAAATGAGGGATGTGTTGCGGCAGAGAGCAGAATCAAGATATGGATATTGAAGTATCGTCACACAGCAATCACGCACGACAATACACTCCGGCACCGTCAATGTAGGAACTGCCATCTTCTCGGGTCTTATAGCAATAGTAGTGGTGCACAGCTGTTCCACGGCGACAATTTCCCATGCCCAGTTTCCACGGTGGAGCTTCCCTTGCGCAAAGACCGATCGCTGTCTAGAACTGAGATCCGGGCAGTTGACGCGAGCACTGCCGGGCGCTTCTCGCTGCGTAACGGCTCCCTAGCCACACCTGTGGCAGTCTGTGGCTGGACTGTGGATTCTCCCAGGTCCAGACTTCTGGGACCTCTCGGTTGCAATGTCCTTATAGAAGGGTTCGATAGGATTGGTCATTGTAGGAATACGCCTCCATCCAATCTGATATCCATTTCCGGTCAACGACGTCGTTCACGAGGTTATTGGAAGATTATGGATAAAAGCACATTTGATGTCCACCACAGCGACTTTCCGATATCTCCATTGTCAATGACTCACAGAACCTCGAGGGCTGCATCTCTTCGACGTCCTAACCGCCCACAGATTCATAGAGGTCAACCAAATTGCCTACAGACATACTGATTGCATGATGAAGCTTCGCTACACCACTCTCGATGTATTTACAAAGACCCGTCTAGCGGGCAACCCACTTTCTATTATCCATCTGCCCACGCTATCTTGCTTGCCCAAGCCCGTGAAACAAGCTATTGCCAAAGAGTTCAATCTTTCAGAGATAGTCTTCCTGGATCAAGACTCCATTGATCAGAACAAGTCAGACGTCCCTATTGAGATTTTCACTTCGGTCGCCGAAGTCCCTTTTGCTGGGCACCCTACGATAGGCACCGCATTTTACCTTCTCAGGATTCTAGGCTTTCCGAGCAGTGACCTAGTCACAAAGGCTGGTCGTTTCTCCATCTCGGAGACCAGTGATGGCGTCGGAGCGGATCTTGCGCACAACGTACGCATCCATACCAAGCGATTCGCAACTGACGTGGGCATTCAAGGCCCAGCGCCAATCGTATCCATCGTCAAGGGGATGACCTTCATTTTAGTGCATATGGCAGACCTCGAGGCTTTGGCGGGACCGACTCGAAGTCTCAAGGAGCGGACATATGAAGCGGAGGATCTGGATGACGAGTGGAATGTAGGCTTAACAGCAAGCTTTTTCTATGTTCCCCAAGGCCAAGACGAAACCGGCACCCAGCACCTAAGGACTCGCATGATCGGATCAAGAGAGGATCCAGCCACCGGGAGTGCATCAAGTGCCTTGAGCTGTTACCTCGCCCTGCAGGAGCCCACACAGAAGGGAAGAGGGCCATTCAAATTTGTTTTGACGCAAGGAGTGGAGATGGGGAGGCGAAGTGACATTACGGTCGTCGTTGAAAGGACGAAGGACGGCTTGGCTATTGAAAAGGTGACGCTGAGCGGTGCTGCTGTCAAGATCATGGAAGGAGCTTTAGAGATTGACGTTTGACAGTGTATCGACAGATGCTGAGCAACATCCGCTTTCGCAGGAACTTTCTGCCCTTACCTTGTATAAGATCATTCGTCCCTTCTCAACGCGCGCTGAGAGACATGGCCCTTTCATGGCATGCTAAAAGCAGAACCCGACGATGCAGATCTCGCCCAGCATGATATGCTTAAGATAGGTTGCGCCAATCAGTTCCCTAAATCTTTCATTCCAGCCATCCCTGTCCTACCGGAACGGAAGCAGGTCCTCTGCGTAGAGCCAAAGATGAGGTGCTCGGCGTAGGAATGGCGTTAAATGCAAGACATGCGGTGCCGATCCTCCCTTCCCTCCCGTTAGTGCTGCGACCAGAGTTGACCCGTTGAGGTTATATTGCTCGACCGTATCTAGCTCGGCGGGAAGGAGTGGATAGGAGAGATCGATCCTTCCTCGTGATGAGCCGGCCACGACCTAATTTTATACCGGAGCGGCGTCGAGGATCCGGTGGGGTCTCCTCGATTCTACCACAAGAGAATCGTGGGGAACAGTGAAGGGAGAGCGTTGAGCGTCAGAACTTGTGGGATGAGTTGTTGAGAGGCAACGTCGAGAGGGATGGAGAGGCATCCTTCCACTGGCCAAGAACGGTGCATCATGCGAACATACGAGACACACCATAAGCAGACGGGAGAAGTCCCTGCTTCACAACCACCTTCGCATCTTCTCCGCCCAGCGTGCTTTGCCAAATACCAACCACCCATATCCAACCCCTGCGCGTCGTCGCGAGAGAAGGCGGTCCTCGAGCGACCAGGGACACAGCCTCAGTCCCTTACTAGTCGCTGCTCCTATCAACGTCGGGGATCTATCAGTCTGGCCAAATACTCGGCGTCAAGCGCTTACGCTTCTTGGCCCCGATGCTCCACCCGAAGACCGCTGGATCAAGCACATAGAACAGAGTTGTCTGATTGGTAATTACTCAAATGCGTATGTTGTTGGGGATTTGAAGCCGTCAAATTTGCCTCGAGCGGTTGCTGTTTGAAGACCGGGGTGGATTTCCCGGTGGAGAAGCGTTAGCACGGGGGTCCATCTGTGATCGCTGCTCAGTCAGAGGGAACCCTGATAGCTCGATACTATACTTGATTGATCCTGGACCCTCCGTGAACGAGAGGGCCCATGTTGTCTCACCCACCCCCGAAACATCGCAGCAACAGAAGAGCGCCAGATACGCACAATTTGGGAAGAGCTATGGTTAGAAAGTGGTAGTGGACGAAAAGACCTATAGCAGATAGAGAAGACGACGGCTGAGTCTTACTACTCTACCTCTACGATGCTTTTTGCCGCTGGTGCACAGTGGCAGGACCCTAAGACGGTTAGCAGGCGACCTGGACCACGACCTGAAGACTTCGTCTATTTTTACCGCGGCCCGCCATCCTTGGCAGCGCCATGCCACATGGTGATCACGCACTGGAGGGTCATTGGTGTTTCGTTTCACAGGCGAGGCATGCCGCGGCTCTCTGAACAAAGATTATCAAAGGGTTTATAGGTTTGTCTTCCGTTCGTGACACGTGTTGCCTGATTGGTCCTGACTCTGGGTCATGTCCCGCGGAAAGCGTCCCTTGCTAGAAGCTTTCTCCAGCCGAAAGACGGCACGCTTTGAGGCAAATGTTCCGCTTGCCGATCTCATAGCCCAAACCGATCATCTTTTACATTACCGCCCAGGGATGGACATATGTTCTTGCCGTTGGGGGAAGCAGCGCATACTCTATGAGGATTTGTGAATCAAATCAACCTCTAGGAGGGCGATAGACGCCGAGACCAATATGAGTTCGCGAGAGCCTCTATAACATGACTTGACCAAACTCGATGGGGAATAATTTGCAATGCGAAGCCCGAGATCATCGTGAAGCACTTTTCAATCCCCATCTAGAACGCTCAATCGGCAGCAAACCCACATCGGTACTTTAATTCCCCAAAACCACTGCGAGACGACTGTCTGGCAACTGTCTCAAGGCTTCACAGCCTATACAGAAGCACTTTGCGTCACGGCCGGTGATATCCTCTGTGACAGCTTCTGCAATGACAGAGTGAACAAGCGTTGGGATACCTTCGCCCAAATATAGGTCAAGTCACGCACCCCGAGGCCCTGCGATGTCTCGGAAGGCTCCAGGGAAGCTGGAAAGTACGTTTCTCGCGGAATGCGCAGAAGTCGCAGGTCTGGCACCAATGAGACGACGGAAGAGAAGTTCTCGAAGGCCGATAGTCTGATCTCCCAGTGTGCTAGCGGCCGTCTAAGGCGACCTCTCCGCCAGCCACTAGCGACGCTCCTCCCACACGGGGCCAATTGGTCGCGGGGGGGACAAATCCAAGGCAGATCTCAAGGCATCCCGAGACGAGAGAGCCAATGACGCATGCCTGGGCACTGTTCCACTGGAGTACCGCGGAGTACAAAGTACATGACATGAGTTCACTAGTCACCTGTATGCAAGCGCGATTACAGCGCACCACAAGCCAGGGTGGCCCTCTGGCCTCCACCGCTTCGCAGCCGCCAGTGGCAGCAGTAGTAGTAATACCCAAATTGGCGGCGGCAGAATACCACCACGCGAACACACCACGACCCTCTTCGACTCATTGCCTGTGGCAAGTTACAATGACCTCAGTTGCGGCGCGCAGCTCGTCGATGTCACCTCGAGGCAGCCCGGACAGCATGCTTTTTCGCAAAATCCCATAGGAACCTCTACCATCCCATCACCGCGCTCAGCCACCTCGAGGATCGCCACCGTTGAGGTAAATTTACCATCATAAAGTCATTGACTCCATTGACACATTGTTTCCCCCCCCCTGGTGGCCCGTAGATGGAATGGTCTCCCTCTCGCTCGCTCGCTCTCCCTGCACCTTGACTAACGGTCTAAGCTGTGCCGAAGCGCGGGGAGAGGCTGCACCAACTCCAGCACCGGCACAGTGGTGCCACGGCCACGCAAAGTTAATCGTTGCCCTCTCCAGACCTTTTCAATGTCCTCTTCCAGTATGCTCCCCTCATAAGCGAGGGCTGTCTTGGCACCGCATACGCTGGAGAGCGTATTCTTTGAGTCTAGCCTCTCGATGATCGACGGCGGGCATTCTTCTGCGCCTCGCAGATTCAGCACAACCACCGCGGGTCTATTCTGCGACCAGCGACACGTTTTCAGCATTGTAAGACATAACCGCCTGTCTTGGCGACACATGTGCTGGCCGTCCTGGCTGCCGGTTGACTCACTGGCTGCTTGGTCGGCCAGCACTCTAAGACATGGAGCCTGCCGGTTCGCACGCTTACTCATTCGGTCGACCACCCAGAAAATATTCCAGTAGTCTAGCCCGGCTGACATTATGCGATCGGGTCGGTCCCCCCAGAACAATCCACAAGATTTCCTTTTCTGGGATCGTTGCGTCCATGTGGGAGCTTGTATGGTAAGCAGGCATGCCGTCACTCGACTCACTGTCTGCCAGGTCGAAAAGCCCAGTACCCACCACCGACAATTACCGTACTGATGTCGCCCCATGATGCAGTTTTTGCCTTCCACTGGTCCCTAGCACCATCGCTTTGGCACGCGAGCTGAAGCTTAATCGATGCTATTTCAGGCCCCTCGAACAGTGAGCCATACCATGTCATCGAAGGGTTCGTGCTGTAGATGTTTTCAGAATGCTCCGACGGTCAATACGACACCTGACCTTCCCTTCACCGTTCTGCCCCCCCTGGTCGACCACACCATAACCCCCCCTGCACAGCCTGCCGTTATCCCGCATGCCCTATTCACGCATAATGTCTCCATAAGAAGGCCACATCGTCCCTCATTGGTGATACCAGCATACTCAGATAGAGTTAAATTCTCTCGTTTCGATCAAGTCAATCGTTTCTTCCATTTTGCGATCTCAAACTTTGGCCTGTCCTTCTGTGCAACACAAGCCACGACATTGACCAGCGTCAGCCACGTTGTACCGAATACAATAGTTTCAGCCTTACAAAACGCCGAGTCCGTCGTTCTGTCTTGCGGCGGCCTGACCAGGTCACAACCTTATCACACTCGCTCAACTTCAACAACACCCAAAGCTCGCACCGATCCAGCTATTATTCTTTCTATTCGGAGTTTTATTTGACCAAGGATTTTCTACTGTTCGATAGCAGGCATGGCTGGTCCTGGAGGTGGTCCCCCAAGGAAAAGCCATACGAAATCGAGAAAAGGCTGCAAGACCTGTAAGAAGAGGCACATCCGCTGCGATGAAAATTTCCCACAATGGTGAGTCCTCTTTCAGTTTGAGAGAGTCATGATGATACTGACAGAAAACGCAGTCGGAATTGCACGAAACACCACTGCAGGTGCGACTATATGGATCTCCCTTCCGCTTTGGAAGACCCTCCAAAAAGTCCTCGAGTTCCGGATTTGCTCATGACGCCGGAGATCGAACGTGAAATTGACTCCTGGCGAATGACGGGGAACCCTCCATTCCCAGAACTCCAAATCACCTCAAGGGCTTACTGGCACCAATTTTCCGCAATTGATCTGCGCCTCATTCACCATATCGCGGGTTTAGCAATTGACCTTCACCAGCGCGGCTACAGCGGTTGCACCGTCTGGGCCCAACGGATGCCTGCGTACGTGTGCGATCCATACATCAAATATTTCAAACTAATCATGCTCAGATTCCTTACGATTGGCCTTACCAGTGATTTCGTTATGAGTGCTATCCTGGCTTTGTCAGCGTCTCATTTGGCATGGTTATCTGAGAATTCCGAAACCGACCACCTTGCCTACCATCATCGAGGCGTGGCTATCAAAGGCTTGCATGAGGCAATCGGCTCCTTCTCCCGCGAAAATTCCGAGGCCATTCTCGCGGCCTCGATGATTTTGTCATGGCAAGCTACAGATTGGTGGGTTGGATTTTCCAAGTTTGTTTTCACCATCTCTGACCGCGTTATCTAGGAGGGACTGGGCTTCTCTGCAACAAGGCGTATCGACGGTAAGTTGAGTGCGATCTTTGAGACGAGTTTCCTGACCTTCGCTAGGTGCTGAACGCAATGCAGTCATTGGCGCACGAATCAGAGCTAGCAACTCATCTAAACGGTCAAAGGGCTGCTTGGAAAGCAAGAACATCTCGCTCGAATCTAGGCCAGGAAGATCTTGCCCGCCTCGAAGGTGCCAGTTACACGCTGCAAGAGCTTCGACATCGTTTCTCGTACAGCCAGGAGCTGTCAGCACGCATCGGTCAGCTACTGGAGTTTACGGTAACGCTACGAAAAGAATATCCTTTGCAGGTGCCAGAGGAGGCGTTTGAGAGGCTTCAGCCGCTCAGATCATGGTTATTCTGGCTCCCTCCAATGATGTTCCGGGCCGGTCAATCCGACCTAGGCGCAATGGCAGTGCTTTCCCACTTCTTCGCAGTCGCTCTCACCATCGAGCCCTTGTTTCCTGAGATAGGGGCTGCATTCATTGGTACCATGTCCATTGATCCTATGGAAGACATGCAAAACCTTCTTATTGCGAGGAGAATCGAACGTCCGCACGACACCAACATCCAGGCAGCCTTGAGCCTTATGGACTTCCCTTCTCAGGCGCTCTCGGACTACAAGCAGCGGCAAGATGTCATGGTGCAGAATGCTGAGACCATTTACCGCTCAGCTCCGCATAGCCCCTACGGTATTCAGGACCTGCAGCTGGCGTATTCTGCAGATGCGGCCGTGGGCCGTCTTGGCGCCTATGAGGGCTCTCCGATCAGTTCATCGGCCACGCTGAACATTCCTGCAGTTCCCAGGTCGCCATACTTTGACCCAACAGCAAGCACAAGCGACTCCAAAAGACACAGCTCTCACTCGCAATACATGGGACATCCGTCCCCACATTTGCAGTCGCCAGCTCTGTCAGGCTCGGCAGAGATCATGTTTCCATCCCATGACTATACCAGAGCCAATTCGTACACGTCGCAGCCGCATTCACATCTACCGTTTGGTCCCGAGGGTGAGTTATCTCCACCGTCCTCACTAGCCGACAACGAGACACCGCTAAGTGGAGGAGGAATACATGGGGCATATCAACAGCCATTTGGTCACGGAGGGTGCGTGGTCCCTGCCGAGCTCCTGTGGACTTGACGAGGCTGAGACTTGGTGCTACTGCAGGGAACCGACGTTCTTGATACAACCGCCACCTCCACCGAAATACGCTTCCCACCGCGGCAAGGGGAAGGGTAGGGAATGACTGACTAAATTCATCATATTCTAGACCAGGATTAAAGTTTTTAAGTGTTTTTTTGCATGAAAGAGGCGTTCTTGGTGGGATGACATGGGAAAAGCTTGAAGGCAATTTTTCATTTCTCCTTTTGTCCATTAGTGTGTTAGCGGTGCTTCATGATTTTTGGGCCTGGATAGAGAAAAAAGGATAGGGTCTGGTTGGCAGGTCCAGCATCACATGGGTTCAGGGGGCTTGTTTCAGGTGGCCACGTGGAATTTCTTTTACGAGCGCACGAATCTCCTATGACATGCTATTCTGCACTGCCCACCTTCCATTTTTGGTGTTTTGGTCTGAACATGCCACTGTCCTTGAGATACCCCACATAGGTTCTAGCATCGGTCGCATGCTTTGCATAATTCAGAAATTTGGCTAGCAGTGAGCGAGACTGGCTGAGGTGAACGACGCACTCTTAGTCATGGCATATGCACAACCGTACAATCTGACCGACTGCAGAACTCCGCGGATCCCGGGCCTCGGCGCCGGTAACGTATTTTTTCTCTTTTGGCAGCGCGGTCAGGCTTCGCCGTTCCTGCAGATTACATCACGCCAATATGGTGATATCTGAAATTTGCCGTCCAGAAGGTGTATTCTCGGCCGTACTTTTGGTCGCGGTCAGTAATCATCATGATGTGTCAGCATAAAAGGGGAGCTTTAGCTTGTTCTCGGAGCGGCGACCGTAGCCAAAAAGTTGATTTGAGCGCCGCTTGCTTCTCAAGCTGTACGAAATGCATTTTGTTGTTTGGGAGACATGGCGGTTCGACTTGTCCTCGACAGGTACTCTCCAACGGCTATATGCACAGACGTTTGCGAAGGATTCGCGGCCTCCGCAACGAGGCTGGCTGAACGACCATGCGGTCAATAGTTTCAGGGGGCTCAGCGGATAAGGCTGGATTCCAAGCAAGGTTCAGGGCCGGTGGAGAGATCGAAACCGGAGAAGAAATACCCGATGCTTGTCTGAAGGATTCGGCAACAGGAGCCGATCTCAATACCGCTTTTGGGATGGTTGGCTTTGCGGAAGCTGTAGGATGGAGATTTCTTGGAAGGTAGTCGAGTGCTCTATAATTGGAAATCTGTCCTCCGTAGCGGGCGGGGCCTGAGAAGTCACGGTGTGTACTGCAACATTCACGCTTTCTGTGGCTTGTTTAATGTGGGCGGAGGCCGCATGCGGTCACGGAGGGGGTTTCATGGGCGTTCGGAACGTTGCAGGTGCTGTAATATCAGATCCTGTGGCGCGTCGCATCAGGCTGCAGCAAAAGGCGTGGACATGCACGATGATGATGCACCCAGAGAGTCGGAAAGTGGCGCCCCCCGATGCGAGGATGCGAGGCGGTCAGGATCCAGCCTCGTCCACCCGGCGAGGCGCAAGGCTGAAGGAACGATGCCATCACCATCCCCGTCCCCGTCCCCATCCCCATCCCCATCGCCGTTGTTGGGAAACATTTGTCAGAGAAAGAAACGGGGGACCCCATGGCGGAACTGCCCGGCTTCAATTGACCTCCACCGAGATCCAAAATTGGTACCTTTTGCCCGTTTCAGCTCGCGAATATTAGATTTTTCAGCTTCCACTACCACTTTTGCCTTCACCGCTCCACAGGCTCACAGCACGAAATGGCGGATGATGCTGGGGGATGGAGCACGATCGAGTCGGACGAGGTGTGTGCCATCACGTTCGGCTACGCCGCGTACTCTCTAGCTTCAGAGTGTGCCTAATGTTCAAGGCGTGCAGGGAGTCTTCACATCCCTCATCGAAACCCTAGGAGTCAAAGACGTCCAGTTCGAAGAACTCATCTCGCTCGACCCTGACACCGTTCGATCGCTGAGGTAAAGTCTGTTTCCCCTCTACATCATACGCTTAGGCCTCCAATCCCCCACACTTTTCTGTTCAGTCACTTCTCCAACACCGCCCACCTAACACCACGATCCTACCAGTCCCGTCTACGGCCTAATATTCCTCTTCAAATACATTGGCGCCTCCTCCCAGTCGGCCACCACCCCGGCTGACGGCACCTACGATGCAGACGCCATCTCCATCGACTCGCCACTCTTCTTCGCACGCCAAACCATTCAGAATGCCTGCGGCACCCAAGCTCTCCTCTCCGTCCTCTTCAACGCTTCAGACCCATCCTCAAATCACTCACCGATCGACCTTGGCCCAACATTGACAGAGTTCAAATCCTTCACGACCGGCTTTCCTTCAGATCTGTTAGGCGAAGCACTCAGCAACTCTGCTCCAATCCGCACAGCGCATAATAGCTTTGCAAAGTCGTCACCGTTTGTCGATGAGACACAACGCGAAGCGACGGGTACTGAAGACTTGTTCCATTTCATTGGGTATGTTCCACATCATGGGACATTGTATGAGCTAGATGGCTTGCAACCGCACCCTATCTCTCACGGCCCATGTACGTCGGAAGAATTTCCAGAAAAGATCATTCCCGTTCTTCAGCGGCGCATTGAGCGCTATCCTGCAGGGGAAATTCGGTTTAATCTGATGGCCGTTTGCCGGGACTTAAGACTTCGGGCCCAAGAAGTGGGCGACACAGAGGGTCTGGAGAGGGAGGCAAAGAAGAGGCGGGACTGGGAATGGGAAAACGGGCTCCGAAGGCACAATTTTGTGGGTTTTATCGGAGAGATTCTCAAAGGAACTGTTCGGGATAAGATGAACGGCGGAGAGGACGAGTATAAAAGGTGGGTCGATGGAGCGGTCGAGGCAACAAAGGCTAGGAATGAGGCACGGAAGAGGCGAGGCGATGAGGAGGTTGTTGCTTGATGAAACGGTATCTCCTGCGTCGAGCCGTAACAAGCTCGCGTAACCATCAACGGAGAAGGGTTCAACCGATATCTAGGTGAAGGCCATCAATACGACCGAGCCAACTCTACTTTGGCGGAAGCACTTGAAAGGCAAGCAGCTCGCTCGATGCACTGCCGGACGAATGCTGGCGACTGGGTTCTCTTCGATAACCTCGCAAGCCCCCAACCTACTCACCGCCAATTCATACTATCCGCTTCATAGTACCTTGTCCTCGTCCTTCCCGTGTATCTCTCGGGATCCTCCGACCTCTGTCCTCCCTTCCTGCCTCATCATAGTCCCTTCATACTACAGTACAGTACTTCCCAGCTCGAAGAACCAATCAGCCCTCCAGACAGGCGATGGGATTCAGTGCGGGAAAGGCACTGCAACGTCGCCTACGGCATATTATGCAATTTCGTCCCGCCCCCTTGCAGAACCCCGAATTTACAAAACTTGATTTGATTTTCTTTGACAAACCCGTCCGTAATACCACACCGGACGACCTCACTCAATCCAACCTCCCTCAATACTTCGCCCTCGCCCCAAATTATCTCATGAAACACTCACTTACACTACCACCAGGGGCAGATCCATCTCCGGACCCCAGCCCGCGATATACGTATAGATGTACATACGTACAAATCCAACCCACTTACCAATCCCGACTTAGCGTTCCTCCCAGACACAAAACAAGAAAACAAGATTTAAACTCCGAAGAAGAAAAATAAAGGTAAACATTGGGTTGGGATTGCTGACCCGACCCAACTCGCCGCAGGATCATTTGAATATCATTTTCCGCAATCTGCACGGCTCCTTTCTCATCCTACCATCTTCTACCCTTTCCTTCCCTTTCCTTTCCAGTCCAGATTGCGTCTATCGGATACTACTGGGTACGGTACGATAGGATAGGATAGGACAGGTTGAGATGTGCAAATCGCTCCCCGTGTCTAATCACCCATCCTCTATGACCCTGACCAACTGGCTACGCGCTTCTATAGGCTGTGCGTAGTAGTTCCTATTCTCCCGTGGCTGAGCTGATCTGAGTGAGTGTCGCCCCTGTATGTACATACGTACAGTCCATAGCTGCGTACGATAGGTAGGTAAATAGACCGATTGGTTCGGGTGCCCAAGCAATAGAGTATACCAACGACGGCCGTGGAGCAAGCAAGCAAGCGAGCGAGGCGTCAAGAGCGCTGGGTTGTGTTGTGTCGTGTACTATGGCCCTGTTTGGGTCGGTAGGCGGAGGTTGGGGTGTGGTATATCATATCATATCAAATCATGTTGCATCAGGTTAGTTCAGGGAGTCCGGATACCCTACTTAAAGTCTTCTGTGTTGGGAAAATTTGATTTTGATTTGATTGTTCTTGGGAGAATAGAATGGCCAAGTCAGTCGATCATTTAGTCGATCAGGAAGGGAGGGAGGGAGGATCATCTAGACCCGAGCGTGCTGGCTATCTAGATGGTCATCTTCGGAAAGCCACAGATACTAGATAGTTCAAGTTAAGGGCTTACTATACGCTACGATCTCTATTTGGCTGATATTTGGGAAATGTGTGTGGTGGGTCTTGTAATTCTACGTGATTTAAAGATCTTCCGTCTACGATCGATCTCGCGTCGCTCACTTCCTCCTACTCGATAATGAGAGCATAGGTAGGTAAGTTAGATACCTACACTGATATCAGGCATTTTCTCTTTTGAGAAAGCTAGTTCTGAAAATTAGACTTCAATTTCCTCACATGGGACTATAATTTTCATTCTTTGCATATTGCGTTTCCTCAAGCGAGAAAAACAAATTTCCGCAAGCCGCCAGACAAGTGACACAAATGCTATCTACCTAATTAGCTAATTCTACCTACCTACCTACCTAACTACCTAGTATTCTGCAAGTTTTGGCGCTGAACAAAATCGACAAAAAAACGCCCGCCCGCCATGCACGCGTTACGTAGGTGAGTGAGTTATATGCATGGTTCAAAGCACGACAAAGAAAAAAAAAGAAAACGCTTGATCATGCAGAAAGTTCCCCACGTTTCCCATCCCGTCCCGTCCCGTATCGTGCCGTTCCTATGATCATCTTTCCACTCATCGCTCGTCAAGTTCAGCTATCCGTTCATTTTTTGTCCCACTGCTTCATGCAGGGACATTGCGCTTTCCCGGCCAGCCGAGCATGAGTGAGACTGGTCTTGAAGCTGTTTCACATCTGGCAACCCTATATCCCAAGTCAATGGCAAGCGAGGTGATTTCCGAAAGTCGGACCCAAGTTTGTACGGCCTCCTCCGCGGAAAATGATTAAATGGGATATGTAGCGCGAATCTTCTGCATGAGGGCCGGGCTGAGGGTAGCGGTAAAGGCGTTGAAGTCAGGTATCAGCTCCTGATAACCCGATATCACCTGATCAAGATCCATTAGCCGTCACAATTACTTGTTTTCAAAACATTTAATAATACACACCTGCCCGAAGCTGGCCCTCAACTCCGCGAACGCCGGCCCCGCTAGTTCCTTCTTCGGGAAACTCCCAATCGCGCTAAAGTAATCCCCTAGACAGCTTTCCATCGCTCGTGGGTTCCTCTCAATCACTCTATTGAATCCGATGAAAGCGCTCGCCTTCTCTTGAGAATGGTACACTTTAGTCATAGTGCCCAAGAACGAGTCAGCAAAGTCGGATAGATGCGGCGCGAGATGTTCGGAGCAATTGATGCCGAGACGCCCAAGAGACATGGCGGCGCATTCTTCGACCGTTTCCGGGACGCCTTCAGTTTTGACCATGGTCGCGAGACCCTCGTAGAGCGATTCGATAAAGGGCGAAAGTTCGCCGGCGGAGGCTTTTTCGCCAAGCTCACCACAGGCCCAGCAGGCGTTGTTGATGACGTCAAATCCGCTGTCTGAGTCTTCGTCCTTGACCATATCAAGGTCTATTTGCTTGATCATTATCGGGAGGAGGCGCGGGAGGTAAGGTTGCATCGATGGGTAGACGTGGATTGCGCAGTCGCCCAGAAGGGCGTAGGCGGATTGTCGGACACCAAAGTCAGAGTCCTCTTGGCAGAAGGCGAGGAGTTCGTAGAAGGAGGGTTGGGATGAGGCGATGAGTTCTTGACTTTTGTGGGGATCGATGGCCTGAATAATAGCGCTGAGAAGGTCGAGACTCGTAGAGAGGAAGTCTTTGTCTGGTTGGTCCAAGGCAGGATTGTTCACTGCAGCCATGTAAGCATTGAGGTTGTCGAATATTATTCCAATACATCGTGCGAACATGGTCGGCGCAAATCTAGAAAAATTATCGCCGTACGCAGCCGCCACAAAGCCCAAGCACTCAAGTAACGTGATCATCTCTCGTGACTGGTCGCTGATCCTGTTCCATCGAGCAATAAGAGCCGGCATCAGTAGATCTTGAAGATTCGGTCGTGTCAGCTCAGATGCTACAGCCTGAGCTAGCATTTGCACGCAATCGTAGAGAATGTACATATTGCGGTCTTTGTAGCGTGCAAAACACTCGCCAAATTGCTTCAATATAGGCTCAAGGTATGGTGATAGCGCCATGCCAGCCTTCTCTTCCAAGCTCGCAAATGCAGAAGCAGCAGCTTCTTGTACTCGCTTCGTATTATCAAGCATCCGCCTTAAAAGACCATCCATCATTGGCTCAAAGAATTGGGTTTTGTCCGCCGGTTTGTCCAAGGAAGATGCCCATTCTGAGTAGCGGCCTAAGCACCAGCATGTAATCTGGCGAACGATGGCTTCCTCGTCATCAAGCCGTGAGATCAAAAAGGGAACCAATTCAGGGAGATGTGGCGACACCACGTCCATGCACCCCTCAGCCACGGCTCCCAAGGCCAGAACTGCGGCTTCTCTTTTCGGCCATTCGCTGTGAGTTAGATTCTGCTTCAGATATGGCAATATTATCTCGAAGACAGGCTGATGGTATATGGTCGCAAAAATGTCCAATGCAGCAGCTGAGCACTTTCGTAACGACCATGAATCCTCAGGGTCGCCATCCTCTTCATCTTCATCACTTTCTTCGATCTCACCATCACTTAAGTCGTCATTTGCAGTTACCATTCCATTGACAGAATGACCGTTAGCATCATTAGCTGCTATGCCAGAGCTTGGTACAGCCCCTCGCGCTGCCTTCGCTTTTGCGAATTGAGGCTTAATGTCCTCGGCCCTGTCCTCTTTTTCCGCATCATCGTGCTGCCCGCCTAATCGCTCGATGTCTTCTTCGCTATAAACCATACCCTCGAGAAGAACGGGTATGATTCTTGAAAGGTATGGTCCTAAGCTTTGCTTGAGCTGATTTTGCTCGCCAATACTTAGCCAGAACTCGGTAGCATCAAGCTGAAGTTCCGGGTCTTCTAAGCATTGCTGTTGTACGAGTATATAATCCACAAGGCCGGGGAGATGTGGTTGGATGGTGTCGGGTCTGGTGTCAACTAATTGCACCAATGTCTGGCAGATTATGGATCGTAGAATAGGGCTGCGTTCATTGGCTAGTTGGAAGAGTGTTGTGAGATAAGTTTCAATGTTAGACATCAAAATTTCTGGTCGTTGCGCAAGAAACGACTTTAAAGTTTTCAACGCAAACACTTGTATCCGAACCTGGGGATTTGTTGAAAACTGCAGTAGTCGAGGCACAATCATGTTGATGGGTCTTGAGCCCTGGTAGTCTCTGTCAAGCAATTTCTTGTTGTCCTCGCACACTTTATTCAAAGCAGACATGGCGCCCTCCTGGGTAGCTGTAGGAATCCGGCCGCTATCATTTCCAACAAGCGCAAGAAGCTCGGGTATGATCTCCGGCCATTGAAGGAGTCCACCCTGCTGCACAATCTCTGTCATGATAGTGCCGGTAAAGCCTTGAATCTGCGGGTTCGGGTCTTGTAATGTGACAATGACAGCCGACTTTATAGACGCTAATCTTTCCCGAGGTATTGATTTGTATGACCCTTTGATGACATTTTTCAAATTGACAGCAGCAGAGAACCGCACTGTGGAAAAAGATGTGTCGTTGAAGTCAAGCTCTGCTGGTGGTCGCGTCGTTGAGTAGAGGTATGTGAGGTACAACAAGTAGTCTGGAGACGAGCTAGCTTGGGCCAGCATCTAGAACCGCAATCTTGTCAGCGATACGCGCAGAGAGCTCAATCGCCAGCTTTTGACCAACCTGCTCTGCTTCTCTTTGCTTGTTTCTGTCATAGCCACTTAGAGAATCTCTAAGATATCCAGCAAGCTGCTTCAACCCCGCCGGATCCGGCCGCCACTCCATGCTGGGCACTGATCCAGGCGAGCCTGGTCGGGAAACCTGGAAGAGACCAGTACGGTATTAACAAGATTGGCTGGATCGCGATGGTCGCTTGATAGTGATGGTCTCAGATATCTATCTTAGAATTAGGATCGCCGGAAGGGAAGAGCGAAAGGCCAGATTGTAGGTATGTGTAAATATCGACTTGAAAAGAATATAGAGTAATACGTTGGCCGCAGGCAATACGCGAAAAACTCGAGGGCGGTGGCAAGGCTGATTGAATGCCTGGGTCAGCTTCTCAGGCGAAAGTCGAGGTGAGAGGGAGGCGCTTTCAGCTGTAGGACAAGGAGCTCAATAGAAGAGTGGGTGTCCAGGTTGGGATTTCTTAGGGCAACCATTGCCTCATATCACAATTTTGAGCAAGCCAGTGCCGAGAGAATCAGAAACGTAAAGAGCATGGACGCGAGGGAGTCAAGTACCAGATGCTGGTACATAGAGACCAGGCTGTACGGAGGCGTTGGGCCAAAATTTCTTGTCGTGCAGTCGCAAAGAGCGGTGGGTGGGGCCTCTCCTCCACTGCTCCACTGCCGAGCCCGAACCCTGCGTCTTCGTGGACGCCTTCAAGCCCTTTTACTTCTTTTCACTTGCTGCTTGCAATGGTCTCAGGGGCGTTTATGCTTTTCATTACACGGTCTTATTTTTACGCTGCATTTGGTCACAACTTCTGCACATTGGCGGTCACCGGCCGCCATGTCCCGAGAATTCCCATTGCTGCTAAATGCGTCAACCTCTCCGTACGTTGCGGGAATGAAAATGGATAAGATGGCTCTGCCATGTCAGCAAGTGGCTATGTGTCTAAGCCCAGATGAATCTTTTGAGTTGGTACCCTACTTGCTCCAGATACCCTGTCCGTTTCTTCGCTTCGGCCAGGGAGATAATATCTGCGTGTTCGAGCAGAGCATTGGCGTCGTCGAGATGGCCATTGCCATGACCTAATATCGTTTTCTGAATCTCTTCGCATATTTCTTTAACCTGGCTCGTAGCGTCCCGTTCATTTGAATTTGGAGAGCTTTGTCCGGAAGGACTTACTTTGAAAGCCAGCAAGCGACCACCCGCCGAATCATCGCGACCAGTCAGCCAAGAGCGGCGAGATATGCTACTTGGGGGTGAAGCCATCTTGCTGGTTTTGCTCAAATCCACTTCGCTTTGTAGACTTCTCGTGTTGACTTTCAATACACTATCATTACTTGGCTGGTATTGGATAATCATCCCAACATTGGTATTTTCGTCGATTTGTTTTCTCGTCAGGGTTGAGGTGATATAGGTTCCATATACAATTCGTTTGACCGATCGCAGTTCAGCCCTTTCAAAGGACGCAACCTTTTCCGTCATCCAATCAAACCGGCAGTGGTATACTGCGGCATCTGTCAAGAGAACTACCGATTCCTCCAAAGGAAGCGTTCGAAGCGTGTTTGGTTGGCTGGGACTGAGCATTATCCATCCCCCACGAAAATTTTCATCGGGGTCTTGGATGACGATCTTCTTACACGTATCAATGGCGTTCTGTCGGATCTTGACTATAGAAATTCCAGGGTCCGCATTGATCATATTTGCCTCAAAGTCGTCAAAAGCACTGTCCGATATATTACCAAGCAAAAAGTCGATGACAGTCTGCGAGAAGTAATCATTGACCGTGTTGTTGTAATACCGGGAAAGTGTGAGGCCAAAATCATTCACCATGCCACGGTAGTCCCTCTTACGCGTCCTGGTGAAGTCTCCTTTGAGTGCAGCCGTAGAAGCATACAGCTTTGAGATCGCATCGCCGTTGTCGGCCCATAGACCGTTGAACCATTGCGTACTTGGGTCATGAAGAAAATCGATCTCGAATCCGAACTGACGTAGATCTTTCTCAAGCACATGTTGGGCGAAGGCGCTCTGGACGACGTTCGTGCGATCCAAGCAGTCCATACAATTAGTGCGAATAATACCTGATTGTGACTTTAGGACCGCCAGGTCTTTCTCCGCCGTAGACGAAACGACACTCTCTCCGAGCTCGGCGATTGTAGGGGCAAGCTTGTCGATCAGTAGAGAAACATTTTCAAACTTCATGCCACGGCATTCTGAATGAAAATCAAACCATTCGAACCCAACAGAAGTCTCTGTATTGGATGTATTGAAACGCTCGACAGCTGCTTGGTACTCCTCGCCAATTTTGACCTCGCTGCCATGCTTGTCAATCAGTTGCGCAATCTCAATATTTCCATATCTGCCGATAAGCTTGCGGAAATGTTGTCCGAGTGCTGAATCGTTGACTTTCTGCGTATGGTGTAGGACAGGGAGAGGCTTGAATGAGTAGGGAGACTGCGAGAAGTAAAGCGGTATCGAGCCACGGATCTGAAGAAAAGACCGTTTCTCAAACTTGTTGTCCCAACTTGGAGACGAAATAATTTGCTCCGTCTCAACGAAATTTGCGACGTCACCTCGGTCATCAATGCCCCTTCTAAGATACCGTAATCCAGCACGATGTGAAGAGCGTCTCGAGATTAGTGTCAACAAGAAAGGCTCGCTCGCATTCGATTCCGGCGCTATAGCTCCCTGATCTTTCATCAAGACTTTATTCAGGCTTTCCACTGCTGTCGTATGCTTACTATCTCCGGTCGAGGGTTTGACTACAAAGGCCTTCTGTCCAACAAAGCCCTGGATCAGGGGGAGGACATATGCGCCACAACTCTCTTCCAGAAATGGCTGGGCAAGATTTTGGTTCCAGTAGAACTAAGACACGCCTATCAGTTCAGAGCAGGGAGGTATCAGGACGGAATAGTCGCGTACCACAGACTCCAGATTGGAGGCCACTGGGGCTTTGGCGAATTTCAAGTCTGGTTGCCCAAAGCGTTGAGTGATGTTGATATCATAAGAGAAGAAGAAGCTACGTGATGCGAAAAGCTGTCTTGTTGTTCTTAACAGCTTTGGTAACAGGGCAATCTGGGCGCTGCTGCCAGTGACGGTAGAAATGGAAGTGCTTCGATCATCGGCTGTAGAAATTTCGGGACTATGTAAAGTAGGCGGCTCCGAATCGGAAGCAGCATTGCTGTCCTTGTCACCTGCAGAGTTTGTCGACTGTTGAGTAAGATCTGAGGCCTTGAGCGACTCGATCGTCCCATCTTCAGTCTCTTTTTTGCGAGATCCCCAAGCTTTGCGAGTAAGCCAGCTCGTTGCAAATCTGCCGTATTGGCCTTTCTTTGCGAAAACATCCTCGGCCACACTGGTTCGGCTTTCACTTTTTAGAATTCTCGGCTGTCCAAGATGTCGATCATGCTCGAAAGGTGTGGTAACATCTCCTTCGTCGGAGATAGATCGTTCGTCCACTTCATCATTGTCGCTTACGTCCAATTCATCGTCAGACGTTTCTGTGTCAGTTGGAGCTTCAGTGCTTTGTGTTTTGCGCCTGCTGGAATGAATTGAAATGATTTCTTTTTCAGCTTCCGCCCTTGAACCCAACGGAAGAAGAGAAACGTCTGTTATTACGTAGACAGGCTTCCCAAAGATCTGCGCAACTTGCTCTCTTTGCGTCACGGAGATTAAATACGAGTAGGACGCAATGTTCAGAAGGCCTATGTTATTCCCAATGAGCCAAAGTCGAATGTCGAACTATGACTACAATGAACGAGGGCAGTGAAACAGCATACCAAGTATCCCATGAGATTCAAGATGCGGACTTTTCTTGTAGGCGTCCACTGCCACATTCTTCCAACGCGTGATCTTGCGAGTCTTGTAATCGAGGCGTAGAGCCGAGCTATCTAGTCCTTCGCCCGAGCTGCTCAAAGGTGGGAGAGGTTGTATAATAAACCCTTCAACAGCAGCTATCAATATAAATTTTCTGATCAGGCCGGGCATGTTTGGGCGTATTTCAGGGTCCGTCATCTGGATGATCATCGGCAGTTTAAAAACCAGAGACTACACCATCTTGGTGAGGAGATCAACTCTAAAACTCGATTGAGGTTGTGCAACTCCGTTGGAGTTGCGATTGCCTCAAATGAGGTAGAATCCCTTGTCTAGATTCGCCTGAAAGTGTAAATTTGTCTAGATTCTTGACGTCATGTGAGGCATTTTCATCCTTGGAGCAGATTTTATTCCCCAATTCTAAGATATGTTTCGCACGACTAAATAAGGGTTTCTTGTGTACGCAGATCTACAGTCTGCTATTGATTATGTATTCTAACAGGCTGTATTACTCTACTGGTTCGTCTAATAATGAAGGCTAAGTCCGGGTTTTGCTCGCGCCGTACGTTGTATTCCCATCGTTGAATGTTAAAAAGGCGATCGAATGTTGCACATCTCTTTCCTGCAGTCCCCCCTGAGGTTATTTTGCCGACCTTTGCTTCACTCTTTGAACCAAAACGCCACGCTACAAAAGCTGAAGTGAGAGTTCACCAAGCCATAAAATTTCACAAGCGTGCATCACATCTCTGCCCATTCGACAACTTCAAGCGCGCAAAGCACGAGGATCAGCGTTGAAGGTAGGATCCAGACGACGTAGCTCTGGAACAGTAGCTTCGACATAACGCTCATGTACACATTATTGACCTGGCATATCTGTGCTAGTTGAAGGGCAGATGGCGCTCCTGTCAAAAGGAAACAAACGATGATGAATATCTTATCGTCCACGATACTGACAGGAACGTATTTTGCAACCAAAGCCAGAATAGGGATCATGATAATGGTTGGTAATAACATCCGGCTCACGAGTGCAGCGATCAGAAGGTTTCGTTCCTCAGCTTTGCTTTCGACGCCTTGATTCGCATCCGCTGGCAGGGTATTCCGAGCCAGATTTGCTCCAAGGACGACGAGGATGAGGGGCACTGCAACTCCACCACTTTGTTGAACAGCGCGGGTCACTGAATTTCGAATGAATGTACCGTCATCGAAGAACAGATGCTGGAGACGCGGGACAGAGGCAACGATGATGGCGACGAGCATAGCCCAGAGTGGTGGGTTCATGAATTCATACACGCCGGCGGCGAAGCGTGCAACAAGTCTATAAGTCCTCCTCAGAATTTTCTGAATCGGTAGAGGCAGTTTCTCAAAGCCAGAGCGCATCTTAATCCGCAGGCGGTTGCAGACTTTGACAATAGGCGACTTTATCCGCTCTTTCCAGTCATGTAGAAGTTCTCGAAAGCCAGAGCCGGTTCTGCCATCATCTCTACTCTCAACAGTTGGAAAACTTGTTAAATGACCATTTTGTTGAGGGAGCATGTTCCCATTTGCAGGAGGCTGCAACGGTTCTGTATGTTTCTTTGATGGCCGAGTCTGAGAACCTGATCTGGAAGAATGCACGGACGTGTGGTGACGGTAGGTTATGGGTGTTTGGCCACCAGAATCGAAATCGGTACCAGGCGTTTCCGGGCTTCCATGGCTGCAGTCGTCTTCATCCACTACTCCATCATATATCGTGCCTCTCATTGGGTCGTTGCGTTCGTCCGGTTCGTCATCGGAATCATCGGTGTAACGTTGATGGCCTGACTCGAGACGCTCTGTCTCGAGTGTTCCCCCTTCTTCCTCCGTATATTGGTCGGCTGGCTTGAGAAGAACATTGTACCCCCAGCTCCATCGAAGAAGTTGACCGAGCTGCTGGAAGATGAGCAGATACAAGATACCCCTGGCTCCCACTTCATCGTCATTATCCCCTGGTATCTTGTCCCAGTGCAGTCCGCTGATTGTGTGGGAAAGTGAGATGACGAGAGATATTGGTAGGGAGTTCGAGTTGCCGAACACCTTCTTCTTGTTAGCTCATGACTTGAACATGGTTAACAAAGGAGTACTCACGCCCATCGCTGTTATGAAATTTGCCTGGCGTTTCTTGAACCTGAAGCATTTGGATATAACAATGGAGCATATGTACGAGACAAGAGTTTGCACAATGAATATTAATGGTATTATAGCAAGATCGACAAGCTTTTCTGCGGTGAGTTGAGACGCAAGCTTCGTCCAAACTGTGGAAGTCAGCGAGCAATATAAGGAAGCTTTGAGAAGACATACTTAGGCATGGGGTAAAAAGCATGACATTGAGATTGGCCACAAACTTTTGAGCCGACGCATCGAACATTCCTTGTCTTGCCACGATATAACCCGGCAAACTCACACACACCACTTCCATAACGGCCTCAAAGACAAGCAGGGTAAGGTGTCCAAAGTTTGGGTGCTGGGAGTGCGGCGGCGGTCGAGCATAATTGAGCAGGGAGAGAGTTGACTGTGCTACCATGTTGTTTGGTGTTATTGCCCTCTCTGTAAAAGGGTTGGCTTGGTCCAGGTGCTGGAGAGACATTGGATTCCTAAACCAAGACATATTGTGACCTGTACGTTCGGGTCATTGGCCGGTGCGAGCGTGACTCCAGTAGAAGCAAGCTATTCGAAAGGCCACGAAGCGTGGAAGGCCTCATTCAATAGCGATAACAAGGCATGCTGAATCACGAGCTGATGGAGTGAAGTCTCGGATAGTAGAGAAAGAGCGCGTGTCTGAGGTTCGGGGAGAGGACTAAGGCGCGGCAAGGTGGGTTGCGTAAAGGGTGGCAGCAAGCTCGTCACTGCGGAGAGTGGAGCTGTTTCATTGGCCACTGATATCGCATACGTTTCCCGCGACAGACGATCACGGCTGCTTTTCAGCTTGCCCAAGCAGCCAGGATACGTGAGTCTCGACGCATACGCAGCATTTGTGGTAAGGAGCTGACGATGCTATGCTGTAAGCGAGCGAGCGAGGGAAGCCAATTCAAGATTTCCGACAAGTCAGAACCGGGCACTGGCGGGTATCACCTCCGATTTTCAGGGCAGCTTTTCCGAGGAGCATTCTCTAGCAGGCCGAACCAGCCTTGTGTGCCTTACTAGCATTCATACTGACGACAAAAACCTGACGAAATGTAAATGGTACACCTCTTTCAAAAGGAGGAAGATACTGCAATCCTCGAAAATTTCCTAAACATTGACACGATGTACCTTCCAATGCCCCTACGCAGCAGGCGGCTATATCAAAGAACGCCCGCCTCTTGATTTTACAAGACCTAAGTTAGACCGCTTGTGACTCCTTACAATCACCTCCAATACATAATGCCGTTTTCTAGTATACCCGCTAAATGCAAAACCCACTGTATCGCCGTACATGATCCTCGTCAAAGTCCGTATCGTTAAGGCAAAACTTGATGCTACCGGTCCCCGCTTTTAGCGGGTTGGTGAGAGTATTTCGTCACCCTATCATCTCGACTGGACCTGTGACTGTTTGCCGCGTTCGAACCTTGAGGCTCTTCAACCAACTCATCAAGCCCAAGCGAGCCCTGTTCAATGTCATAGTGATTCATTAACCCCTGATCTTCCCCGCCAGCAGGTCCGTATCCGCTGAGACTGAACGTGAGGCTGCTGCTCCGTCGGTGCGGCGAGCTGATGCTCCGTCGAGCCTGCATGCTGCGCCTTGTCTCAAAAGCTGATAGGCCGTCTGTGGGGATCGCGTCATCATCGAGAACTTTTCCATTGAGGAGTCTGTGCCCGTCTGGGTCCCCGCGAGATAAATTGAGTAAGTAGACGCCTGCGAAAATGATAAGAAAGCCGCAGAGTAGAGACAATGTGTTGACAGCGTCGGCGGTGTTGAAGCCTCGGAACAGAATGAAGGACGCGCATAGAGTGGCCGTGGTAAAAGTGACGTAGTAAATGGGATTGACAATCGACGTTGGAAACTGCGAAAGTGCCTTATTGAGATAGTTCATTTGCACTAGGATGCAGACCACAGTCACAATAATGAACATGTAGGTCGATGGATGGGTCAGCTGATTGTTTCCGCCTAGTGTCAATTTGAGGGCTATCCCTGAGGCCTTTACCGCCATCACTGATACAGACCCAACCGTGGAACAAATCGAGAGATATATTGCAGGGTTTTTCCTGCCATGTTGCGGTGCTACCCGATAGATCATGACGGTAGAGAATATGACGACGGATGCGCAATATACTATAAAGCCTAAGAAATGTTAGTAGACATTCAATGTGGCTAAATACCTTTGCGAACCTGGATGTAATGCATATTTTAGCATGTCCTCTATCGTTTGAATATCCTTGTCTGGAGGTGCGTGTAGTACGATAACCACGGATCCGATCAGACAGATTGCGCTCCCAAGTTTGCCTAATACGCCAAGTTCTTCGTGTAAAAAGTATGCGCCAAAGACCGCCCTCGGATCTTTGTTAGTATCTAAGCGTCCAAAGAATTCGCTGCTAGAAACTTACCCGACAAGGACACTCAGAGCACCTAGCGGAGTTACTAAGATGGCCGGTGCAAATGCGTAAGCGGCAAAATTTGCAGTTTCGCCAATTACCACTGCATCATTGTCAGTCGGCACAACAATCACTGGCGACGGAGGTTGAGGATACTGACTCATTACAATACCAGCCCACCATAGGGGAGTTTTCAGATATGAAAATCCTTCTCCTTCAAAGCCATGTCTCTCGCTGGCATCAATCAATCCCTATGTAGAGCAACTTAGTTTTGGTGGGCAAAACATGCGGAACGCCTGCAGGTGCGTAACGATGCTGTCTCGAGAGGCAATATCTCGACTGGAAAGGTCGTCGTACCTTTTTCGTAATCACAAAACTTGCGCCTGTCCCCAAGATTAGTGAAGGATTTCAAGCAACAGATGAAGCCTACCAATCGCTAATGAGGAGCTTACGGCAAGTGCCAGCCCGATGTATCTGCAGCACCGTGTCAACGGTCTTCCTTGCGTAGGTGAGAACTTGGTGTACTCACTTTTCCTCTATCATTGTGGATTATATGGAGCTTTGCGCTCCGCCCACGGAAGTATCAAAGCTGCGAGGGGCGGCGCCCGGCCAACAGCAGTCGCAAACCAATGGTGGGATGAAAGGGTCGGTTTTGACTGTAGGCTCGGAAGAAGATCGTCACGAGCGAAAATTGAGCAGTAGTTGCAAAGAATATGTGGCTCGGTTGGGGCGCAAGGCGGGGTGTCTGAAGTCTGTTGAAGTTCGCAATTTGTGTGTGGTAATGGTGAAACGTTTAAAGGCTGTGGCAGTTACGGTCGGTTCGTGGCGACTGGAAAGACTGATCTGGGCTCGTATGGACTTGAGGCAGCCAACAAAAGCAAGAAGAATACTCGAGGGGATTAATCCGAGTTGAACGAATGTTTTGTCGTCAGTGTCCTCCCAAGGGGCAAGGTACGTCTGGTGCTCGGTTCAATGAGAGAGGGTCAGAGGACAAATGGCTGTACTCGCGGCTTGACAGGGGTCCAGCAACGCAGGGGTGCCTCGGTGGATTTAAGGTTGTCGTGCCGCCGCAATCCCTGTCCCACCAACTGGCATCTGCCCCGTGCAGTCTATCTACGACTCTACTCAGATCTAGATACCCACGGTCACAAGCCAAATCAGTGGCGGTATTCGACCGGCCTTTGTGTCTTTCTTTCACAGAGGGACAAGTCGGCTTCTTCTTCATAAGCCCTTCAGCTAAAGAACAGAGAGCTACAGCGGTAGATTATGGTCCTGCACCTTGCACTACTGATACACAGATACGTCACTCGATGAGATAGCCCTCGCTTGCGCTTCTTATGCTCTTGTCGAAGCCAACATCTTCATCCATTTCCACCAGCCGCACGCCTTGGACATCAACGTCAACAAATGGCTTTGTTCGCTCAAAACGAACCGACATTGGAAAGAATTCGCCCTCGTCCTCTGCCTGAGCTTCGAACTCGAAACTCCCGTTCGCGTTGCTCTCATCAATGTGGCCGATAGTCCATTCTAGACTGTCACCCGTAACCTCATATGTTGCATCAAAGCTGGAGACTGCAGGTTCTGAAGTGACGTATGGTATCGTGACAGTAACGTCCTTCAAAGAGTCCGCAGATGTAAGCTCGTACTCGACTGTAATGTTAAAGGAATCGTCATTCTTGTTCACCCAGACAGTGAATGTTAGAGGTAGGACGTCACTAGAATCTGGAGTCGCTCGGGCATTCCATCTCAACACGGCAATGCTATTGTTTGGCGGAAATGGTTTTGACTTGTCCTTCAGCTGAATGACCCGCGCCGAGGTGAATGCACTCTTGTCCACGTTTGGATGTGTCCTGAATTGAGCTTTGAGTGGGCCTTCCAAAGCTTGTAACGACAGTGTGATCTTCGCGAAGCTCGGGTCTGAAATCCGCAACTTTAGATCACCTTTCACTTCAAATGACTTGAGGGTACCTTCTCGTGAAAGTTTTGCCGAAATAGATTCAGCAATCACAACGCTGACAGGAGATGCTGCTTCAAGGGACGGGCGTGCCGAAGCCGTTTTAGTCTCTGCAGTAGTAGATGGTGCGACAAGCGGTACAATATCATCCTCAGCTTCCGGTCCAAGATCCCCCCTTACTTTCTCAAAAATTTGGGTGTTCTTAGACTTCTTGCCAAGTTGCATTCCTTTCCCGCGTGATGCAAGAGGTTTACTAAACGATTTATTTCTTTCTGCCTCATAGCTGTCATACGAGTCCGGTACTGAAGGTCGTGAAGGGGGGGTATATGTGGGATAGGAAGGGACTTTGGGTGTCACACCCCGACCGTAGGCACCGCTTCTTGCAGCCTCCTTGCGCTGGAGCTCCAATTGTTTTGCTCTTCGTTTTCGCTCTTCGTTGGCCTCAAGCTCCTTATTCTGTTTCGCGGTCAGCATGATCCGCCTCCAAATGAGAGAGGGCGAAAGATAGAGAACGAACCCTTGCGATAATTTCTTGAATGCGCTCCTCGTGACTTTCCATTTCCAAGAAAGTTTTTATCTGGCTTAGTGATAGATTCTCCCGGTATCCTAAAGAGACCAACTCATCGAATGCACTGAGGAGTTCAAAGGAATGACGAAGTATCTCTCTTTCATCGAGCTTCTTACATATACTGCTCACGACTTGGGCGAACAAATGTAGGCTATCTATGTCTTGAAGGATATTGGATTGGCGGTTGGTAACGAGCACCATGTAGAGCTCATCGAGCGGTTGATATACAAAGCGAACATTGTCCTGTTCCACAGTCGTGTGCTGCGTTCCCGAGTCCGCAAGCTTCGGAAATGATGCCAGAAGAGCTTCGATCCTTGACCGAGCTATCTCGCGGAATTGGCGAGAAAGAACAGCCTTCCCTCCTCGGGTGCATATTGAGGCTGCAAGGATGACCTGTCCATAAGCTCAGTAAGACTTCGAAAGTTCGTAGTATCAATTTTGAGACTGACCATTTTGAATGAGTGGCTCGTACAGAAGAGCGTGACCAAGAACAAGGTCGCAGATTTGGTAGGGCATTTCCTAAGATGTTGACAGTTCGCAGTGGACCTGATATTGTGCGGAGCCGGAGAAGCATTCCTCCGAAGCTGTTCGCCGCATCCGACGATTAATCCTCCGCCTGCAGGCTTTACCACGGTCCGTCACGTACACCTGCTTTCTCCATCACTGACAACACCCGACAAGGAGGCATGAGTCACATTTCACCTTTGACTGCTCAGCTAGCCTTGGAATCGCAAACGTGTCCGCGCGAAAATCCCTGTCACATTCCTCTCGTACTGTGAAGTCTTCTATCGCGCCATCTTGAAACTCACCCAAGCCAAAGATCTACCTACGTACCTTAGCTCTACGAATCTCCCGTCGAATACGGCCGAGTCAAAATCCCTTATGATCAGTCGTATTTCGGTTCTTACGTTACAGTGCTTCCGAATGCGATGACTCTGGTCTTACCTTTACCTCACAGCACGATGGACATCAGTCAAGCTGACGAAGAAATGGAGACAAGTATAGATCTACCCATGCCAGAGAATGTCGAGCTCGATATAGAGAACGATCCAATGCGCGACGCGTCTGAGGTGTGGGATCAAGATCTAATGCAGGAAGGATCCACAGGGGAATTTGGTGATGAGAACGACGCTTTGCAGGATGATGACATGCTCGACGAAGACAATACTGAAGACAGAGCTGTGCCTCTCGCTGAAGATGCAGATGTTGATGTGACTCAAGACGATGAAGCTGTACAGGAAGATGAAGATATTCTGTATGAGGAAGATGAGCCTGTTAATCTCAGCGATCAGAATGAACCGCAATACCAACATCTAGACGCAACTGAAATTCTTGCAGAACATAATGTACAGCATGCTGAATCTGTCGCAGACAATGAAGAGCTCCACGCTCGGGAGTCATTCGACCACGGAATTGCAGACCATATACCAGCCAGTGAAGATCTTAAAAGCGGTGTCATTTCAGGTTCACAAAGGGACTCCTCAGAAACTCATTCTCACGCTGTTGGCGAGAGTCTCTTTACTGAAGCATCACATGAGTCAACTGATCATCTTGAGAATGTTGTGGAGGAAGATGCTGATTCTGGAACCATCCACACCCGTGATTTCGCGCAGCAAGACCTGCACCCCGACGCTGATCAACAAGAAAGTTACGAGCTTGGTGAGGCTCAATTCATAGAAAAAAAGAACACTGGGCATACCCAAGGCTCTGACGGCTCCCCCGTCCAGCAAGAAGTTAACAACGAGGAAGCGCTCCTTTCGTCTTTACCGGCAGAAAATGTAGGAGAAACTGAAATGGATCCGTTGCTCAATGATGCAGCTGCACTAATTGGTGAAGAGGTGGACATTTCTGCCGTCGCGGACGAGCAGGAGACAGACCTGGGTGATGATGACCAGCAAGACCCTCAGATTTATAGCCCACTGCACCCTGTAAAGGTCCATTACCAAGACACAGAGATCTCTCTATTTCCCTCCCATGAGGACGGAGACGAGACGTACTTCTTGCAAGATGAGGATGTGGCTTACCAGAGCTTGGATAAAATGCTCGCCTCATGTAGAGATGTCCTTGTGGGCAGTATTGGCGATCATAACGAAGTTGTCTTAGATGTACCCGCTTTGGGTCTCCATATCAGCGAGGTAAGCTAACGTCAACTCTGATCAGTTTTAAGTCTCAATCCAGTTAACATTGCTTTTAGGGCTCGGTTTATGCAGGCCAGATGTCGCTCTCGCAAATCCTTGACGTATACTCCCTCTTGAATCGAAACGGCGGTATTGATGAGTTCGGGCCGCTGCACTGCATCTTGTACACAAGAATCTGCCTCGCCTCGCAATACGCTTATATCCTTGCCAGTGCCCAAGAAGGAAAGAAAATAGACCAGATTTTAGTTTCTTCTAAGCTTCGCAGTACCGATGAAATAGCCCTAGCGACAGCATCCTCGGCTGCGGTATATTCCTCTGACAAGGATGATAATCAGGTCTCTAAAGTGCCAGCAGCATCCGAGCTTGAACAGAATAATCAGGACCATACGGATGGTCAGACCGAAGGTCAAGAAATTACGCTTTCGGTTGATAAAAACCAAATCCTCTTTAATCAAGACCCCGAACTTGAAGAGAATGCTCACACCAATGTAGAGCATGAGCTCAGTATTGCTCGGCAGGTAGAGTCCATTCAAGGAGGTCTCGATCTCGGCGAGGACATACAGGACTCAAATGAAGGTGATGCCGATACCAAGGATTCTCCTACTGATAAAGGTAATTAATTTTCTCTGTATATTTGAAGCCCTCGACAACTCTGAGTCTCAAAATGCGATTACCATCTACCATGACTAACTCTAGACTAGAACTGGGTCAGCTATCTGAATACGATGAGCCACGTCAGTCAGTGACGCCAACGCATGCAACTCAGGAATCGCCAGAAGAGAATAGGGAAAATAGCAGAATTCAAGGCTCAAACAGTTCACACACGGTTGAAGCTGACAGTCCTCAAGATTGGACTGCCGAAGGGGACGAAGATCTTTTTGATGGAGAGAATGGAGACAGCTTCAACTCTCAATTCAAGTCGCCTAGTGACCATAACACTTTAGGTGGTCCTGAACACGCTGCGGCTGCTAGTGCTTCCGACACTGAAGCCGATAAGGATCTGGGCAAGAACCGACCAGCGAAAGACAGAAGATCAGATACACCTGTCTCTGTGGAGGATCCTGAGATTTCCGAAGTTCAGAATCCACAATTCAACGCTAGATCGTCTGCAGGAGACTACAACGAGCGTCGTCCCGAAAACGACTCAAATCCTGAAGCGAGTAAGGTCATACCAGACTCTGCCAACGACGTAGCTCGCAACACGGAGGATATACTCGATTACGACTTAGAAGAGATCGCAATAGAAAACGACGAAGGGGAGGACGGCAGTAAAGGATCAGACTTCACAGAGAAGCCGAAGCCGTCTCCAAGCTCAAATTCTAACTCTTCTCATGTTCTTGTTGACAAGGATGTCGCAAGCAAAGGTGAAATAATTGACATTCAAGACTTCGATTTTGTCGAGGTCGATTCTGAAGCTCTTGAACAGAAGATGAATAACGACACTGATCACCAGTCCCTGAATGCAGAGCATACAGACAGCACTACGGACAGATTCGAAAATATACCAACGACAGATGATACGCCTCGATCATCAGCCAAACGAAAGGTTCCTGCGGTAGACGACGATATTCCAGCCATTGAAGTTGATAGCCCGAATCCGAAGAGAACACGACCGTCGTGATACGAAGTCAGGGCAGGCTTCTTCTAGGCTCGACTAAAGAATTCCCAGCCGTTACGGGCACGATCACTGCTCCCACTCCACCAGCAGCAGTCTCAATGCCACCCTCGCCTAGACTATTTCAACAAATCCAATGTGTTGCGGTTCTCCCCTGAAACCGATCGCAAGACTCTAGGAACAAGACTCTCTACCGCTTATCGCTTTCAGGGTGAAAGAGCGAAGGTACGTTTACTAACAGTGCAGTGACCCCCATTTCCATGTTTAATACCTACAATCCCCTCTCGAACAGCTAACCCGCAGCACATCGCCATCCTTTTTTCAAAGCCTACCTAGACGGCAGGTCCTAGTTTTCATTTCATTCAATGCCGGCAATTGTCCTGTTTAGGACGGTAGAAGACAGTGAGACAGTACTGATCCCACATTTTCCTTTTTTCGCCCTACAAGTGAACGCCTGGAGAGTGAGGCATTTGCACGACGAAATGGGAAGGTAGCAATCAAAGGCCAAATCGTGGGATCACACATGGGATATCTCGAGGATGGATGATGGGAAAGGGTCTTCTTTGTATGGTGGGGAGCAAATTCAGCGGCTGACGCATCGAGCATTAGGTCGTGGAAAGGGTGCTTTTCACCTTCCTCGGGACTGCACTGACGGCAGCCTTTTAATTGTTCAGTCTCTCAGTAGAAAAATTCAACTTGACCTGCTATCTAAGACCTGCTCGCTTTGGCAAGGTTGGCTGGTGCATTGCTCATTCTCGTGTAACAACAAAGACGACCAATAAGCATAAAGGTATTTCAATTTGCGGAGCTTGGCACTGGTGCGGAAGAGTGCACGCTCCCTCATAGCAGATAACGGTACTCACCCACAAGATTGTGCACTGGACCGTCCCAGATATCGGGCGCAAACTTGCTTATTATCTAGAGGCATCCGCTACCAAATCCAGCATTACTGGAAACCTCTCAACATGAGAAGCTCAATCCGCTACCCTGCGACGGACGCAAGCAAAACCCATAGAAGCTTCCGTTGTCATCGCCAACATGCAGGCTATCGATCAGCCACCACCACCCTTTCCTCAGATCATGGTCCTCACGCATGCACGTCTCTCACGTCTTCTTCGGCAGTCTTGCTCTCTACAACACCCTCACCTCCGCTGCTGCTCTGACTTCCTCGCTTCACCGCCGCGCTCTCGAAATTTGGCCCATTCTTCGCCTTCAGCAACGGCCAATGACCACTCTTCTCCCTGTACCTCATTGCAACGAAGACCGCGATGACAGCAATCCAGTACGTGTTGTACGAAATGACGCTGCCGTAAGTCGCCGAGTTCTGCCATCCAAGTAAAGCATTGAAAATACCCCACCCGCCACCACCATTGAGCTCAGCGTTGCAGCAGTTGACATGCCAGACCGACTTACGAATATCATAGCTGCCAGCTCCAGAGCCAACCTCACCTGCATCGCCGCCAACCACTTTGTTCCATTCGTTCATCTCAAGATACCATACACTGCGGGAGAAGAGACCGGCTGCTACGAGATACAAGAAGCAGGTACTGATGATGATGAATATCTGCACTGGCGCAACAAGTCCCCCTCTGTACAGCTGTTAGCGGTGGAGCGGACGGAGAGATTAGTGCGAGGCTTACTTATAAATAAGGTATCCGACCAAGCACCCAGCTGCGAGCCCAACGATTGCGGGTATCGGGATTGATGAGGCCGGTAACCCCAGGCTCACGCCACCTATGAAGACAACGGCTTCCAGGCCTTCCCTCAAGACGGTGATGAACGGCAGCATGAACATGGCGTACTTCTCGCAGAAGGCCTTGAAGCGACTGGTTGCTTTGCCATTCTTGTTATCTTTCGCTTCCAACGCGCGGGCAAGCCGGACTCTCCACTTGTCTTGGAGCTTGGAGATGCGAAGGAGAGCAGCGCCCATCAAGGAGATGACGATGGAGGCGATGAGTGCAAATGAGCCTTCCCATATCTCCTCGCTTGAAGCCCAGTGATCCTTTCCAAAGCCATAGAAAGCTCCGATGAAACCACAGCCAATGACGATGCAGATGGCAAGTCCGACGAGCGTTCCCACCCAAACCTTTGGAAATTTTAGCAAGGTCGAATGACTCTCAGAATATCAAGGCGAGATAGCAAGGACCTACCTGTTTTCTCAGCTTCTTGTAGGTCTTGAGGTCTTGATCCGGGCCAATCTGACGTCGGAGGAAGTTCAACAGGATTGAAACGATAATGCTTGTCTCAAGACATTCTCGGAAGCAGATGAAGAAGACTGAAAATGCATCAGCAAGAGACGGTCCAAGCAAATCATCGGGACAGTAGCTCTACTGGGGACAGCAAACACGTTCACCATTGTGAAGATATGGCCTGCACCGGTCAAGATTTGACTAGTTTGTGTCTCTGGATACGACTTGGGAAAGCAATAGCCTGGTAAAAGGTTGCTCTCGTACTGATTCAGGAGTGCGATCTGATAAGTCCAAAGGTAGGAAGGTCTGATCAGTCGGAAGAGGAGGATCTGATAAAACAAGAATGCCAAGCCTACGGATGGGCTAAAGGTCGAGGGCAAGCGAACAGGCGTCTGCGCACCAAGTGTGACGGGGCAGTGAAGATTGATGCGGAGTTTTACGAATCAGCGTCGAAGTCGATGGTGTGCACGGAGGTCGTATCCGACATCGGCAGGTGACAACGACGATGGCAAGCTGCGACTTCCTACGGCCGTCCTTTCCCCGGGAGTTGTCGGCAGCAGCTGCAGTTTCCATTTTGTGTGGCCATGTGTGGGGAGCGCACAAGCTCCACGAGTTTCAAGGGACACGGGATCCTTGCGCTGGCGCCCGCCTGTACCTTGTCGCGCGTCACTTGCGTTGGGGGGCACTGCGGTGACAAATCGTTTGCTCTGTTTTTACAACCCACGTTCCTCATGGCTGGGAAGCCTCGAAAGGAAGGTCTCTACGTGCGGCATCTGATTTGTACGATCGTCTTTCCCAGTCTTGATGCGATTCCGCCTCGTAGCGAAAGGGAAGAGCGCACAAGTGCCAGCGCCGGTGGAGATCTTATCTTTGCCAAGTCGTACCGGACCCCGCCTCGGCGGCCGCGTGATTGGTGATGAATTTTATCTGATCGCGCTAACGAGGCTTATGCGCGACTTGATGCTGCCACCACCGACCCGCAATGGACCCAGACCAGAGGACCCTGGAGAGCGACTTTGATCATGCTTTTTCCGGCTGAGAACATAAGCATCGCCGTGAGCTGGTGGTGAATTTGAGGGAAGCTGCGTAAAAAATATCTTTCCACGTGACCTGCTCTGAGGGGGTGGAATCGGCCGGGGGCATGGCATCCGGGAGGACAAACGAGGCAAAGCAGCTGCAACTGATTGACTCACCTTCACCTCTCCCGGCATCAACCCTTCCTCCAACCCCCGCTCCACAGCTGCCCTTGTGTTACGTTCGTTGGTTCATCGAATGCACTTGCTGCCCCGGCTCTCTCCACAAAAGCCACCGGGGCGCGTTTCGGTCGATCTGATAATTTCTCGTAGAGGTTGCTTTTGAGTTATCTGATCAAAAGTCTTATCAGATCGTCCGCGCTCCCACACGGCTCGCCTCAGTCTGCTCTACCTAACATAGCGAGATCGGCGAACAGGCTAGTTGTGACCCTGGTGGCAAAAATTCGGTAGGTCTCAGGTTTTGTTCTGAGAATCGCACTCCTTCTATGCACACATCCTGCTTAGGCAATCTTTCCGTGCCATTGTTACCCCAAGATCGAGAAATCTTTGGTCCATGCGTGCCCTTGCGGTTCCCGTCTCTTACATTAGCAGGTTCACGTTTCCATCTTCTTCAGAGCGGATCCCGCTACCTCTGCCTTTATTTGGACATTTGATTCTCATTGCCACTGTGAAGGCTATCTGATGAGCCATGGCGCTCCCATTATCCAACCTTCTCTGCTCAATATTCGCACTTCTAGCGTTCACAGCAGATGTATTTGCTGCCACCCGAACGTACGATTTTGAGATTGGCTGGGTTAGGGCCAATCCAGATAAGCTGCAAGAACGCCCGACTATTGGTATCAATGGGCAATGGCCGATTCCTCGGATCGAGGCAACGGTGGGCGACCGCATTGTGGTCAATGTCAACAACCAGCTAGGGAATCAAACAGTTTCGCTTCACTTCCATGGAATATTTCAGAATGGAACAAATGAAATGGACGGACCCGCTGGTGTTACCCAGTGTGCAATCCCTGTTGGATCGAGATTTACATACAATTTCACGGTAAACGTTCCCTTTCTCACAACTAACATGGCTTAGCTGATGAAGAACAGGTGAACCAGCCCGGCACGTACTGGTATCATAGTCACAACGATGGTCAATATCCTGACGGTCTGCGTGGACCCTTGATCGTACATGATCCTGAGAACCCCTATGCTAAAGAATTCGACGAAGAGCTCGTTCTGACGCTCTCTGACTGGTACCATGACGAGATGCCAGGCCTCATCAAATCTTTTATCAGCGTCACTAACCCGACCGGCGCTGAACCAGTCCCGGATTCTGCATTGATGAATGACACCCAGAACTTGCAAATTCATGTCCAGCCGGGCAAGACTTATTTTATCAGAATGATCAACATGGCTGCTTTCGCTGGACAGTATTTCTGGATCGAAGGCCATTCTTTTCGAATCGTCGAGGTTGATGGAGTATACACGGAACCAGCAGAAGCCGACATGATCTATTTTACCGCCGCTCAGCGGTACAGCATCTTATTAACGACCAAGAATGAGACATCTTCAAACTATGCCATTATTGGAAGCATGGATACGGTGAGCTGCGTCGTCTGTCAATCTTATCAAACTTATTGACTTCTCTACAGGACCTCTTTGATTCAACACCCCCAGCCCTTGATCCAAACGTGACAAGCTTCCTCATCTATGATTCCGCCGCCCCTCTTCCGACCCCAACTATACTTGACTCCGCCTTTGAGCCGTTCGATGATTTTACCCTCGTCCCCCACGACAAGGAACCCCTCTTTACAAATCCCTCCTTAAGCATTCATCTGGACGTGGAAATGAACAACCTCGGTGACGGCGCAAACTATGCCTTTTTCAACGACATTACCTATGTCCGTCCCCGTCTCCCCACCCTCTACTCTGCCCTTACCACAGACAACTATGCCACCAACCCCTTAATCTACGGCACCAACACAAACCCCTTCGTCCTCGAGCACAACCAGGTCGTCCAGATCGTCGTCAACAACCTCGATACAGGCAAACACCCCTTCCACCTCCACGGCCACAACTTCCAATCCATCGCCCGTAGCCCCGAGAATTGGGGTGACTTCAACCCATCAAATGCCACATTCCCAGATATCCCCATGCGTCGGGACGTCTTCATGCTCCGCCCGCAGGGTCACATCGTGCTGCGCTTCCGTAGCGACAACCCGGGCATCTGGCTCTTTCATTGCCACATCGAGTGGCACGTCGACTCGGGTCTGATCGCCACGCTCGTCGAGGCGCCGCTTGAGCTTCAAGCGCAGAAGAAGAGAACCCCTATCGCCAAGGATCATTACTCGGCGTGTGCGGGTTCGAGCCCGCCGATCCCGACCGCAGGGAATGCCGCTGGTAGGACGGATCCCGCTGAGTATTTGAATCTGGAGGGGGCGACGAAGAGCAAGGACCCGCTGCCTGCCGGATTTACAGCGAGAGGGATCGTGGCTCTGGTCTTTAGCTGTGTGGCGGGTATTCTCGGCGTGGCTGTCGTGGCATGGTACGGGATGGGCGAATTAACGCCGGCGGTGGAACAGCTAGCGGTGCAGAGGGTGAAAGAGTCTGGGATCTGAAGTTTTAGGAAATGAATGGCGAGATTAGTGCTGATAGTACCTTTCGAGCTCTACCTGGCGTGTGAGGCGTTGAGTGCTTCATTCTCTGCAGCGTGTGTAGAGCGAGGGACCCCCAAGCTCGCGGTTTTCTCAGTCAATGACTTGATTTATCGGTAACTCCACCCGAAGTTCATTCCAAAATCATAAGGACTGGAGATTGTTTTCTAGAGTACAATTTGAATGAAAACTACGAGCGCATTGCTGCGTGTCCTCACATTGTTTGAGATTAGGGAGCTGGTTAAGAACCCCCTTCCCCCAACGTCATACAATCTACCCACTCCAAAATCCCTCCTCAGCTAGAGCATGTAACCACCTATCGCCACCTTAGACCTCATAAATAATTGAAGATTCTCATGCTGTAGAGCACTTCCAACGTATTATCCATTAGCCAGAACGTATATACATTGCCCAGCTCGAGATGCATCGAGCTGAAGCTCAGGGACGCTGTGAATCATGGTGCGGCGAGACTTTTCCGGCCGCGACTTTGATTTGTGGATGGCTGTGTAAATCAAGCCCTGTGGGACTGCTCAGCCTTGAGATACCCATGCTGATCCGGAATCTCTCATTTTTTAATATGATCTTCTTGGGTTTGAAAACTTGCAGGTGTTTGACAAGAAGATGTGACATCCTTTTAAAATGGCCGAGGTCGTTGGTGCCGTCTCTGCTCTCTGCACACTGGTGTCGATGAGCGGTCAGGTTCTTCGCGTCGGCTATGGGTTTCTGGCAAAGGTGAAGAGAGCTCCGTTGGAAGTTCGTTCGTTGCTTCACGAGGTTGCCGCACTTAACCTGCTGATCGAGCAATTACACTTGCTTGCTTCTAATCATGATGCATCCCTATCCAAGACCGCGCTGACCGGTATGGTTTCCACCGGCATTTTCGAAGATTGCAAGGAGCTTTTTAAATCGGTGCAGATGTCAATGCAAGCTTGCGAGAGGCTTGTCTCGAGAGAAAAGAATGCTATGGGCAAGGCTATTCTGTGGCCTTTTAGAGAAAAGGAGACCAAGAGCTCTGTCGAGCGTCTACGACAATTAAGGATGGTTCTCTCAGCGGCACTTACAGCAGATTCCGCGTAAGTAGATCGGCGTACTTAGAGGTTTAACCACTGACCAAGTTCTAAAGAGCTGCTCTTGAGAGTATCGAGGCACATCCAATTCAAAATGGAAAGGAGATACTATGTCTCAAGACAACACTGACAGAGTCGATCGAAGACACGGAAACACACCGGCTAAGAAAGTGGGCCTTTGCAGTTGATTCTGGAGTAATAGAAGTACATGACTCGACACTAGCTGCACGACAAGTTGGCACTGGCCAATGGTTGATCGATTCGGAACAGTTCAGGGCTTGGAAAGATGACTCTCCGGGACTAATCTGGCTGAATGGTGCTCGTAAGTTCTCAGAGTATTCTAATCTGCAGCTTTGGTTAAGAACGGTCCCTAGCTGGGTGCGGTAAAACATTCGCAAGGTGTGCATCAATATCCTTTGGCTAGTTGAGAAAATGTATCTAAAACTCACGCTCAAGTGCCCTTGTTGTCGACCATGTCTTGAACAGCTGCCAAAACGCTAGCAACATGACCGTCTTCTTTTATTTCGACCACAGGGACCATCGACGACAATCTATCTCTCATTGTCTAATTGCTTTGGTGCAACAGCTGTTTGACCGCGCTTCAACTTGGCATGCTCAAGTCTCTCAAACTCGAAAAAGCTACCCACACCACGCATTTGAGGATCTGCCGGTTCACGCATTGTACAAGCTCTTTATCAAAATCACGCATGACCTTGAGAGATTATTTCTCTGTCTGGACGGGCTGGATGAGTGCTTAGACCGGGAAGATGCTTTGCAATTGATCCTCAATCTTGAACCGGAATCTCCGAGGAATCACCACCGCTTTGTGACGAGTCGACAAGACATCCAACTATGCAAAGCATTGACGCCTGCTGCAACCTGGGCGTGCAATTTCATCTGGGAGACAAGGGGAGATCTAGAGCTATACGTAAATGCAGAAATAGACCGCAGATGGAGTGACGGAAGACTACGTTTGCGTGACCAAAGCCTCAGACAAACTATATCTAAAGCCGTCTTGTCAAAGGCTCACAACCTGTACGCGAACTCGGACTATTGGAATTCTCCGCAAACTGACACTCTGCATTAGTTTTCTAATTGCGCGTTTTCACATTGACTTCATCACGTCTCTCAACACCGACAAGGCCATCAAGAACGTACTGTTACATTTCCCTGGAGCTTTAGACATGACTTATGATCAGATCTTGCATCAACTATCAGAGAGATTTCCTCAGAGAGTCCCAGAAGTGCAGAAGATATTTCGTTGGGTACTGGGGTGCCACGTTCCACTCAGACTCGATGAGTTAGCAGAAGCGGTTTCTATTGAAGAGTCAGACCGTCGGCTAGACATGGACGCTGTTCCTACCGATGTGTACAGCTTCGTGGAAGCCTGCGGTCCCTTGTTAAAAATTGAGCAGAGCCCTGGTATCCCACGGGTCAGCATGGCACATCTCTCATTGACTGAGTATCTCCAGTCACTGAAGTTGAAGGACAGTTCACTTTACGACTTCTTTATCGACATTAGAGCGACTGATAAAGAGATCGCTAAGAGCTGCTTAAAGTATCTATCTTTCGAAGATTTCGAGCGTCCGGTGCCGGGCGACTATCCAAAGTATCTATCAGACGCAACAAATGATGAGATCGCAGGCATAAGCACGTGGTGCCAGTCTTGGACAAATGATTCATGTCCCATTGTCGGCCAATTCCCAAGGCGCCTATTGGAGCCAAAGCAACAGATTAGGCAGCGCGTCCAAAAGTATCCTTTCCTGAAGTATGCCGCTGAGCACTGGATAGAACACCTGCGCGAGGCCAAGCTCTCAGTCCAAGAGCTTAGCGGAATCGTCGACGAGTATTTAACATGGTTCCTTCGACCAAATGAGGACGGGAGAAAGCATTATTGGTCCTGGCTCCAGGTGTATCATTTAGCCTTTGAGAGCAGTCATTGCCAACCCGAGCCTCCCATGTACTACATCGTCAAAGGAGGTTTAGACAGTCTTTTTGACACGATCGTCAAGCGGATAGAAGACGTCAACGCAGAAATACATCCAGGAGTGTCCATCCTTCACATAACCGTGACCTTTAACCAACTGCACATGACCAAAACGCTCCTATCCACCTTCAAAGTCAACCTAGAACAGAAGACCGCCAAAGGGGGCCTCACTGCGCTCCATCTTGCTTGCGGGATGGGCTCTTTGGATATGGTACGATTGCTGATCAAGTACGGCGCCAACATACACGCCGGAAGCGCCTCGAGGAGCACGCCTTTCTACCGAGCCGTCCGCGCCGGTCAAATAGAGATCATGACGTTGCTTCGTGACCTGGGCGCAGATATCAATACCGCGACGAGCGATGGGTGGACGCCTCTGATCGAAGCTCAGTACAAGTGCGACGTTGATGCCGTGAGATGTTTGTTGGGCTGGGGTGCTGAAGATACGCTAGGTGCGATAGACCAGGGGTCAGGGAATTCTCTGCACGGCGACAAGAAACCTCGAATCTTCGAGGTGGACCTTCCTGTGTTGAACTCACAATTCACTCCGATAGATTCTTGGATGGAGCGGCACATATATGGAACCTCGAGTAAGTAGTTAATATCTGTCCAGGTATTGGTGACCTATTTAGGGTGAATCTGCAGCAGTCGAGCGACCTCTCTATCAGCCTCGGCGGCACGGAGATGTGCTTTTGCAGATTCCTCCAGGGCTTTCGCAAGAGCGTCCCTAGCATTGCTAGCCTCATTGGTCGCGAAGCCTAACACATCTCTACCATCCTTAGTGGTCTGGCGGGCTGTTCTTTTCATCAAGCTCGTTGTCTCGTCGTCGTCACTATCGTCAGGTTCACTTTCACCGCCCTGAAGACCGTCTCTATCATTATCTCTATGCCTTCTTTCTCCGCCCCTCTCCTCGTCCCCTTCTTGTCCGCCATCCTCCTCTTCCTCGCCGCGCTCTTCAAGCGTCCTCCCCTCCCGTACCTTCCACAGGCTGTTCCCTGCACACTCGAGGACACAGATGCCTCCTACGGTGACCCACAGCGCTAGAACGGCCCTGTTGTTATCCCTAGCAGGCGTCCGATCGAGGTCTTGTCTCGCCGCAAATCCGAGGAACAGGCCCATGCCAACCAGGAACGCAACGGCCGCGAAGCTCAGGAACGTGTTCGGAAGCCGCATGATCTGCAGGGAGGCAATACTAGCCTTCAGACGGCGGGTTCGGTGTGCGGGACGCGCCAAGGGCCTGTTGCGGCGTGCCTTCCACAACGCTCCATGACCGTCCTCGTTCTCTTCGTCCTCGTAGTACCCGCAGCTCAGCCACAGGCACACGCGCCGCTCGTCGTTTAGCATGCCGAACGCCTGCTGCTGCATGGTCGCGACGATCACACTGAGCACGCCAAAGAGCAGGCTGGAGAGGATGAAGCCTGCGGCGGACCAGTGGATGTCGCTGAGCCCGTCGAGTTGGAGGGTTGTCATGGAGAGCTGGGCTAGGATGGCGGAGGCGACGGCCGTTCCGCCCACGGCTGACAGGTGCGAATCTTTGAAGGCCATGACAGTGCGCGGGGAGGGGGAGTTGAGGATCTCGTCCTCGATCTTGCGCATGCCCCGGACGTCGAGGAGTAGAGCAGCGAGGGCAGGGTGGTGGGGGAAGCGATGAGTGGCATAGGTATGGTCGGTTGGGGAGATGAAGGGGAGGGTGGCGAGGAGGGAGGAGGAGCCTTGGGGCCGGTGTAGGCGGGAAGGAAAGCGGAGGGCATTGGAGAGGATTGTTAGAGAGGTTGTTAGTAGGGAGAGGAGCTCGGCCATGGTGGGAGGAGTTGCGATGCAGGATTAGGCGGCAGAAATGGCTATCTCGAGGAGTTTGCAGGATTAGTGGGCATCGGACGAGAGAATGCTTTGCTCATCGGGATTTACCAGTACAAGTTCTGATAGTGTCCTTATCTGCAGTCTCATCAAGCCATACGGCGTTCTTGGATGTCGTTCATCCGAGCTTTGATTGTGGACATGTATAGGGAGGTAGCTGAGCGCTTCGTGGATTCATCACCGACAGCGATATCGTGTGCTTAGGAGGAGTGCAGCGGTCCATCTTGGATTGTCTCGCCGAGGTCGCATCTGGCCCCGCCGTCGCACCCAGAGACGTCCCAGACAGCCGAGAATCTCGTCGCGTAATGTTGGAGAGGATGAGCCGTGAAGCAACTGGCCCCCCACACGGCTGAGGCGCCGTAGCCGGCAGCCTCGTTTCGTCAAGCCGATGTCACTGCCTTGTCCAAGTCAACCAGATCTACCAACAACCTACCTTGACCTCTGCCTCGTCCTCGTCCACGTGCTTTTACCAACTTCCTTTCCTACATCTCCTTCGTCATCTCGAGAACCATCACATACCAACATCAAGGCTTGCACCCTGCAGTCGCGTGTTGTTGATAGATCCAGGACACTATCTGTCTTTGACGAGCATCAACAAGGGATAGTGTACGTGTCAACTGGGTCGGCAGGCGACAGCACGCCGTACAGATCGTACTCTCACTGACCGAGAGTGACTGTTCTGGTAAGTCACAACTCCACTCGCGTCACAGAAAGAGTTATGTTCATATCTGATGGCCTTTAAAACCTTCGGTCGTCCTCCGTGCTTGAGGTCTAAACGCTTGTTATCTGATTATCTTCTTTACGTGCAACAACCCCTGAATCAGCTAATACTTGGGACTATCGTCAACACTGACGGTCTTTGTCCGTCTAGCTGACCATCTAGGCGGGCCTAATTCGTAGATACTTGTTGCTAACCGTTCACACATTCGCCGCTTGCGCCATGGTTCCTTTACTTCTTTTTCTTCTCTCGTTAGTCTTTTCTGCCGCGGCCGGTCCAGTTCCGGAGAATATCTGGCCGTCGCCAGGGTCCTCTGAGCTGATCCCTCGGAGTGAAGTCATAGCTCGCGATGACAACAAACCAGGATTTCCCGATGGTAACCTTGGCTCAATAAAGCTATCCTTTACTAACGGGTACATAACACACCAACTGGAGGCCGATCTAAAATCTTATTGCGGTAGTGATATGCTAAAAGGTATCTCTCGCCCAGGTACCGTTTACGGTTCTAAGAAAGGCGACATCTCAGTTAACAACTACCTGACCGCTGTCAAGAAAAATCCAAAGAGAGAGCATGACCTGATATTGCAAGATTTGCAAGAAGACGTCGACGCATTTGCCCCTATCGCAAACAAAATTCAAGCTACCTGCCCCGCCCCGGCAAAGAGAGACCCAGGAACGGAACTTGAGATACGCGCTGGTGAGACTCTTCGAGACCCTTACTGGAACCAGTACACTGCCCAGAGCATCCAATTGCGCACTGTATTTTGGAAATTCCCCAGCGCCTTTGCAGACAACTTCATTTCCAACTTTATAGGGAGGAGGATAGAGGGGCAGTCAATGTCAGAGGCTGGGAAGGGAGCCGCCTTCAGTGCCACTGGTGTCGCTCTTGTTCAGGTGACCAACGGGATCATCGATCACTTAAAAGCCACCGGTCAGCTACATCCCGTCCTCTATGTCGTTCTACGCTTGTTCGGGTCTCCGATAGCAGAAATGATCAATTCATTTGGAGAGCAATTCTTCGGAACACAACCGGCCCCCCAAACATGTATAGATTGGATGTTGGTTACGTCCTACTTCCCTTTTACGAGACCGGGAAGCGATACCGAAGGAACAAACGCGGACTGGCGGGAGAGACTTTTCAACGCTTATGAACGTCGCGACCCCGCGCACACTTGGGGGTATGTTCGGAGACCCGGGGACATCGTTCGTCGTGACACGATCGGGAAACGAGACGACAGGAGAGATGACAAGATTACCGATCCTCACATGGTAGCGTACATGGATGAAGCTGATTGGGTCAATCAAGTCAAGTCGCAGCCTCCTACGTGCGACAAGGACGCCAGGCTGGTGTCAGACATCCTGAAAGACGAAGGGTACAGCGGACCGGACGTCCAGCAGATCTAGGTAAGGACGCTGGGGAAACTTGCTGGCTGGATTCTCCAGCGGGGTCCCTAATTTTGTTTTTTTTTTTCGTAGGCGGGCTCCTGGTAAGGCTTAGACCTTTTATTTTATCGAGTAGAATATTTGTAGTTGGTAGCATTCATACCCCTCGTATCAATAATACTTGTACATAGAAAGGTACTTGGAAATGTTCATTCAACTGTCGATAATCCTGTGTTGCCAGATCCATCACTCTCATTATGCACCCCCTTCCCCCGAGCACGAAGAACCTAGCTTCCCCTGCTACTTTAGGTATCCTTTCGCCCCTGTCAAATTCCCGAATCAACTTGACCATTCCTTTGGTCGATCGCAACCACAGGCTTCAGGAATCGCTTATCAACTTTTCCGAGGCATGGTAGGTTGGGCCGTCTGTCTTGGGAGATGGGCGGGGCATTCTATGATATAGTGGGGACGGCGATGGTGGCAGGGGAGATTGTGGCTCGAGCTGTGATGATGTGAGGCAGCCTGATGCGGTGGAATTAAGCGTCGGGGGAGTGAGTGAAAGGGGGGGGGATGGTGTCGGGGAACAGGGAGATGATATCAGGATATAGGGAAATGATATCAGGGTATAAGGAAATGATATCAGGATATGGAAAGATAACATCGGGGCATGGCAGGGGGCACATAAGAGTGTATCCATGTTTAGGAGTTGTGTAGATGGGAGAGCGGTGCGGTGTCGCTGCTTGAGCTTGAGTACCAAGGGTAGAATGACGAGGATCTAAGGAGGTGGGACGTCGAAGCGATTTGGAAGGTCGTCGTACGAAATGAGGACTACTTATGCGTATTTGTCCCGATTAGGTTAAGAAAGCGAACACATGCAAATCCATATTCATTCATGGGAAGCATGCTCTGTTGTGCGAGCTTCGGTTATGTACATATTCATGTATCCGTGACACCTCTCACAACATTCTCAATTCCAAATACTCTATTCCAAACGCTCTGTACCCTGTACAGAAAACTTGTAATTTCTCCGTTCCACGAAGAAATTGATAATCGGCCACGCTGTCATGCATCTGCAGGGATCCCTTCGTCGTCGCCAGGCTCTCTATAGCCGCCGGATGGTTTAGCTCCACGTGTACGGCCACCTCCGATGATGTTGGACTGGTCGATTGCGTCGGCGTCGTCGCGAGCTAGTCTGATGGTCAGCGCCGTAAGTGATGGTGTTGAGGAGACACGTGGAAAGATAGGATAAAGGGAATGAAACAAGTTGGAATAAGCTTAGAAGCAATACGTACCCAACTGCTCGTCCGAATCGGCGGTGTTGGCATCAATTGGGTCCTCGACGGGAGCATCATCCTTCGTCACCAGGATATCACCTTGCCCAGTGCGGGATTGATACTCAGAGTCGACGGCATCGCCGGAGTCGGCACCGCTGGCTGTCTTTTCGGGTTGAAAGTCGTCTGCGGAGGCGGACATTGCTGCTAGCTATGGGATTTTGATTGGGTTGCTGATACAGATAGGTAGTAAAGTAGTAAATCTTGTTGAAGGTTGCCAGCTCAATTGTAGGGGGGGATGGGCGGATTTTGTAGGCTTGTCACTTTGTCAGGTTCACATTATGTCACTCGCTCGCATCCTTTTGGATGTCATTACGGCTGTGAGTTAGACTTCTCGAAGGAAAGGCGTTGAGGCACCCTCTACAAGAGCAACGTCTTGATGTCATCCTCATCGAAAGCTGCAGGACCTATGCTGGTGGATAGGGCACGGTGGGCCTGTGGGAGTGTAAGCCGTGGGTCCCCCATGCATAAGAGGGTTTGAAAACAAATGTAAAGCTGTAGATCCGGAGATGTTCGATCTCAGATGTAGATATCAAAGGTTCTCCGATTGGCGCGGAAGCAAACGCCTTCGATCTGTCAGATCTGGGATCAGGAACGGGGATGGTGTCTGTGCTTTTAAGCTTCAATCATGAACGTCATGAAAGGGTGTCTATCGCGATGAAACGATAGCGGAACGCCATCGCGTGTGATTGAGACGCGTTGAATGCCTGATTAGCGTTCGCGTTGGGATTGTCAAAGTGATTTCGATCATGTATCTAGTGCTAGATCACGCTATCGACCAATTCGATCCAAGACAAAATTGCTAGAGAGGGATCGCACGCGGGAAGAGCGCAAAGAGAGGTTAGTTAGCACTAGCGGTTAATCAGAATCTGCGAGGTAGTGAACTGAGATAGGGTCTCAATGCTCCAAGCCTTCCTTTTCAAGCTGCTGGGTGGGGTGCCGTGAAAGTCACAGTAGTGAATCCTCGTGCTTTCTGTCATCTCTAGGTTTGGTGGCATGACTGTCATGAAGATAGAGAGTTTGATACGGCTAGCGAACAAAGTTCTCTACCTTTGCTAAGCTGATTTAGATCAGTACTCCAAACCCACGGCCGTACTTGGGACCAGAATCTAGGTCCTGACTATGCTAGAGACATCTGTGGGACGTAATCAATTCGTCCGAAAATGAAATGGAAGTCAATTGCGTCACGGGATCCCGTGTCTTAGCGCGTTTTGTTCCTGCAAGCACTCTAACCCCTGCAAGAAATGTAAACAGAGAGGCTCACCAGCGTAATGACCAGCGTCATCAGACTGCTACAAGCCAGCATATTCCTATATTGTGACATTGGGGTCTGACATTGTTAAGCAACCTGTCCGATGACTATGGCAGAAACATGCGGCAACCCACTATTGCTTCAATTTATCAAAGAATGGATGGATCAGGCGAGGGAGCGGAACAGTAAGGGCTTCACAACGTCAGCCCGCGATCCAAGTTCTAGGCCTCTCCACTGATACTTCTCAGATACAAGAAGGCCTATGAATCCATGAAGTCTTGTCCTATGAAATTTGACCATCCATCAGAAGCACAACGGCTACAGGGTCTCGGTCCTAAACTATGCGAGCGATTGACGGAAAAGCTCAAGGCTTACTGTGTTGCTAATGATCTTACTCCGCCACCAGAACATCAAATTCATCGGCCTTCGAAAAGGAATAGCGATAATGGTGGTCTTAATGAAGGAGGAGTTGAGCCTCAAGCTCAACCTGCAAAAAAAGCTCGCAAAACGAAACCTTACGTTCCACCTCTCCGTTCCGGCGCTTACGCTCTCATTCTCGCGCTGGCAACATTAGATGAAAATGCATCACAAGGAATGAGCAAAGCTGAAACGATTCAACTGGCTGAGCCACACTGCGACACGTCGTTTACTGCGCCGAGTGACCCAACCAAGCATTATACTGCTTGGAACGCCATAAAGACATTGCTCAACAAAGACTTGGTATACGAGCACGGTCGGCCGTTGCGAAGATACATGTTGACGGAGGAAGGCCGGGAATGCGCTATACGATTGCATAAAAGCTCGAATGGTCGGATGGATGCATTAATGAGCCAAAATAAAAAGCAGAATTCAAGACATACAAGCCCTCAGAGACCGGACATGACCTTGGACAATGCTTTGTCCATCAAAGATCAATTGCCGAACATTGTTTCGGACCAGGTGGCAGAAAGGCGGCAAAGAAAGCAAGACGAGAGACAATTCCTACAACTCATATCCAGCAGTCCGCCACCATCCCCGGAAAGGCCCATCCCAGGCCAGCAACTAAACCAGCAATCTACTGTCCCTACAACAGCCCAACCTCCAATCTCCGAGGACTTGTCTACCTCTCTTCCCAAATTCACTCCCATCATTCTCCCCGCCGGCTCGTTCACCGTCCATCTTCTCCTCGACACCCGCGAAATCCGCACCACCACCGATCGTGACTACATCTCGACCGAACTATCCAAGCGCGGCATCACAGCTACAACACGCGCCCTCCCCCTCGGCGACGCGCTCTGGATCGCCCGCCCCAAAAACCCCTACTCTCTCTCACCACACCTCCTCGACGACGAAAACCAGGACCCCAGCAAAATCGAAATCGTCCTCGACCACGTCCTCGAACGCAAACGCCTCGACGACCTCATCTCCAGCATCAAAGACGGCCGCTTCCACGAGCAGAAGTTCCGCCTCCGCAAATCCGCCATCCCCCACGTCACCTATCTCGTCGAAAACTTCTCCCTGTCCGCCGACAAATCCTCTCGCTACGCCGACGCCGTCGCCTCCGCCATCGCCGGCACCCAGGTCGTGAACGGGTACTTTGTCAAGCGCACCGCCAAGCTCGACGACAGCATCCGCTACCTCGCCCGCCTGACCCGCCTCCTGCAGGCTAAGTATGAAAAACACCCGCTCCACGTCATCCCCCCGGAAGCGCTGAGCCCGCGCACCTACACCGCGCTGCAGGCCCGGCTCCGCGCCGCGCAACCACAGACCCCACCGCACTACATCACTTTCTCGGCCTTTGGCGCGCTGGTGGGCAAGGCCAGCGCGCTGACGCTAAGAGATGTCTACCTGAAGATGCTGATGTGCACGCGCGGAGTGACGGGGGAGCGGGCGCTGGAGATTGCCAAGGTGTGGGGGACGCCGAGGGGGTTGGTGGAGGGGTTTGAGGAACGAAAGGGGAAAGGGAAAGGGGGAGGGAGAGGGGGGGAGGAGATGGTGCATGAGGTGTTGGGGAGGGGGCCGGTGCCGAGGAGGAGGGTGGGGAGGGGGCTTGGGAGGAAGATTGGGGAGGTTTGGGGGTGAAGTGGAGAGTGGAGTGGGGATGGGGAGGGGGGATTGGGAGCTTTGGGTGGGAGATGTTTAGTTGGGAGGGGTTTGGGTGTGGCGGGTAAATGGATAGATGGCTTGTATATATAGTATTTGAACATATGTTGAAATTGGTGGACTTTCAAAGTCTGCCACTGCGTCGGAGTCATTGATACGCTTACGAACTGGGTAGGCCTGCACTATTACATACAACGTTCTGGTTCTGGTTCTCCAAGTCAAGAGACTTCCTAGCGTAATTGAATATCGTTAGACTCGATCACCGTAAAGAAATGATCTGGCTAGATAAAAAATAAAAATCCAATTCGATATGGTCCTATCTGGTTGCGTTCCGCCCCCTGACCGCCTCTTCCCATCTCACCTTGCTCCTTTCTCTTCTCGAAGAATGGGAGAAAGGTCGAGCACGGCATGACGTGCTATCCAGTATATGCATACAAACACTGCACCCCTCAGCACTAACGTCCCCATTGAAAAGCCTTCCGTCATTCCGACGGTTAAAGCCTAGTTGCCCTGATACCTTGTCTTGTATCCCGAATCTTTCAACGGTCCTTCATCGTACCTAGTTCCAATCCCCATGTCAATCCCAATCTAGTCCCTTCTTCCCTTACTGCGATGGGATTTTTGTTACAAATTGCAGCCCCGCATATCATAATTCCATTTCGAAGCCGCGAAGCGCCAACACAACGCAACGCAGCGCAGCGCACCCTGTGAGCCGGTCAAGGAAACAGCGAAAAGACCTACCCCCCGAGTCGTGCCAGCCTTGTGCTCTTAGATCGCGGTGTACTTTAGACGGGGCGAGGTAGCTCGTCCGTCCAGTGGGAGCGTCGGGATAGCTGTTGAGCATGTTTTGGTTTGGGGGGTGCGATTTGGAGCGTGGCTTTTCCTCGTGACGTCGAGTCGTTCTTCTAGTGGTTACTCTTTTGAGGTCGAGGTCGTAGTCGAGGTTAAGGTCCGTGAGTGTTATAGATCACTGTAGCGGGAAGATCTCGATCTTGTTTCTCTACGTGGTCCAACGGCACGAGTCCCTTTGGCGGAATATCTCGGCGGCGGCGCCTGCCGTTGTTATTGCAGAGGCGCAACGATAGCCGGTAGAAAAGTATCGAAAAAGTTGAAAGCTGTCTTCGCTCTCTAACTTCATCTGGCTCATTTCGCTCATCCCCCGGTCTTGCGACTGTGCAAACCTAATATCATAAGTAAGCCTCGACAGCAAAGCAGAAGGATGATTGACAAAAGCACATACCGAGCACGACGGTCCGCACCCGCGATATCAAAGACCCCGACCGCCGGTGAAGTGAACCAGGAGAATATGCAGGCACTTTCTCGCTCGCACGAGGCGTTCGACGGTAGACCGGCGCGGCGTCGGGGTGGAGCAAGGTGTTCGAGCTGAGCTCGCCGTTGCCCTTACCCATGGACGTTGCCCAAGATGGGTTTGGCTCGACGGGGGTCTGCGGTGGCGCTGGCATGAGATACATGGCCGCGGTCAGCTTGCGCATCGAGCTTGCGTCTAGCTTGAAATAATGGACGGGCAGGCCGGGGAGGAACGCCCTGAGCGAGTTGGCAGAGGGGACCTTGCAGACGAGCTGGGTAATTGCGAAGAAGATTTCCTCGCTGGGGATGGCGCGGTCGTGGAGCAGGCGGAGGAGCATAGGTGGGGAAGGGGAGTTGGAGGGGGTCAGGGAGATGGGGAGATATTCGAAGGGGGAGGCGTTTGTGGCGCGGAGGTATTTCATCAGAGGGCTTGAAGACGGAGAGAGCTTTGAAGAACATTGAGAATTAGCTGGGTGTGGAGACTGGTAGGTGACTGCGCAAGCGTACTAGGCATATCTTGATGGTCTCGTCCGATTCGGTCGGGCCTCGGATGACCACGCATAGCTGTTCGGGAGCCATGAGTTGAGATATTCCACAGTGGATAGGCTCCGCTAAACGGAGGATACACCCTGCTGAAATGAAGTCGGAGGCCAATGGCGCCTCTTCGCCTTCGCCTTCGCTGATTGTATCCATGCTGGTAGGGATATCAATGTAAAGATAATAGACAACGAATTAGAAGTTATAAAGAACACATTCCCATACTAGAACAGATGCCAGTTGATAAGGAGAGAAAAGCGAAAATCGATGATGATCAAAACTTTTTTCTGATATGCATACACCGCGAACGGGAGTTTGTTGGACTTTGTTGGCAATCCGTCCAAATTTGGAATGCTGCAAAGCTTCCCCAGAGGCTGGCCCCAGTATATTAGGATAGACCTTGGAGGTACTCTGCAGGGTTGGTAGGGCGCGAAACCCTGCCGAGGGTACTGAGGTCGAGCTTTTATACGCCCTACACAATGATGAGCAGGATTTTGCGACCTTTCAGCTCAGGCGGTCAAAGCCATGTTCTGGACGCGAAAAGATCTGAGAAGAGACAATTTGACGAGAGTCAGCAAACTCCTCCGAAAGTGTCAGCAGTCGGCATGCGACGTCGAGGTGTAAGTCTCAGCTCGACATGTGTTCGTCAGCGTGCCGGAAAATGGATTGACCTTCTGCATTTGCTCACTCCGCACCGATCTCTGCGCTCTATATGAAACAGAGAAATTGAAATTGGCCCTCGCGTTGGTGACATTGATTTGGCCCATGTTCGTGGATTTTTCATACAGGCGCGAAGACCTTCTACACTTTGTCGGGAAGGATTCGGCGAATGGGCTTTGGGACTGGCGCGGGCGGGCGGTTGGAGAGCCTGCGGGTGTTGTTGCCCAGGTTGGCTCAGCCCCAAACCCCCAATTCAGAATAAGGGGCTTCCAGATGGCCAAACAACGAGCCTTTAACCCTTCATGCGCCTAGTGACCCAATGAAAGGGATTCGCCACAAACGAGTCGGGAGTCAACAAACTTCGCCTTATAGATCTGGAAGTCCGGGGTCGCCCAAGATGACGGAAACATCGACCCATGTCGGTGTAAGGAACGTGGCAGGACTTTCGTACGTATATATGTACGCTGCATGCCGTTACCAAACCTTGCATTCTATCTCAAATGTGTTGCATGATCACTGGTCGAATCGTCATCGCGGACAAGGCTAGAAGAAACAGGGGCGGAGCAAGCTCAGAGGAGCATTAGACAAAATCCTCTGAAAAGGTAATCTTGGCTGTGGCAATCGGCAGCCTTTATCGCGGAAGCAATAGAGCGAATGCTATATTCGGCAACGAGATTTCAGCTTGTTCATCCTACCAGATGAGTCTCAGCGTCAGTGATCGTGACGATCCTCCTTATCATCGACACGAAGATTCTCGATCATGTCGAAAATAACCCATATCGACAGGCTCAGTGCCCTCCCATATCTTGGCTCTGTGGGCGGGAATCAAATTGTCAGTCCACTGGGGCTTCCTTTCCTGCCGATCATACTTCTCGAACCCCTCGAAGAGCTTTCCGTCGCCAGCAGAAGTATTCTCAGTTTGCTGAGCATCAGTCTGGAACATTCTGAAAATGCCACCAGGAAATCCTATCTGCGGGTCAGGTCTCTGAAGAAGATAAAGTGATCCAACATTTCAGCAGACCAAGGAGATATCATCCTCATCCAGAATAGTCAAGAGGTCTAACATGACAGCTCGTGCTACTGTAATACACATAGTCATTGCCGTAGATAGACTGGTGTAACCAGCAAATTTGGACAACCTCGAAGGCGGCGTGCCGTTTGACATCTCTGCTGTTTCCGAGCTCTAATACCAACTCTAGGTCGTTTTCCTGTTTTAGAAGGTTAAGAATGGTCATGGCTGGAAAGAGAATCAGTGATATTATCACCAGGGCAGCGATGAAACTCCTCAATGGGTTATGCTTTGAAAATATTGATGGAGAAGCACGGAGGATGGCGACTTCTCATACGGTAACAAATACTCTGGTCATGACATGAGCCACGATATGAGACGTTAGTATATTTCAGGAATTGTGTTTATTGTTGTCACAGATTTCGTTTCTGATACTGAGCTACCATTCCCATGAAATAGAGATCCAATGTCCGTTGCGTTGATGGATAGGACGGTAACTTTGTGAAAAAGCTCGCTGGCATAGTCTGATATTGGGTTTGCTGACAGAGGATGGAGGATCCAAGTATGATTATACTTGATAATCGGTGACAAGTATACCTGGAAAAATTCAAATTCTACTCTCTAGCCAAGGTAGCTTCAAGCCATACCTCAAACAGTATCACGATGCAGTCCAGGTCTGGATAGCTACCACGGCGAGCTATCTGTGCCGTCTCTACTCTGCAACTTTCGACACTCAATACGCTCTACCATGAGATTTACTAGTACAACGACATAGAAATGTGTATGTCTTCCTCCTCGCCTCGCTTTCCAGACGCTACACAACCATAGATTTCACGTTTTAACATTATGACAACTTGTGCCAATGCATTCCGGGAGTAGAACATCTTCATACGTCCGTCCGTCCGTCCGTCAGCCCTACTTATTTCAAATTCAAGGTATATCTCGATATCGAATCCTACAGAGCGAAAATGTTTCCAACAGCGACCAAATCAAAAAATTTTTCCTCAGCCAGTTGGTGTCCTTGTTTGATGCCGTTGATATAGATATGTAGACATGTGGTGGGTATCAAAACCATCTATCTCATGCAAAACTCTATACCGCAGGACTGATAGACATAGACACACACACAATCTCCATTTATCATCCATCCATTTCCCCACAACCCCACCTTGCCAAAGCCGCAGAAACTTTCCTTAGCTCAAATCCACCATTCCCCTTCCGCCAGCCGCCTCCCCCTGAGGATGAGGATGGGGATACTCCCCCCAGTCCGGCACCAAACCCCCCACACCGCCACCGGCACCCCCCTCCCGCTGGCCCCCTCGACAAACCTCCTCCAACAACCTCCCATCCGCCCACCCCCTCCCCATCTCCCTGGCCCCCTCAATCCGCCTGAGATCATCCTCCACCTCCTCCGGCATCAGCGCGCTCGGCGGCAGCACCACCTGCCCTCCTTTCGAATTGAAGTTCGCCAGCACAAGTGTCGGGAGGCTGTTGCGTGCCAGGGCGGCTGCAGCCGCGGCGGAGGACGAGGAGGATTTGTCGGCGGCGGCGAGATCGGAGAGGAGGGAGAGGCCGGCGAGGGCTCCGCCGGCGTTGACGCGCGCGGAGCGGGTGAGGTGGTGGTAGGTGTTTGTGTTTGTTTGGCTGCTGGCTGTGCGGTCCATGTCCGGGGCGATAAGGTCGGGGACGGTGGAGTTTAAGAGGTTGTCGTCCGAATCGGAGGTAGATGGGGAGGAGTTTTCGGTGGAGGATGTGGGGCTTTCTGGGTCTTGTGAGCGCGAACGGTGATTGTGGTGGTGGTGTTTGCCGTTCTTGCGGGTGTGGGCGAAATATTGTGTCGCAGCGAGGTGGGCTTGGTAGGAGTGCATGTTGAGCTCTTTGTCGCTAAAGAGGGAGTTGATGCTGCTGCTTGGTGAGGTGTGATAGCCTGCTATTCTGGCACGGGCACGATCTACCGGCGTGGAGATTCCATCGATTCCCGGGGAGCCAGGGTCATCATCTAAGGCCCTTCGTTTCCGCTTGTTGAAGTTCTCTGACAAGAGTGAGTTCCCCAGCTCTTCTGCGTCTCCGCGGTTTCGCGTAAGGCGTGTTTTACGGTTGGTATGCGCACCACCGGGGCTTGAGGGGTTGGTGATTGTAAATTGGCTTGCGTGATGTAGTAATGAATTTGTGTCGGCGCTGTCTAGTTGCTCTTTCTCTTTCATTAAGGCATTGATTTTGGACTGTATGCCATTGGTCATTCGATCACGAATAGTCTTGGAGAGGAGCTTGCACTCCTCGTCAGCATGCTTAAGCTTGTAATCGCATTCGCGTTTCAGATTGACGAGAGTTCGATCGTAATTATCCTAGCAGACGGAAAGTATTAGCTTTTATAAGCTCCACAACTCGGATTTGTGGGATTGTAAGGTGGACTCACATTCACCCGCACAAGCTCAATCTCTCGGTCTTCTTTCGCATCGTTGGTTTGTCGAGCAAAATCATTATACCATTTCCCCGCACTCAGCGTCACTTCTCCCTGATACGGTGTCCCAGCGGCAGAAGCCTCTAAAAGATTTCTTATTTCATCTGGAGAGTCATCGAGCGGTTCTGACTGGTAGACATCGGCGCGCTGAATGAGGGCTATGTCGTGCTGTAGGGCAACCAGCTGAGTCCGAAAGTGTACGTCTCGATTCTGATTGAATTCATTGACTAGCTCTTGATAGTGCGCATTGTGAGCCTGTCGTTTCTTGTCTTTCTTTGAAATTGGCTGTGGTTGGGGCGAGGGAGACCGACGGGCGTGGTACGGTGCTCCGTGAGTGGGAGACGTTGGGGAGGGAGAGTAAGGCATGGTGGCGACGTCGGGAGCTTAACAGTTGCCCTGCGATGAAGTGGTCGAATGAGTCTTCAAGCTAGGTGGCTTCAGCATCGACGGATCGGTGTGTAGGAAGGAAAGCGAGTCATTCTCAGCGAGGTTGGAGAGCGTAACCTCTTGTTCCTGGCGGCTCGGGGTAAAGGTGCGCGTGCTGCGTCAATCCCCAAACCTTATTTGCAAGCCTCGGATCGGAGGATTCCTTCGCCGACTCTATCTCACTTGAGTAGCGAGAGCTTCCAGTTACATTTAGCGGCCTTCACACGAACGGGAGTACATTCTTCAACCCCGCTGGAACAAAGTATATTTCACTATCTATCTTCTAATCTCTAACCTCTATATCTTTGTCAGTCTAACAAGCGGTGACTTCTATCCAATCTCGTCCCACTTTGCCGAAAGGGATAGCCCTACTTCGTAACGTTACGACCGCACACGTTAATAGTGCAACCATATGTCCATAATATACTTTCCTAGACCAGCATATCTTCTGGGTTTCTTCCATCTCCATGTTCGATTGCCACGCTACCGGGTGATTGCTCGCCTTCTTCATAGCACCGACCCAACCCGGGAGAGCATGCCCAGTAAATTTTCACCAGCCAGCTTCCGCCTTCCCAGCTTGGATCGCAGTCTGGTGAGGTGGCTTGATAAATTTGCCTAGGCCTATGGTCTCGGGAGAGGCATGACATTCAGCACTCGAATGTGCGCTGAGTGACCGTCAACAGCACCTCCATTGGTGTAATCCACAGCGATGCCTGTCGTAGCCTTAAGAACCACTTCGGAATAAGATCCGTTGGCAACAAACTCGGAAAAGTGTGTCGACTTTTCATGCCGATTCTCAAGTCGTCAAGCTCCTCTTTCTCTTCACTTTCACTCCTTCTTTTGCAATTTCATTGTCTACCAATCGCTGATCTGTGCTCATCACTGCTTCCTTCCCAAATATACCTTTCACGATTCTGGCAACCCATTCCTGCGTCGTTTTGGTAGCAGGCTCTTCTGCAAGACGTACGCGTACTGGAGGAAGGCGCTGGCGTCTCGAGGCACCACGTCTTGGCCCCACTGTCGCAGAGGGACTTGTCAAGGCGGACGTAGAGACGATGGAACTGGGATGCCTGGGGCTGGATGAGGCGACGAAAGAGACGGATAAACTGCGAGAAAGATTCTTCGGACAAGGGGTCGTAGTCACGGATCGCAATCGAGGGAGAATAACATCAGGATATGTCTTCCTCCATACTTGACATTCTCTAACTAGATCTCGTACCCCGCTTTCGAAATCAGCGGCCCGCATGGAAATCTCAACCCAAAGATCCCTTCCCCAGAAATCGTCTTTAAAAACCGCCTCCTGGAGGATGGGCAGAAAAAACGATGTGTCTAACAACTGCTCTGTTAGCCCGCAGACCAGTGGGGAAGACGCAAAAAATGGAGACAGCCTCGTTCCAGCGATGGCTGCCCGAAGGTACGGCTCGCCTTCGAAGATTTTAAGGACGACACAAGAAGGGCAGCCGTTTGTGTTGCACCAAGACTGCTCTCCGAGTGTCAAACATGTGAGCCAGGAAAAGGAACTGCGAGAGGGCCCGCGGAAGGCGAGCTCGGGATCTGATGGCGTTGATTTGGGGGACGTCGAGGAGATAGAGGGAGATGAGGAGGGGGACTCGGTTGATGGACTTGGTTTGGAGCCAGGTACCGGAGTTGATGATTTACGTCGTGGATGCAGGGTCAGATAGTGTGTTGCGAGAGTGGATGCGATATTTTGGAGATTTATCAAAGGGGAAAGAATGAAATTCAAAAGCGTAGCGTGAAGGATGAAGGTGTCTTTGGTCGCAAATGGGAGAGAGATATGCGAAGGGCAGAAGCTGGGTAGAAAGGATATTAGCAATTGGTGGTACAGTGAGGCAACTCGACAACTTGCCTGCGGTTTTGAGATTGCGAGAGGCTTCTGTAAAGAGTGTTGAAGCCTTCGTCTGCTAGTAGTAATCGTACGTCCTCTAGCGAGAGAAAGAACGGTGACTCAATAGGCGCCATTGCGATTCGGTATGGTTCGTCGATCAAGGTATGGTACAAAATATTTCATTTGGTGCGGTAGATTGTGTCTAATACACATATTCCAGTTTTGAACACCACGAGAGACGGGGGGAGTTGTAGATGAAACCAACATGCAGTCGAAACAGTTTGACAGCAAGAGGCCACACAATTTGGTTCCCAAATGGAACTGCTTGTACAACCCAGTGACGAAAGGGGGGATCAGCCTTACTAAATACTACCTCGCCAAGGGGGCCGTCAATGGAATCCTCGTTACGAGAGATTACCGCGGACCGTGCTTTGCACTTTGCAGTCTTACCATAGTCTCTGTAATCATGGGCGGCTCTGTAGATAAGACAAATCAATTGCGGGTGGGCACACGCAACTATTGAAAACAGGTGGCATGAGAGTGAGAGTTTGTGTGCGCCACTGCCACAGTTGCATGGTTGACACGAGGTAGTACCTGGTAGGGCCGGTGCCACACTACGGGTGTAATAAGAATGGAGAATTGCGGCATCCGTTGGCATACGGAGGCTGTTCGTTCTTAGGATACGATACAGGCTTTGTCCGTAAGATTTCGCATATGACTTTTCCATGAGGAAAACCGGGGATGCAAGATGCCCTGTCGATCTCGCTCGGTCGGAGATGGGGGTTGGTGGCAGGGTTTGTTGGGATGGCGTCAGGGGCCGCGGCCTTTTGGGGCGTCGACGGATCGGGAACAGAGTCGCCCGAACTGGTTGACATCCTCTGGTGGCATCGTTGGCTTCTATCTAGCTCTTGAGCCTCGCGTTTGGGTTTAAAAGTCCTAACATTAGTACACAACCACGGAAAGTATTCTCTTTACTACATGTTCTCTGTCTAGTTATTGCTGCATCAACGCTAGACGAGGTATTGGAAATCACATTTATTAGTCGAGAGCCAGTGCCCGCAACCAGATGCGCCACGACTTTTGGTATTCGGCCACGACAATAATTCTCAAACTATATCTCGCGTCCATTCGCAAACCCTGCGGTCATCGTAGAAGACTCCTCCGGATCCCTTGATGACTCCACAGAGCTTTGCCATAGTACGAGCGTTCAAAAGTTTCCCTTTGCTAATTCGCATCTCACCGTAATCATCCCGCTCCTTCACCCACTGATCCCTATTTCAAACGGTTGTGAGGCTTTGTTTAAAGGAGCGTGTTTAGAGGAATACATCATTGCTTAAGCTCACTAACGGAGTGTCTAGCAAATGCTTAGAATAGCCCTAGTTACGACTGCATGGAGACCTCATTTTAATCGAACTTTAGCCTCACAGACAGCTAACAATGATCCATCAACACAAGAGATTCGCTTCCTCTGGCACTCTTTTTTGCCTAGCGAGAATTATTTAAGTTGTATTGCTCCAACGTCTTCAAAAAGGACATCTAATCGAGGCTGGGCATCAGAAGTTGTGGCGCATCTTATTGCTGTTATTGACGCTCGCCTAGCATATATTGGATGCGCAACAATTTCTAATATCGAGCCTCGAATCAAGCTATTGACTCACTTCCTTGCTCTTATCCAGCCTGTCGATAGTCTTTTCAGAGGTTGCCGAGGATTGTCCGCAGCTTTGCGGAGGGCTCCATTTTGTGGGGGGCCGATGACGTCGAGTTCGTCTCGAGGGTCTTTGGGATTTCTAAGATCGATATTGCGCCATCGCATCACTAATACGTTTCGATTCGTTGTATATAAGTTGAGTCCCTTGGTGTATCTTAAACGTCGTTCTGTAGCATAGCTTGTCCATCTCTCAGATAGCACATTCTTCGCTGCTTAAGATCAATCTATTATCCTTCACAAAACCGTACAGACAGCCATTCCTCATATCATCAGTATAACAAAACCACAAATTGATCCCACCGCCATGTCGACTACAACCACCACCACCACCGCCGCCGCCTTCCCCCACACATCTCTCAAGCCCACCGACCCAAGCTACACCCCCCGTGGTCCCGTCACCTCAAAGCTCTCCTTTTATGTCCCTCCGTCCGACGGCTCTGCTCCATATAATTTTGTTGAAAAGCAGCCTGCCGGCACCCCTCAGAACAACTTCGGTGCCATCGATCTTGCCGTACAACTGAATGACATCCGTGGCCACGAGTCATCCTACACTCTCGACCGTGACGCCTTCCAAGCAATACAGAATATCCCGTCAGAAGAGAAAGACTTCACAGACGATGACCACATTAAAAAGACATACTACCCTGAAGTTGAGAAGCTCTTGCTCGAAAAAGTTCCTGGTGCCCACAGAGTCGTCCTCTTTGATCACACAATCCGCCGCTCTACGCCCAACGCCCACCGCGCGCCTGTCACCCGTGTGCATGTTGACCAAACACCCAAGTCCACCGTTGCGCGCGTGAATCTACACGTCCCAGATGACGCCGAACAGTTGCTCAAGGGCCGCTATCGTATAATCAACGTGTGGCGACCGCTCAACGGGACGGTGCAAACTTCTCCCCTTGGCTTTGCTTCAGCGTCTTCAGTCGATGACGCAGATTTAGTCGGCGTGGAGCATCGGTATCCAAATCGAACTGGGGAGACAGCTGCAGTGAAATTCAACGAAGGACAGAAGTGGTATTATTGGAGTGGGATGGAGAATGATGAGAGATTGCTACTGAAGTGCTACGATTCGAAAGACGATCAGGAAATTGGGAAGAGAGTGCCACATACGGCATTCACAGATCCAAGGAGCCCGGAAGGCGCAAAAGGTAGGGAGAGTATTGAGGTAAGGGCACTGGTCTTTGGCTAGCTAGGCTGCGATGAGGATAATTGGAGCAGGAAATTGGCGAGTAGATGGAGCCGGAGGTTTGAAGTTGCTGCTAGCGGAGGTTGTTGCTCTGTATCGTCTTGCATTGGGAGGTGCATTTGATATGGGTTAGCGAATCAAGTTCTCGCCCTTCAATTGGGATTCATTATCGTCGCTGTCTGCACCATCCTCCAACTGCCATACAGACGTTGTCCTAGATCTTTCCGTATCCTAAGTAGTACTCATTCGGAAGTATACCCCATAGCCTTCCTAAACCAGCTGTGTTGACCTTTTGCCTTCATGACGGCGGCAAACTCTTTCAAAGTGTCAATCTCTTCCAATCCCCGAGCCTTTGCTTTGCACTCATGACTTCCTTTGTCCGACTTCTTCCCTTTACCTTTCCACTTATTCGTATTTACGTCATGACACTCTTGCCCTTCTTCCGTTGCCCTAGCCTCAGGTCTTGCAACCAACTGATAATCTTTATATCTCAAATCCTATTTCGGGTCTCTCGTTAGTATTGACGACATTTTCCATATACCAACCATTGCTCGCAATCGGCATCTCTTCAACCCATTGGCAATGAAAACGGGTCTACAAATCACAATGTCCACTCCTCCCTTCCGGTCTCGTCTCAAAGTACGACCCGGAAGATAAAGTTCACAAAGACCAAAACTCACATGCACCGTCCCCACCCATGCATTCACATCATCTTGGCTGCCTTCCACGTACATGACGCCTGGAATACCTCCGCTCCGAAGCAACGCAAACACATCATATTTCTCAGCCGCCGCTTTCAGAGCAGAAACTTTCTTACGCGAGGTGATGTGATGAGTGCGGATCAGGGCGTGGAAGACGGGAGAAGTCATCCAAAGCTTGACGTGAGTAGGAACTATTCTGCGCGAAAAGCTTGAAAAACTTCACAGACAAGCAATGAAGGTTTTAAGCCTTTTTATGCAAGCGAAGCGAATGACGATTAGACCACGTGGGGAACGCAGGGTTCGACTTTGGGACCCGGCCTTAAGAGGCTAAAACCTATGAGAGCAAAACAGGCGGGCCTTTCGGGGACAGCCGCGTTTAGATGGTAGGATCAGAGAGATCAGTGCAGATCGCCCATGTCGATAGCTTTGCCGACCAGGGAGAAACGTCGACTTCTGCGGACGGAGTCCTATCACGCAACTACCTTACACAACCAGCCGGCTCAATAGCAAGTTTCCGTGGTGCACGATTCAGTCACCTTCGTGGAAAGAGGATAAGATCCAGCTAAAAGACGCCATTTGCGCCACCAATAAATGCAGGAATCTCGCCCGCGATAGCTGCCGCAACCCTTGCGCGTAGCCTTCCACCTAAAGAACCTTGTCCAATCCAACCTTCGCGGGCCCCCAAGCTTCTCCATCGGCAAGAACGAGAATAAGAGGAGCCATGAGCCGCAGAAGCATGCGCTGTGCCAGAGTCACCCCACTGTGGCACAAAATCATCTCCTGAAGCCGAAACTTTGCTTGTCATCCTAGATCTTGTCCTCTTTCATATCTCAGATCGATCCAGCATGCCTCTGCTGCTTCCAAATCCTTGAACCCTCCCCGCATCCTCCCCCCGACCCGTAAATCGGCCGCACCATCCTATCATGGCCACAACTGCCGCCACTCCTCCAACCTCTTCGCCGAAGTCGGCAACTTTCAAGAGCAAAAGTCCTTCCCCAGCTCGAGCTTTGGCCGAGGAGAGCCAAGAGGCTGCCGAAGCTGCGCGACAATTAGAAGAGGGCAATGTTGAGATAGACTCTTCGCATGAAGACGATCCAGGATACGAGACAGATACCAATTCCTCTATAGGAACCTCTTTGAGCTCCAGTGTGCGAATTTTTATTCATGAAAATGGAAGGACATACCATTCATTCAGAGAGGGGAGGTATGCGTTTCCTAATGATGAGGCCGTAAGCGCTGAATGCCCCTACCACCGTCAGATCAAAGCATCTCACGTCCCGTAGGAACGAGACAGAGAAGATATGAAGCATGCGATGGTTTTGAATTTACTAGGCGGGAAGCTGCATCTTGCACCGATCAAAGACGAAGCGCATATCATAGACCTTGGCACTGGGACGGGAATATGGTGTATGGAAAGTGAGAGCTCCTTATGTTACCGTCTTTGCAGCAATCACTGAACCCTGCATAGTGGGAGACATGTACCCTGCGGCAACCATCCTCGGTGTTGACTTCTCACCTATACAACCTCCTTGGGTCCCTCCCAATGTTTCTTTTATGGTTGACGATGTCGAGAGCCCCTGGCCACAGCCTCCGAATTCTTTCGACTACGTGCACGCAAGACATATGGCGCCAGCATTTAAAGATTGGAAGAAAGCTCTCAGCGAAACTTATGAGTATGACTTTCCCTGGCGATGCTTAGTACCATAGCTCACACTAACACGTAGGCATCTAAAACCTGGAGGTTGGGTCGAGTTCCAGGAGATGGAATGCTACCCGCATTGCAGCGACGAATCCATGACAGACGCATACACTGTGAAGCAATATCTCGGCGCCGTAGAGCAAGGCATGGCTCGTCTCGGCGTGGAATTGAATGGCTGTCGAACCATCGCGGAAAAGTTACGCAACGCGGGCTTTGTCAATGTCACAGAACGCATCTATAACATTCCAATAGGAATTTGGCCAAGGAACAAGGTTCTGAAGACCCTGGGCTTGTACCTCCGGGAAGTCATACTATCAAGCTTGCAAGGGATCGCTTTCGGTGGCTTGCATCGTGGTTTAGGGTGGAGTGTGCAGGATGTTGAGCTCTACCTCGTGGATGTGAGAGCGGGGCTGAATGACGCTCGTGTGCATAGCTTTTTGCCGTATTATGTTGTATATGGGCAGAAGCCGGAGAATTGACGCTTGGGTATGAACACGCCGGCGGCTAGCGTCCATGTTTTGAATGGTAGGCAACGACTCATTATGTGCTAACGACAGTCTATCTATAATACTTATGTACGCATGAAAATGACGATCGGCTGGGAAACGTGGCATGCCATCCTTTCCCTGCGTTTGCCGCCCGTGACATATTAAATGATTGAGTCACAGATAGGCCTGCAGATTGTACCGGACATCGCGGAGACCTTGCCCAAGGCCACCCAGTCGCGGAACAAGCCCGACCTCAAGACGAATGTCTGTTTGATTGCAAGTGACGTGAATCATGATATTCACTGCTATCCATTACCTCCGGCATCCTACCTTTGCGATAGTTCTCACTAGCCTCCAGCCACCGAGGTGTCCGGCGGTCGATCGTAAGACGCGTCGTAGAGCTCCAAAAGGTGCGAGTAGCTTTCGAACCTTTGACTGACCCTCATATTCAAGGGAACGACCAAAATGGCCTCTTCAAATCGACTAACCGAGTTGTCATCCATCATCGCCGAAAAGACTGCGCTACTTACCAAACAGCTGGAAGCGCACGGGTCCCCGCTCCCCTCATTCCAATGGGACTCGCCAGCGGATCTGCCGCAAGACACCAAGACACAGCAAATACGCAGAGAGCTCATCTCGGCGACTGAAGAACTCAAAGACCTCGCCGTTGGAGCTTCAGACGGATTGCGGTACCTGACATGGAACGTAAGTTGCCCCCTTTAGACATGCGCCGCAAAGCCAGCTTATGACCCCTTGGCGGTCAATTAACCCAAGCTCCCCTCCCCGCGCCTCCGCGGCTGAAAGCTGACCACCCTCTCTCAACTCGTGTAGCACAACGACTCCCTCTCCCTGCACGCTATTAGCCACTTCAACATCGCACAATGCGTGCCCATCCCTGCTGCCGCCAACGGAGATGGCAGCGGCGGTAGCCCCTCAATGGCAACATACGCCTCCATCTCCGCGCAGACAGGCCTCCCGGAGCGCACCCTCCGCCGCATCCTCCGCCATGCCATGTGCAACCATATCTTCACCGAGCCCGTCCCCGACCACGTTGCGCACACGCGCATGTCGCGGCTGCTCGCCGAGGACTTGTCCGCACGCGACTGGGTGAGCATGTTCACGGAAGATCTGTGGAAGGTGTCGTGCCGAACGGTCGAGGCGTTGGGAACATGGCCTCTAAGCGAGGAGCCAGGGGAGACCGGTGCGAAGGTTGCTTTGGGGCAAGGGTGGTTTGAGTGGTTGAAGGCAGATGAGGGAAGGGCAAGGAGGTTTGGCGGAGCTATGAGGAGTTTGGCGGAGGGGAAAGGGTGGGAAGCGAAGTGGGTGGTCGAGGGGTGGAGATGGGGGAGTTTGGGGGGAGGGAGAATTGTGGATGTAAGCATTTACCCCCTGGATTACCCATCTGAATTCGGTTCTTGGTTCTCGTTTTCTCTCCTATGTATTGTGTGCGGGTAGCAGGGCTGAGACGTATATTGACTGACCGATCCCACAGGTCGCCGGTGCGACAGGCAACATCAGCATAGCCATCGCCCGCTCCTTTCCGTCTCTCAGCTTCGTCGTCCAGGATCTTCCTCATATGGTCCCTCATGCAGAATCTAATATTCCCGCGGACCTCAAGTCCCGCATCACCGTCGAAACTTACGACTTTTTCACGCCTCAGCCCGTCCATGGAGCAGACGTTTACTTCTACCGGAATAACTTCCACAACTGGAGCGATACGTATGCACTAAAAATGCTAGATGCGTTGAAACCAGCTCTCAAAAAGGAAGCCAGGCTACTAATCATTGATACCGTGCTCCCACAACAGGGTACGGTAAATGCCTTTGATGAGAAGATTGTGAGGACGCTGGATCTGGTGATGCTGCAAAGTATTAATGCACGCGAGAGAGAACTTGAAGATTGGACGGCTTTGCTAGAAAGGTCAGGCGGTTGGCAGTTTGTGGACGCCAAACAGCCAGAAGGATCGAAGTTGTGGATTATGGAATGGTTATGGGAAGGTGACGGTGTGACGAGGGAGGCAACTGCTGTCGGTCACGACGGCCCGGGCATGAGACAAGGTGAGAAAAACGGCGTGGTCGAGATCGATTCACTAAAGCGAAAGAGGTCCCCGTCTGTGACTTGAAAAGAAGCTAGCGTATGCCAAGGTGGATATTGAGGAAGGCATTGTTATACTACGACATCGGTAAATCCGACCTGAGCTCAAAGTACCTTCTACAAAATCTCAACGTAAGCAGCAAGGTGGAGACAGGAATCAGGAACACTGAAAGGAGTTTATGACGACACGGCCGTGGATACCTTTAATCATGATGAACGGCTTCTTTTCCAGAGTTAGAACAATTAATTGATAGTATGGAGACACTAAAATATCATTATTTCAGTGTAACTAGGATCACCATCAGGATTTACACATGATGCAGTTTAATCTGTGGACAACGTTGAAGGTGAACGTCTCACGCAGGCAAAAGCGTCTGCGTCAACCGACCACGCCAAGCCTTTTTCGTCCCGAAGCTCCAAGCTCGCCGCAATTATTCAACATGATCTTCAATTTACCTGCATCGCGTCACAGTCAACCAAGAACCGCCAAGCACCTCTCCTGATTTTTGCCTTCGATTCATCTTCATTTCTCTTGTACCCGCCTACCTTTGCAACGACTAAGCCGCCAAAATGTCGACTCTAGAAGACCTCGACGATATGGAGCGAGACGAGAAGAAGGATCAAGGCTCCGGAGACGGTGACAAGGACCCCAATAAGAAGCCCGGCGCCGGCGGCGACCAGGAGATGAAGGACGCAGACCCAGAGAAGAAAGAAGAAAAGGACGAAGACATTATCGACCTCGAGATCCTCCACTCCAGCACAAGAGACATTATCAATCGGCGGCGATTATTAGAAAACGACATGAAGGTCATGAAGAGCGAGTTCCAGCGACTTACGCATGAGCAGAACACAATGAAGGAGAAGATTAAGGACAATTTGGATAAGATCGAGAATAATAGGTTCGTCAAACTAGAATATGGAAGTGGTGGCACTATTGCTGACGAAGTGTAGACAATTACCGTACTTGGTCGGAAACGTTGTCGAATTATTAGACCTCGATGTCGAGAAAGAGGCAGCTGAAGAAGGAGCAAATATTGATTTGGATGCTACAAGAGTGGGCAAGTCGGCTGTCATCAAGACTTCGACAAGGCAAACTATCTTCCTCCCGTTGATCGGCCTGGTTGACCACGAGACCCTTAAACCAGGCGACCTCATCGGCGTCAACAAGGATTCATATCTTGTCCTCGATACATTACCCGCCGAATACGACTCGAGAGTGAAGGCTATGGAAGTGGACGAGAAGCCCACAGAGCAATATACGGATGTTGGCGGTCTTGATAAGCAAATAGAAGAGCTTGTTGAAGCAATCGTCTGGCCCATGAAAGAAGCTGAGCGCTTTAAGAAGATCGGCATTAAAGCACCTAAAGGTATGTTCACCTCCCCCGCGCAAATATTAATCTGTCTAACCTCCCTCCCAGGGGCTCTGATGTACGGCCCACCAGGCACAGGCAAAACCCTCCTCGCCCGTGCTTGCGCCGCCCAAACCAACGCCACCTTCCTCAAGCTCGCCGGCCCCCAGCTCGTCCAAATGTTCATCGGCGACGGCGCCAAACTCGTCCGCGACTGCTTCGCGCTCGCCAAAGAAAAAGCCCCCTCGATCATCTTCATCGACGAACTCGACGCGGTGGGCACCAAGCGCTTCGACAGCGAGAAATCCGGCGACCGCGAGGTCCAGCGCACGATGCTGGAGCTGCTCAACCAGCTCGACGGCTTCGCCTCGGACGACCGCGTTAAGGTCCTCGCGGCCACCAACCGCGTCGACGTGCTCGACCCGGCGCTCCTCCGCTCGGGGCGGCTCGACCGCAAGATCGAGTTCCCCCTGCCCAACGAGGAGTCCCGCGCGCAGATCCTGCGCATCCACAGCCGCAAGATGACCGTCGACGACGGGGTCAACTGGGCGGAGCTGGCGCGCAGCACGGACGAGTTTGGCGGCGCGCAGTTGAAGGCGGTGTGTGTGGAGGCCGGGATGATTGCGCTGCGGAAGGGCATGGCCAAGGTGGGGCACGAGCATTATGTCGATGCGATTGCAGAGGTGCAGGCGAAGAAGAAGGAGACGGTTAATTTCTATGCTTAGATCGGTGCTTTGTCAGGACAGGATGAGGGTTGTTAGCAGGCTTGGCGCTGCGCAGAATAGAGACATGAAAGCAGCATTTTGGCAGGTTCATTCGGGAATTCAAAGGGCCATCTAACGGTCATTAGCGTGCTCTATTCTTCATACTCAGGACTCTTCCCTGGGAACATAAGGGGTTGCGGTCGTGAATAAGTGGAGATTATCTCAAGAAAATGATCTTGAAGGTGCAAAGCACTATCAAATAGCACTACCCGAACAAATGTAGCTATGCCCGCTCTTTTTGTGAAGAGTAACACGATAGGTTTACTCGACTCACGCAGGAGCCCGAACGAGAAGCGCAGGTAATACGAGCTGCCATTAGAATTTTTTCTAGACAGAAAATCTCAGCGCTACGCATGCTAAAGACACACCTAACCCGACTCCTTAGATTTAGCCGTAGCATCCTTCATCGCGGCGTCAATGTTCTCTTTCGCCGTCGAAACGGCATCCGAAAGATCCTTCAACACTTTCGGGTCAGCCGCCGTCTCCACCGGCGTACTCGGTCCCGTGCTCTCTCCGCCGTGCATTCCCACTACCGCGTCTTTAATCTCCTTTGACAGACCTTTGAAAGCATCGATGCTTGACTGTCCGACAACTTCCGTACCTGTAGACTTGCGCTGAACGTCGCTTCTTCGGGTGTACGAACGGATGAAGAAGCGAGCGAAGAGCCATGTCAGTGGAGCGAGGTAGACGCAGTTGAGCAAAATGGCGAAGACTTCGCCGCTTGTGTCGGTGCAGTGGATCATCTTAAGCTCCTCGTGGATGCGGACTTCCTCGCGAGCCTTGATTTCTCGAGCAGCGTGTACGGCATCCACCCCGAAGTTTTGGCCATCCGCGTTTTTGACATTCTCTGCGAGACCTTCATCACCCGCAGCTCTCAAGGCTAGCTTCTTCAGCCATGACCCTAGACCAGCAGAGGCGGTTGCCGTGGCAGCAGAAGCTGCGGAAGAGACGTCAGAGGAGATGGCGCGTGGGAGATCGGAAATCGAGTGGATATATGGTATGGATGTTGGGACGCTGTAAGCAATAAACAGATGGGAGAAGGCGAATGTAGCACCGACAACAAACTGGGCAATCTGTAATGTGGTAAGAGTTCGCTTGACAGCCATGGGTACTTTGAAACCCAATGCGGATAGCGTGTAGTAAGTGTACTAGGGAGGTTAGCTGCGGCTAAGCCGAGTGAATCTGTGGAAGCTTACCATCAAAGCGTGGATCCCGGAATTCACTAATACAAACATCCAAATAGGAGGAGCCATGTACCTGATGCCGGCCCACATGCACATCATAGCTCCTGAATGATGATACGTTTGTAGGATTGAGCTTTTCTTACCCTTGGCGAGAATGATAAACGTGTCAACCACCTCGTAAAACTTTGACAGGTAGAACAGCCAACCATAGAAGGCGAGCCCTTCATTCCAGACCCTTCCAACATCTGTGTAGTCTGGCTCTCCAGTCTCACCCAGACGTAGAGTCGAGTTGGCAAAGCCCCAAGCTTTCTTAATTGGATCATAGGTTGCAGCGTTGCCGAGGCCTCTTGGTCCATTGATTTTGCAGAAGGTATCCACGGTGCTCGCGAACCCATGTTGGCCACGAGGGCCAACAACGGCAATGTGAAGGGCATTGACCATTCCAAGACAGGTCCATGCTGAGTAGGCAGCTAAGAAGATATTGTGGACTATAACAAAATAGCGGAAGGCCGTTGTCTTGCTAATACCCCAGGGCTTCTTTCCATTTCGTTCATTATGGTTATTGAGGTAGACGACCGTAGCTGCGTATACAACTGCAATGGTCATAGGGATCTCGGGTCGGAGTACGCCATTGTACAATGACTGAGGGATAGTGAAAGGATGCGCAAACGAAGGATTTCCATACGGTGGTGGGAGGGTTTTCGGAAGGGGATCTGGGGGAAACTTGACGAGATGCAATGGAAGGGACGTGACCTTGACGGTGGGCGAGGAAGATGTCATCTTGGTCACGTATGATAAGGAGATATTAAGTTAAGGCGAAGGATAGGTACAGCTGCGTTGTTGAGGTGGTATAATCTGGGGGGTGGTGTGGGAGTCAATTGGAGGTGAGAAGGCAGCATGCAGAGTGTGCGTACTTCGCGCGACATAGGATGAGGTAGAGAGTGACAGGATACCCCGGAGACCAGCTGTGCCTCCGTCAAGGCATGGCGCACAAGAAAAAAAAAGTGTTGGGAAAGCGCGGCGCTCTTTCCACTCTCAGCCCGACGCAGATCCAAACGCGGAAAATTCTTTCTCGTGCTGGAGGAACTCGCGTGTCTCCCAAGACCTCGGCTCTCTACCCCACAGTCAGCTTCGTCAGCTTTGGGTCAGGAACACCACTGATACCACGGTTCTGGTGAATGATAGGCCATGTCGAGCTTCCAAGGATCTACTCCCTCATTGTTTCCCCGAACAGCAATCCGGGATGACGACGACCAACCCATCAATCATGTGTTAACATGGCTGTTGTGTCGCCTGAGAAAATGCAGTGTTGAGGACACACCGACGCCATCGTGCAGGTAACAAGGAACCGCCGCGGGGACCCCTGCAATACCCAGACCGCCGCCCGGGAGTGGACCCATGACGATGCAGGCGCAGATACTTCATGCCTAAACATTCGTGACATTCTAGGTGATTGGTACAACACACAGCTTAGGATGTACCTGCATACAATTGGTTATTTACATATCCAACTGTTTAAGCTCTCTCAATTAAATTGTGACTAAGCTAGAATAGAAATGGTAAACAAAGGATATCTCCCACCCTGCTACTATCTCCAACTATCAACCCAGATCCTACTATGATTAACGGATGGAACAGGGCGATCAACCCTTCTTAAAAGCGCTCTTGGTCCGCAAGAACGTGGCCCAATTGGTCGCGTCTGGGTGCCTCTTCCTGACCTCCTCCAGGTCTATCGGGACAGCTTCCTCCTTGAACCACTTGACCATGAGATCCAGGTCCTTACTCAACCACAGAATAAACCGAGCGAGGTACCAATTCGTCGAAGGCCAGTCTCGGCCTACCACATCCTTGAAGATCTGTTGCGCCTCCGCCTTCGTGAGATAATCTCCAGTGATGCTGACTGCAGTATCACGATACTTGTCCGGGTTCAAGAGTGCATCTGCGGCGAACCAACCGATGTCGCTGACGCTGATGATGTTCATCTTACGGTCTGGCGGGAGCGTTCCAAAGATACCGGTAGTGAATATCTTCCCACCAAAGTCATCGGTGCAATTGTCCATAAAGGCCACTGTTCTGATGAACGAATATTGCATCCCCGTCTCCTTCGCCCTTAGCTGCACCTGTTTCTCAATGTTGTGCTTGCTCGCAAAGTGCGGCACGTAAGTAGGATTGTTCTCGCTGAGCTCCGGCCCACCGCGATCAATAGAAGCAAAGACGAAATGTTTCACGCCGGCTTGGCTAGCAGCATCCACGAAGGCTTTCCCCTGACGCTCTTCGGCATCGACGTCCGTGCCGAACCAACCAAACGTAGGCATGGTCACGAGGAAGGCTGAATCGGGTTTTTGTGGCACGTTTTTGAATATCGAGACTGAATCATCGAGGTCTCCTTTGACGAGGGTGATATTAGAGCCCTGGGCTGCGAGGCGCTTTGCGGATCCAGAGTCAGGATTGCGTGTGACTGCGAGTATGTTGGGTTTGGGAGATACTGCGCGGTCGAGGAGAGCTCGTACGACGGCTCCGCCTTGCTTGCCGGTTGCGCCTGCAATGAGAAACGTTTTTGAAGCCATGCTGTTACACTGATATTCCAATTCCAAACTTCGACGTATATGTGAAAAGATAGCACAGAGACGCACAAGGAGAATATATAGTACAGCTTGATGAAAGTCGACCTACCGTATCGAGCTGGTGGATAGAGCTCTCGACCGACATTGAAAGATTTGATAAGCGGGGCCGCGTCAGAGAAAGTTGCCTACCTAAACTGTCTCCTCTTCGCTCGTACTCGAGACTCAAAGCGAATGGACAACAGCTGCCTGACTAATGCATTGAGGCTTGAATTGGCTTGTTAGGCGGGAAAGACAATCGATCGAGGAGACTTGGCAAGGGGAGGGCCAATGAAAGGGTACATCGGTCGGGCTATTCACCGACCCGCCGACGTTAAGTACGGCGCGATCGCCGAAGCAGGAAATGGACAGGACGTTGGCAAGAACTCTATGCCTCGTCAACTGCTGTTCGGCCCCCGATTGAAAGCAAGATTTATTTCAAAGCAGGACATAGCTGAGATAAAAGTCAACTTGCTTTGGAATCTATGCAGAATCTGACAGTGATCGATCCTGAAGTCCATGTACGCGAGAATACCCCCCGGCCCGGGAACGTCTGAGAATTGCTCCGACAAAATGCAGAACCATCTAACTAGCACATTAGTCATCGCTCACTTAATTATATTGTAAATAATGTGCATTCGGTTCAACATCGAAATTATTCCCCAGGTACGGAAACATTGATGAAGACCGTTCCTTGCAACAAATGGAGAATGCCTCTTAGACACTAAGCGCGGCCCCTCCTGAAGGTGCAAACGTCCCGTGAAAGCCAAAGCCAATGGCTCCATTGACATGTGCCCTCCCGAGCTCCGTCAACGTCTTAGCGTCTAGCACAAGCAAGAAGCTCTTCCCTTCATACCCATCAAGGACCACTGAAAGAAGGACACCGCCGTCTTCATCAGGGGAATTGGGATCCGCGACAAAGACAGGCTCTGCCGCCGTCTGGCCTGGCTCGCTCCAGGTCTGTGCGGTCTGCGTCTCGACGTCGTATTTCACGAGTCCGTCTAGGAACGAAGACTTGCCCGTTCCAGTGACCCCATAGATGTATCGATGTTTCTTCGTGACCTTTGATGGATTTACGCTCGGGAGCTCTGGGGTAATTTCCCTGTCAACAGCGAAGACAGGTTCCACTTTAAGGCCTTGTTTGCTCGGGGCTCGAGGTATGTTCGGCAATCTGAAGCGGCGCATGTAAGCCATGGTGTTGGTATTACTTGACCACTCGTTAACGTGCGGGCCATCAGAGACAAGATTTTCGAGATAAAACCTCTTGAGCACGTCGAGGTTGTCGTAGACATCGAGGTCGGCAATGATATCCACCTCGCCTTCCTTACTGGAGGATGGCTCCTCAAAGGCATTAATGGTGTGGAAACAGAAGAAATGGTCCGACTCGTAGGTTGCGATTAGGCCTTTGCCGCCCTTTTTGGGCGGCACTCGGTCAATGACATACCACTTTGCTGATCTTGAAGAATCATAGTCCGCCAAAGCGTCTATGATATTCTGATTCCACAAGACCGATATCCCGCCTAAAGAGTTGTAGAACGAATTCCAGACACAAAGGATGACATAATTTTCTGTGAGAAACATTGAGTGAAGGTACGCTGAGTCTCCTTTAATAGTGGCAAGTATCGATGTGTCACCGGTAGCGGCGGAGACTGTGAATACTTTGTAGGTTCCTTGAGGGCCAGCAGGGTGAAGATTGTAATTAAAGATATCGCCGGTTGCAGGATCCGATTTGGCATGAGCGCCGCTCATCGCCCCTTTCAGCTCCGGGTTAAGAATCTTCTGATTAGCAAGACCGACAGGTTCTAGGGTATTCGGGTCGAGCAGCTGGAATTTGGACGCGTCTGTCTTGTTCGCAAGGCTGGCGATCGTCCCCTTTTCATATCCAGTTTTCGATGGTTTTCCTTTCGGGCTGACACCGGGTAGATTCACAGAGAGTGTCACAGCAGAGCTGAATGTATCGGGAGGCTGTTTCAACGGCATTGAGGAGACAAACATAGTTTGGAGCTTTTTGAAGAAAGTTTTGCAAGGGTCATATTTTGCTGCAAACGTAACGCCATCGCGTGAGCCAGTCTTGCGAATCTTTTCGATCAGGCCATCACAAGTACTTCTTGAATTGTATACTACTCGAGGATTCTGGTCGTCTGAAGCTATGATCTGGAATCTGTGTACGAGTGACAAATTATCGAACCAGTGCCGGGTCCGGTGTTTCTTGCCCTTTTCGCAATCTATCGTTCTTCGACCGAGGCCAGTACGAAAGAAGGTGCCGGCGGCATACTGGGGGATTTGCCCGATGACTTTCAATTCAATAGGCTCACGCTCTTCGTAGACTGTGTCAAAGCCTTGGGTGTTTGGCCAGTCATTGAAGTGGACAGTGTCTGGCCCAAAGTCGCCCATGGCGAAGATTGTGAATGAGGTGTCCGAGATTAGAAATAGGGACTTCTCAAAGGGTCTATCATAGAACGATCTGCAATTGGTGGAAACTAAATTTACTGACGCTTGAAGGTAACAAAATACATAGGGGACCAGATGGCAAATGTCCTCAGAAATCCGCTCGCAAAAAGAACAGGAAACTTCAAGATTATGTACTTAGGGAGGGAGTAATCATGTAGGTGTCCGGGCGACATTTAAACACGAGTCATCACTTGCCTAAGAAGTGATCGATGATACGGCCGCAAAACTCGGCGAGTTTACGCGACAAACATGTTCGACCGCCCCCGAACGAGGGAATGCATCTTGATGGGGATGATATGCTGTGCCTCGGCTAGTATACCTGCCTTGACAGGTAGTGTCCTGAGTTGCGCGTCCAGCGTCAATAGTAGTACGGCCGCAAAGTAGAGCACTCTGAGCCAGCTGCTGTCAATCTCGCCTAGCCAATGGGCAGTGGTATCACTAACTCGGGTTTCGTGAGATCAGTCTACATACTCGTAGTACAGTACCAAAAGGCCACCGGAGAAGTTGGCAAGCCCCCGCATGCCCAAACGACATGGGGGACGAAGCTTTAGGGAAGGTTGCCCGCGGGACAACGCTGTAGTGGCTGTTAATCATCGTTTTTCTGGAGCTTGTCCCTGCCGCTCCCTGCCGCTCTCTACCTCCATCCACATCACGACTCTTTTTATGGTCCCTAGTTCTCCACTTTTCAGATTTACAAAACGTAAATAGCCACCATTGGAAATGTCACAATCAAGGGACGTCGATGAAAATGTCGACGACGACTACAATGAAGAAGAAGATAGTGACTTCGACGCCGCTAGCGACCACCAGGGAAGCTCTTCGTCTGAAGACAACGATGAAGCCGATGAAACCGAGCCGAGTCGCCAGCGCTTGCCTAGAAAACGTCGCAAAATCTCTCATAAAGCCGAGGATGAGGGCGAGCCTGATCAACTAGATTCGGGAGATGAGGCAACTATCCGCGAAAGGGAGAAGGAAAAGCGCAGGTCCAGAAGAAAAGGATTGGCAATTGATGATAGTGATGGCGAAGACACTGGTTGGAAGGCAAAGACCCGGTCAATGCGGGAAAGAGAACGAGAGGAACAGCACCAGCGAAAGCTGGCTAGCACAAAGGAGAGCACAGCCGACATTGATCAGATATTTCGAGACATGCAACGATCAGATGGTGCTTACGATGCAAATTACATGAGCGCTCTGAAATCTTCAAGAGACGGCGCTTCGACAAATGGGAAGACAGAGCGCCTGCAGGAACCTAAGGACTCCCCAGATGGCGCGGAAGTCACTGACGGCAGCGCATTCTCCCCATCTGACATGATAACTATTACTCTCACAACCCGATATGCTGGCGAGACGCACACACACGTCAAGACTATACCCCGAGACTCTGACGAAGCTCGCGAATACTTAGCAAGCCAAGCAAAGAACGGCAGCAACGCTCTCATGACAAATGATGGCCAGCGGTTAAACCAAAATGGTCTGCCTTTGCGCCGACCGCTGCGAAAGGTTTCAAAATTTGACCCCAACATCAACGACCCAGAATCCTTTAGGAAGAATTGGCAAAAGACCCTAGTGGAAGCCCAGGGAGCTAATGGGCCAAAGATCAATACCGTGGAGAAGAGCAGACTGGACTGGGTCTCACACGTAGATCAAGCCGGGCTTCAAGAAGAATTGACCGAACATTCCCGAGGCAAAGCTAATTACATGAATCAACGAGATTTCTTAGACCGAGTGGAAAATGCGCGGGAGGAGGAGGCAAGGCGGGCACGGCTGAGCAAGACGTGAAAATTCGACTGGTGACTCCCTTTTCATGATGTGTGACTCAAAGTTGACAGCAACAAGATTGATGGCAAGGACTGCTTGTACCATCTCTCGCGCTCTCCATCTGCAGCTTTTCAGAGAGTGACTGGACATCCTGATCGAAGAATTCTTGCCTACAACGCTGGATCGTGGTAAGTCTAACCAAAAGCGTCCCAAGCTTTAAGTGAGATCCCTGGCCACCTTTCGCTTCTCAAACTGAGGTAGATCTGCGAACGCATTCTGCGGCAGGCGGATTAGAACGATTGATGAAATGAATTTCCATGTTGCCCCAATACCTCATGCCTGTCAACAAGCGCTTCGCATACCGCCTACAGGCGGCTTACTTTTAGTGTACAGGCGGCACTTTTAGTGCTGTAGTATCTGCAAGATAGATACGTTCTCGTTGGTCCCCGAATAGTATTGGGGTCAAATTCAGGTCATGAATATCGGTACCCAAGCTCACTGGTCACTTTGATAGCTTGTGACATTTGGCCCGGTAGGGTGCGTTCCTTATATTGACATGCATTCTAAAGCTCTTGTCAGGCGTTTGGAACTCTGTCGATGAGCCCACAACCGGCGGTAAGAAAAGGCAATATTGAGGCGTTTCAACCTTGTGTAGGAGATACCTGCCTCAGGTAGTCCCTGCCTCGACCTGTTCCCATATTTGTTCTTTCCTGTCTAGCGTTGCTCCTTCCGCGCTTTTTGCGTAGCTTCTGTAGAATACTGCGAATGCCGCCGTGTGACATCCTACCTTAGGCTCTTCTTGTTCTTCTTGACCAATGTCTTGCTCGCATTAAGCGTGTCGTCGTTCCTTTACCGCGTTTTTGGGTACGCCTCTTGAATGCCATTACTGCCCTTGCTTTCCCAATAGACCTTATCATACACTCTCCCGAAACCAATCGCCTTGCGATCTCTTATCTGCCATTTTAATACAATTCCTACATCCGATGTTCATGGCGTCCAAGAGCCCTTCGTCTCCAATGGTGCGACTCCCGCGCAAACCACCGCAACCAACAACGCCGACGCCGCTCTCTAGGTACGCTTCATCGAACGTGATTGCGAGCTTAGAAAGTCCAGACGGGAGTAAGCGCGGCGACTCTCGGATCTTTGAACACAGTCCCAACAACCTGCTACGCCCTGGTTTGTCTTCTTCAAGCACGGCGATATCAATTTCAGCTTCTGATAGGGCAGAGATAGACAGCCAACTTCACGAACAAAGAGATGATGATTTGTCAACCGGCTTCTCTCTTTCCTCTGATGGAATGATCTCAATTCCATTCTCACCCTTGAAGTCAACGACGACCCCGTACCATCCAGAGCCCAGTGGTTTCTCATCGATCCGTAAGACACTTTCTGCGCCAAGTCTCCAAGTCAAAGAACGCTTCAACAGCAGACTGAAGCGCGTTCAGAGCGGCTTCCGACGACAGAAGCGTCCCGAGTCGTGGGCCACCAATAGCACTGTCATTCCCCAACGGCTTCTTTGCTGATTGATGATATTGACTGTATACAGTGTGCTGCTACCGCGAACACACCGGAGAGCCGTTCCTCAAGCTGCTCAACGTCGCCGTCGGGATCGCCTCTTAGAATCGGAAAGGTCAGCATAAATTAAAGACAGATGAAATTTGCCCGAAACTAACATCCGGCGTGTCAGAGAGGTAGCCTTCGTCGACTTCAGAGAAGCAGCAAGGATTTGCTTACGCACACGTTCCAGAGAGTACGTTCAACGGTACAAAGAGCCCTCTCGAGATTGCTTACAGATTTCCTAGCTCTCTGTGGTCAAAGAGAAGGAGAACGAGAGGCCATCCGATATAAACGATCCCGGATCAAGTCAATTCTCAGTAGAGGTCAATCTTCGTTCAACTTTTATGACTAGTAATGACATCTGGCAGACAGAAGTACGACAGTCGCCCGGATCACGCACAGTGTTGGAAAACGGGTTGGGCCAGGCCTCAGTAACGACTCTCAGTTCCTACCACACCGCAAACGACCGCTTCCCGAGACCTTTAGGTCATCCTGGCTACGTGGTCACAGCAACTTCCTCGCAAGGTATTGCAAAATCTATTTCTCTGGGAAGTATCGATGAATGCCAAAGCAATACTTTTGCCTCCGCGCAGCATCGTGTTTTCAGTGTTCCAAGCGTTCCAACACGAAGGTCATCTCGCATCAGCAGCCGAAACTCGACAACACCGAAAGCTTTTCTGAACGCTGTCAATACCTCCGAGGTCGACGAAAACTTCTCGATTCCCCCTTCATATCCACGTCAGCTTTTCATTGGAGATCTTCAATTTCCAGTCTCTACCTCGCCCTCTCCGTCTTTTCCGCGGTTCTCGACGCCAACGATTGGGAGTAAGGCTCACTCATACAGAGCTCTTCGGCCAGTATCATCATCTCCACTACTGCCTCGAGCGGCTACTGTTAGAGGAATGGAGCGATCACTGGATCAGGTGAAGGTGCCGTTGTTTGTACCTTCGCGAATTGTCAGGCCTCAGATTCCCACAAGGAAGACATCTCGGCCCATGTTTGACCCTGCGTTGTCGGTAGGTGATGCGGCTCAAGACTTCGATCCCTCTGTGCCACCGCCGATCAAGCGTTACCATTCCGCTGTTAGAGCAGGATCTTCTGAAGCATCAGACTGGTCAACCAAGGCTCAGCCTGAAATGCAGACCTACGAGATCGCTCAACCTGGATGGGACACGACCGGAGGCAGAGATCCGAATCTCATGACTAACCCTCGTCCACCGCCTGCTCGATTGTCTTCAAACTCCGTGCCCTTGCCTATCCCAGAGCACCCACTCCCATTGGGGCTGAAAGCAATTCAGCAAGCGAGAGACAAAGCATATCAAAAGCGTAATCGCAAGCAGCAACTACGACGGATGTGTGGTGCTTGCGCCCTGAAGCTCGGAAGATTCTTACGCGGTCGATCCACGTCAAGCAGGGTCAATGAATCAGATGATGATGTCTGAGTAAGGCTCCTTGTATCAATTGGAGGCTAGTTTCTCTGATTCAGCTGCTCAAGGTGTGTTCGCTGCAGCATTCGCTGAGGATCATGATGGAGAAAGGTAGCCAAAGAAGATTGTTAAATGAACCCATAAGACGATTGAACTAGAGGCAGAATGGGTTCAGGAGCGGAGCCTACATGGAATCAACTAAATTAAATACATCGATAGATGTTGTAGCTATGAAATATATCATGAATTTGTATCAAATATTGTACTTAACGAAACATGTTTGTCGGCAGTGAAATGGTACGGCTCCATATGCGGCTGACATTGAAAACCCGGCTTGAGGCCACCCTTTCGTCAGCATCTTCTGAAGCTGCAAAAGTTGATCCGGCGCAATCGCTTGCCTGCATTTGATCTGTTCGCGTGTGTTCAAGAGCGTTGGATAGCTGCGGAAATAGAACCTGTGGCAATTTAATCTCCAACTCTGTTCTTGGTTGGTGGTGTTCGACCTTTATCAAAGCCAAGTCTAAAGAATTGCTCTAAGACCTAATTTGGGTTAACTTATACCGCGCCATCATTTTGATTTCTCTTCTTCCTCCCGAATCACAAACTTACCACAAAGACTTGGTCGTAATCACACGCTCTTTGTAATAGTACCATATCTCGACAAGTCAGGCTAGTTTCGAGCAGTATGGGAGCTTCAAGATGAACGTGTTCTCCATTAGTGGCTTAGCAGTGCGTGCTCCGCAATGCTAAAATCTCTTGATCCCTTTAATGAGCCATACATATCAGTCGGGTTGCAGGCGCAGATCTAATTGACCAGCTAATATCTTTGCATTTACATACGGAAATGCGATTCTCATTGGCTCCATACTTGGATAATATGTGGCAGATCTTCAACACTGCCAATCTTCGGTTTTGAAACCATCGTACCAGCCGATGGATCTCAATAGCTCTTGTGGTCTTCATGACCTTCTCTTCGAAATACTCTGACGGAACCTCAAGACCCATGTAACAATTGACATTTTAACTACATCAAAATCTTGCGTCGAGAGACCGAAGCAAATCCCACATCAATCTACTGTACACTGACGCGCTACTCGCAAATCTTGCAGCAGGCCACTCAATCATCTTTGAAAGCCGAAATGTGGTCGAACAAGCCTGATCGTCACATGATGCCCTAATAAGACAGTCCTCTCTTTAACGCCGTATATTTCTGTCGCTTCTTCATCATCCTCGGCCAGACTCCACAACACCGGTAACAAGACTAATGGTCACACACTAAATCCAGGAAGTTTCTCTTATAACAGCAGAAGGCAGATATACGTCACCGAGACCGTTTCGACATCATAATTTCGAGGACCTTGACATCCGCTTCAAGTTACGTACCCATGGGTGATCAGAACCCTGCATCCATCTAAGGCGCTTTTCCCGATTGTCAAATTTTTCATTCCACAGAACGTCTTTGTTCTTGTCATAAGTCGGCTCACCATTCTTGTCAATAAGTCCCCGATAATCCGGGCTCCAAAATTTCGAATCCCGATCGCAAGTCGCTACGTACTTTGTCCGCTTTCCCTGCTTCTTGATGCCGTGCGTGGTCTTCAAATGCTGTTTAAGGTTATCCGACCTTGACAAATTTGTACCGCAGAACGTGCAGTCATGCTTCCGAACGACGCCATGGATAAAATGGACTGATTCCTCGTGTCTTTTGAGATGCTCCTTTCGCTTGAATCTTGAGGGACAGCCTTGGAGGCTGCATTTATGACGATTAGCCTCGATTTTTTGGTTTCCATAAAATTGTGATTTTGACTTCGTCTTAGTAACGGTACGTGAACTCGAACCACGTGTGTTGTATTGTCGGGTCGGCCTTGAAAACCGCGGGTAGTAAGAAGGATTGGCAGGGCTATCATTTAGCATTTCGTTTTTAAGACGGCCACTTGTTCTAGTCTCTGGCGAGTCTTGAAGGCTAGAGGTGTTCCAAGTTAATGGAGTACCTTCCTCCACGCAGCCGAACCGTTCTGGTGTATTTGGCGACACTAAATGCGCCGGCGAACCATTGCAAACGCTCTGAAGAGTGGCGCTTGGCATCACGGTCTGAGGCGGCGTCACTTCTAAAGCGGCTGATATCCATGGCTTGACGCTGTCCTGATTCATGAAATCTGTGGAATCTCTAGGCGAACAGAATATCGACCTGGAGAAACAGGGACCAATCTCGTGATTTTCTAGCGGCTGAAAATCCATACTTGTAGAGACAGTGTCGTGAACACACGGGTCGACAGCGTTAGGAGGTGGGCCAGACATTATCGAGTCAGGAGTCCAGAACGTGTCATCTGAGGTCCATTGCACATTAGTGCAAGCGCTTGGGGTCATTGAATAAACCTCCGAATAGAAGGATTCATCTGAAGGCATATATCCCATCTCTTCTCTTGGGCCCGTCATTTCACACCCGGAAAAGCTTGTTCCTGGTGTGCTGGAACATGAGAATTCATCGGGTAATACGGTATCTGAGCCTGAAAAGGAGTCTCTTCGGCTGTTCTTTGAGCTCCATGAAGTACTTTCAGTACTTTGGTAGCTGATGGACATTGACAGACATGTTGATGGCACGGAAAACGATGGACAGCTGCTGGCGGTCTGATCAAGCATTCCTGATGTTTGGTCGACCCGGTCTCCTGCAATGCGACCGGTTTCGTTAGCGATGAAGTGCTGGCTCTGTTCTGGGAAACAATCTGGTTTTCTTCGGCGTTAGCGATCTGGTCTTGCGCTAAGCATCGAAAGAAATACGTTGCAGAGCTGAACCAATTCACGTTTGAATGAAAATCGACCAAAATCACAAATTGATTACAGGGCATCAGATCATTTACGTCAAGGGACTGCACAACTCAAGGAAAAGGGAGCAGCTGGGGAGACCATACAAGTGGATCGCATGATTCCAAGGGGCGCTGAGCGCGAAAGAAATACTGAGCTTCAGCGTGCCTGAGCGCTGGAATGTGTCCTGTGCCCTTCTCAACAATTTCGGCCACGATGAAGATGCACTGATGCAGCATGAACTGCGGGGATGAATTCGATGTCAGGTCTTCTTCGAGCCGGAAGAGTCCAGAGGCGATGAGCTATCGAGTATTGAAAGGTCTAGGCACAGATGCCAGTCTTGTCAAAACCACGATGGCGGCGTGTCTGAAAGGAACGACTGATTAGGTCTGTAAGGGAGAAGCCAAATCCGGGAACTGCCTCAATACAACATTGTTAATGGTAGATCTTAGAAAGATGCCGCGGAAGTGAAGCATGGAGTGGATTTTGACAAGAGTCTCCAATCTCTCATGACCTGATCGACGTGGAGCCTGTTCCAAACAAGCACAAGCTAATCGATGGTGCCTCCACGTCAACGGCGTGTGGTGAGGAAAAGATCAAACTAATGGATTCTAATATCTGTCTCTGGGCCATCGCCAGAATCACAACAAGGCAGAAAGGTTTGGAGACAATCCCCATAGCTCTAGGGTGGTTTTCCCGGTGACACTTATCTGGGGTAGCTCAGGTATCGGCTGAGGCTCCACCAGAGCTCCTTTCCTGCGCCATTTGGCATTATTTACGCTGCAAGAAAGCATCTCCAGGCGCAGGCCCCATTGGCAGATGCAGCTTGACCGTTTCCATCCTCAGAATCTGCCCGCTTTGTGCTGCGGCGAGTCACTGATTGCCACCAAGACGAGCTCATGCCTGGTTATATGACTCTGGGGCCGCGTCTTTCCTAATGCGGCGGTCGCAGCACTGAAATTACGGTTATTGCTCTGCAGGCACAGGGATATAGCCCGGCCGATCGAGCACCGATATGCACTGATCTACTCACTGTTACACAACGCTCGGAACATTTAATAGTGGGTCCCGTTTCTGGGGAATCGCATCGGTTCTTCGACACCAATGCGAGATATGGGCTCTAAGACCTGTCACCAAACAGCTCAGCTGTGACACAAGCTCTTGCTGATAACAAGTTTGCAATTAGCCTTCGGTTCTTCGTCTGTTCCCCCCGGGGTTGGCGATCTTCATCCTCGCGGATCTTTACAGCTCAGCGATCTTCGCTGTTCCTGCCGAGAACAATCTAATCAGGGTAAACTGTCGTGCATGATGCTAATGCATGTCCTCCTGCCACCGACCCAGAGGACGGGTCCGCCGCGGCAAGAATTACCTCCTCCTGAATGGACGCAGAGCGCCTTACTCCCCAACCTGTGTGGTGGCACCGTCAACTTCGCACTGGCCAATTTCTCGCCTTCTTAGGGAATGTGGCCTACTTCTTGAAAGCCGTTCATTGGCTACTACAAGGCTCCCGTCCCTGTTCTAGCTCGAAAGAATTGTTCTATGAAATGGGGTGAGCGACTTTCATCCACCATGAAGAATGTGACCGTCCTCGAAACTTTTCCAAGCTCATAGAGAGTTTCTGGGTTAGAATTCTACCGCTGATAAGAAAGCGTCCCCAAGAAGGTCTCTAATTTGGCGTTATTTGACAATGCCCTTTCTACGCCGACTTCTGAAACCTGTCCGAGCGTCTTTGATTCTCGTGAGAAGGCAAGATCGAGACGTAAAGAGCTGCAAGTTCACTTTTCTCAGGGATGTACTAGTCTTGAGTGGGTATCTCAAATCCTATCATCGAATTGATAGGATTTAGAATAGCCCGGACGTAATTTGTCAGTGGGATGCTACACATACGCGCCGCACTGGGTAGGCTGGCATGACCATCTGCAATCCCGATGGAGGTATGCACATCGCAGCCTTCTACATTAGCTCCCGCAAAATCTGCACTCCACTCTCTGCAGGCACTTTACTCAACCCTGCGTGACTGGGTCTGCTACAAGCCCCTCAGCCCAAATCTGACGCGTCCGCCCAACGGGCGGAGCTCGGCACACAGCCAGAGCTTCTAGCAAAGCAGGTACCAACAGACATGTCGATCTTACTGCTTCGATCGGTTTCCGGCACAGACGCGGGGATTTCTGGACTACTAAGCTATTTGCAACAATTTTTGACAGCAGCAGCATCTGCAAGCACTGGAAAAAACCCTCAATGTGATCTAGAGGTGGCCCAAGTCAGTCCGAATGCATCAATGTGTTGCTTTCGTGTAATTGTGAAGGGGATTTTCAGAACCTGTTTTTCAGTGGCCCAGCTGAAAGTGCGGTTTCGGGTCCACCGAGATCATTGCGTTCAATGTTCAGGCCAGGGTATCCCGATGTATGGACCCTAAACGACGATCAGATCACCGGACATGAACCTCAACCGTCAGCAGATACCTTCAACACCAACGAGATAAGAGTGTTGGCCATTATCCAGATGCTCGGCCTTGTTGGATCTAAGCTTGTTTCGTATAACCGAAGTTTTGCAAGATATTCAAGTAGGAATGGCAAAAGGCTGAACGCGATTCTAGAATATAGTTGCCTTGAGACCAACCAAAAACAAAAATGCCCTGTTGCCGGTGAGTGTTACTTTACTTCCTTCATTGTGTCATTGCCACCTGGAAATATCTCTGAATGCTAGGGGGTTAGTTGCCTGGCTTTTTACCCCCAGTCAATCTGTCATATGATACAGTTTGTCTATGTTGCACCGTTGAAAAAGCCCGTGACATAGCGTTCCACATGGTACTGTAATGTCGCTGCCTGCGAAACTTAAAAATGTCTCCTTTCTGTTGATGTCAGCTTGATCTAGCCTGGACAGCCTTCCCAAGGAATACTTGAGTCTGTATGCATGTCAAAGGCGCTGCCCTCAGAGTCGCAACTTGTCCTCTGCCACGTTCTTAGACGTTCGTTATGGTGGGCAAAGCCTTATGCTCCGTAGGCGTGCAGCTTTAGCACAGCGGCTAAAATTTTCTCAATGCTCGTAGGGATTATAAATACTTCCAGAGCAGACTTGGACTAGTATGGTAAGACGGAAGGCTTCGTGAACGACAGGATCAACCTCTCTCTGAAGATTTGCACGAGACCTCCGTCTTCTTCGATTTTAGTTCAGGGACGTGTCGAATAAGCACAACTTTAACCTTTGAAAGAGTATCAGAAATGCAGCCGCATCAGCTAAACGTCTTTGCTCAAAATTGAGCTAGTGTCTTAGAACGCCGAATGTTCTCGTAGTTGCTGCCCCTATCACAGGCTCCGGTTTAGCGTGTAAATATGCATAATGTCGCTAGCTACATCAACGCTATAGTAAACCGGAATTTATGAAGACTAGGTAGAATCTATCCGTATAGGCACACCAGGCAACAATGAAGCTCTAGAGCGCCATTCAAGGCATCACGTGCAGAATGATCTTCCTTCTCGGTCGCAGTGTATTTCATGCCCTCTTACAATTCAGAAAGGGCGTCTTAGGTGTTCCACATTTATCAAGCTAGGACAGCAGAGCTTCGCCCGCACCGTGACTGTTCTGTAACAGAGTTTTTGATTATTTCAAATCTTCGCCAGGAGAAAGCGTTGATGCTTGTGAGCTTATGTAAGTGCAAATGTGCTGATCATCCTACGAAGCATATGTGATTACGGCCGTCATGTGTGAGGAAAATATTTAGCTAACGCCAAATTCAACGACTCACAAGGCCTTCAGTAAAGGCTTGAGCGCACGAGATGCAGTGCTGGTGTTAAAATGGATGAGAGACAATCGTCACGAGTCTGAGACAGATGAGGAAGTTAAGTATAGCTTCCGACGTTGGAGTGCGACATGGAGGTAGTGAGGACGACTATGATGAGGCTGATAACGACGACGAAGAAAGTGAAGAATGTGAAGAGGACGAAGTGTCTGACACAAGTTCCTGTATCAGCCCTGCCGCCACTTCCATCGATGGGATGCTGAGTATAGCTGTTATGAGCAAGAACAGAGAGACGGAAATGAAGCTGAAGAAAGGTATCACAAGAGGGATTCGAGAAGAAAAGATAGAGGTTCATGTCTATATCAATCTCAACCCCTACCTTGCTGTGGAAAGAACTGGCCAGCAGCAATTCGTTAGGTTCGAGCCAAGTTCATGACGAACCGCCGATCCAACGTTCGAGCTCTACATGATGACCCTTATGTGGGGACCGTGAGGTTCTTTTTCAATCCAGCTAGAAATTTTAGCGATTGGATATTTCTGAAAAGGGTTTATGTCTTGATGATGGACGCCTGCTGTATAGAAGAAGAGTAAGTCCTGTGGTGTTTCCTACTCACCGGAGCTCTATAGTATGTCACGTGATCGAAATTCTGTGTTCTCCGCCTGCGAAAGGATCTGCCGTCTGTTACCAAATAATGCTCTCCCTCGATCCATTCAGGTACCCGCTGCTTCCGCGTCCACATGTACCATCCTCCTGTCCGTACCTTTACTTCTAGTAAACAAGCCTGTCAGCTCACCTTTTCTAGGTACCTATCTAGCAGGGTAGCCTGGCATCGCCCCGCACGCGCCCCGCCGACAAGGAGCATAGAAACGCGTGGGCTCCAATCAGTGACTGTGCTCCAGGCATGTGCTCTAGGTTCGCGACAATGACGTCTCTCAAAAATTTTTGAAGAAACGAACGAACCTGAGCCAGCCTCGCGGGTTGGCTTGGCGAATCAAGCTCCCCCGGTACAGCGCACGTGGGTTGCTCGCTCTTCCACCTTCCCACTCCAGTCGCCCTGCTTCTCCTTAGCGGATACAGGTACCTAGCCGATTGAACGCGCGAAGGAACAATTGACGCAATGGCTCCAAGATACCGTCAAGGTCTCTTTATCGCCGCTTGCTCTGCTTCTTCGACCGGGGAGCATGCGACGTGGGCGTCTTCCGATTCGACATCTTCCATATCCCAGAGTAATCATGTCAATCTTGATTCGCCCTGACAATTCGAGGCGTCCAGACTTTCTGCAAGGTCTGCTGAAGTTGTAAGCTCCAGGATCAGAGCTTGACTACTGCTCATAAAATGCAAGCTCCCCCCCGGTAGGTGTTCATTGAGCCCTCTCCTTCTGTTCGTGCATGGCTTTCCGTTTTCCAGCGACCAGTGTAAAGAAGATGAAGCTTCTTCTATTGCTGTCGCTCGTTAGTGAGGCGTTTGCATCTTTCGGATCCAATCTCAACTACCGAAGTCCTTCGCATCACCATGCTGGTCTTGGGATTTCCATCCGCAAGGTCGTCAAGAGAAATAGCCCAACTTCGAAATATGCGGCTTCGTCGCTGAATTTCACCCACGGCGTGGCATCTGGCGACCCATACCCGAACTCGGTCATTCTGTGGACAAGATGTGCTCCAGAGATGGATGTGGTGGATGACAACTCCACTGTATCAGGCTACGTGCCGCTCTACAATCCAGTCCCCATATACAACGACACAGACGAAGGGAAGCCGCCATCTACGTCTCCAGTATGTTTGAACTACAAAGTTGCGACAGACAAGGCGTTGTCTTCCGTGGTGGATCAGGGGACCGTCTATACCAGCTCTGACATCGACTACACCGTGAAGGTCGAGGCGGTCCACCTGCAGCCTTTCACCTACTATTACTATCAGTTCACAGTCTGTGATTCAGAAAATTCCAGCCCGATAGGACGCACAAAGACCACGCCCGTTGCATCTGACAAGGTCAGCAACGTCAATCTAGCAGTCTATTCGTGCAGCAATTACCCATTCGGTTTCTTCAACGCATACGGAAATCCAGTGCGGAAAGACTCGGTAGACTATGTCATCCACCTCGGGGACTACATCTATGAATATGCCAATGGAGATTACGGATGGGGCCAGAGCATTGGTCGTGTGCCCTTACCTGACAGGACTATCTTTACCCTCTATGACTACCGAAAGCGCCATGCCACGTATCGGACTGATCTTGACCTGATCGCAAGTCACCAATATTTCCCGTGGATTCCGGTGTGGGATGATCATGAAGTATCTGACAATACCTACCGCGATGGGGCATCGGAATTGAACAATACGGAAGCCTCTTTTATTGAAGATGGGGGAGTTGCTACTGATCAACGGAAGATGAACGCCGTACGTGCGTACTTTGAGTGGATGCCGATTCGCCAAGTTGAGATGGACGATAACCTTCGCATTTGGCGCAGCTTCCAGATCGGCTCGCTTTTAGACCTTGTGATGCTAGATACCCGACAATATGATCGCTCCATCACCGATCTTTACTGGAACACCGACTACATCCACGCCATCTCCAACGATGCCGGGCGTAGCATGATGGGCAGCCGACAAGAGAACTGGTTCTATAATTCCTTGAGGTCTTCTGCAGCTCGGGGTGCGACCTGGCGAGTCATCGGCTCTCAGACCGTTATGTCCCGGCTTAACGAATCCGTTGCATACGGTAATGTTAATCCGCTTGATTACGATGCATGGGATGGATACCAAGCAAACCGAAATCGCACTTTCCAGACCCTGTATCAGAACAACATTGGTAACAATATTGTGATATCCGGTGACTCTCACGCCAACTGGGTTTCGGACCTTGTCTGGCTAGACCAAACTCCTTACAACCCAGCCACCGGCGATGGCTCTATTGGTGTCGAATTCGCTGGGACGGCCGTTAGTTCGCCGAGCCCTGCAGGCCAAAATATCTCCATTGCACGGTCGATTAATGCTTCACAGGCTCTTGTTGGCTCCAACCGTGAGCTCCAATGGTCCGAGCTCTACTACCGCGGCTATTTCGAGCTACACATCTCCCAGGAGAAGGTTGACGCCAATTACTTCGGGATGCCGACTATTGTCACGCGGAACCCGGGGGAGATAAGTCTCGCAAACTTCACCGTACTGAGCGGAAGAAATCGTCTGGAGAGATTCAATGGAACTGCGGCGATAGGGGGCGCCGTAGAGAATGGGGTATTGAAGGGAGGTCAAACAGTGCAGACGAACCTGACAAATTCGACAGATACAGGGCTCTATTTCATCAGCCATGACGATCAAGAGGACATCTAAACCGCTTATAGTAATAATGTAGTGTGATAGAATAATCAGAAGATATGAAGATATTCTGTCTGCGTGTCTTTGGGAGCACTGTTGTTGATTTATCGTCATGCCCTGGACATATTTAAATGTGTCACAGATGGGCGTCCGCCACGTTTGCTTCCCCGGCGGAAGTGGACGCGCCAAGATCCGGGCGTCGCGTGGATCGTCGCGACCTTTGCGCCTCATCCGACTCCGGATTTTCTCCCGTTCTCCTTCCCAAGCTTCCGTCCATTTCGTTCCCTCGATATTTCGACACGGCGTCTTTGGATGAAGCTGCTCAATGTGCGAAGATCAATCAATTCATTTCTCAGGATGACGTTGCCAATGCCGGCAAGACGCTCGCCCAGAAATGACTTATTGCTCTTTAGCTGATACCCCCTCCACGCGGGCAAACAATAGCTCTCGATGGTGGCGGTCGTACCCCAACCCCCAAGGCTCCTTGCAGTGCTTGCACGACCTGTCATTGGCAAGCCTTCCCCCGGAGAGTCTTAGCATGCACCTCACTTTTCCTTTCTTTACCTAAAGCAGCATTTGGCGGCCCAGTTTATTATGGTCACCTCGGCCGATCTGCTCCTTTCCGGAGATGGTGGTCAGATACGAGCTGAGAAATGTCGTGCAAAGGTTGGAGCTCATGTAGAGCCGCATTCGCCTGCACGTCATGAGGATCCCCAAGCTGAGCGCGTTGCGCTTCTTCACCAATTCCCAGAACCAGCTCTCTCACGATAGCTGTTCATTCTCTTTACTGGGTCTTCGCGGTCACCTCTAGGAGAAATGATTCCGCCTTTTTTGTGCATCATTTGCACTTAAAATACGTCTGCGCGGAATCCCTACATATCTCCAAATGGACTCCGAGGACGAAACCGATCACGGTACTCCCATCAATGGCTTTGTTAGCACATTGAAGTCGCGCAAGTCTCCAAAACACGCGCAGCCAATCAGTCGAGTTGTCTCGCGTCAGGAAACAGATGCAAGTCTCCGAAGCCACGCCTTTTCCTCGTCCAAAACACTTGATGAAGAGCATGCTCTGTATAGTGTGACCAAAGGAGTACCAGAGAAAGTTAAATACCACAGATCTGGTGTTCTTGACAAGCTTTCTATCGTCGCCACGAATCGCATTCCAAATCCCAATCCAGAACAGCAAGACAAGATTATGCTGGCGTGGAATGATGAAGAAGGTGGGCACTCTCTTGACTCCAGCCACGAATTTCTGCAATGGCTGTAAGTGCTTCTCATAGTCCGCGAGCGACTGGCGCTTAAGCCTATAGACATCTAGAAAAGGCCTGTCTTGAATTCAAGGAATTTCAGGTAGGGTTACTATTTTAAAAACTTTTCACTCCACTGACCGCATACAGGATCTCGTTCTGGATTCCCGATACAACACCCTTGACACCATCCGGAAAGACATTGTACGACAGTGTGTGCAAGATGTGCAGCGACTGCATGAGAGAAGATTTTGGAGAGGCAAATACCTCGAACCAGTCTCTCATCAAACTAGTCATGTGCACTCCAAAGCGGACGCTAGCCATACGGCGATCACAGCAACATTCGTTAATTTGCCTCTTTTTGCTCTCTACGATGCCAGTGTCAATGGAAGTTTCAAAGGTAGCCGAGATTCGCCTCGGAATCCCGTCCGCAGTTTGCTGCAGTACTTTTACCGTTTGGACACGACTGAGCGACGAGATCAGCGGCAAACTATCAACATGATTGAGTCAAAAGCTAAGAATGGCCGATACATTCATGTTCCACACCTCTGGGCGTTGCTTGTCAATAACGGTAAGTGCGCCCGCCCGCGTTTCCCTGCCCATAATAGATTCTCGTTCTTTGAAGGCTCTGAAGTGGCAAGAGTTGCCTCAATTTACATTTCTCAACTTGGGGCTCCTCTTTTCCAATATCTATGAAGCATACTCATATGCAGATCTCTCAAAACTGTTATGTCGCCTTGGAACTCTGACGAGGTCGTGTCTAACGAGATTGCCTAGAGACATTGTTTACTTGTGCGCCAATGAGCTTCGAGCACTTACGCGGCGTTACCCAGGCTCCTGTGGCAGGATCTGAGACCGAGAGCCCTTTGTTTCTTATGCCGTATTCGCAAATTGGACCTTTCGTCAAGTACATACGACTGGATGGGAAGCATTATTTTTTCCCTTTGCGGCAGTGCCCGTTGTGGATGGTATGTAGCACTATCAGGTGAATGGCTACAAATATCTAATCGGACATTTAGGATCTTGTGAACAAACTTGCAAGCCTGTCCGCACATCCTTCCTTGATTTATCTAGCCGTCATGACCCCTACCTCGCCATATGGACTCGTCGATGCTGATTCGAATGAATTGGATAGTACGGAATGGGAAAAGCTAGCATCTTCATACATGAACAATGAAGATGAAAATTCTGCAGAGTCTTTCAGATCAAGGTTTTCAATGATTACTGTTCGCCTGGCAAAGCTTGATCTACCTAGTGACGAAGACGACGAAGATACAGATTCGTGTCTTTCAGGTGAGACTGATTCTTCACTTCTAAGATAATTTCTGACATCACAGCCCAACCATTTGATGGCAAAGACGAAGAGCTACAACGGCCTTCAAGATGGGATGTTATTCGTGAGCAAATCAAACAAAGCCGATTGAAAAGACAAACCGCAGAAGCTTTTGCCGAAGCCAGTGCAAGCGATGAAGCCAGCCAAGCTTCTCAACCACCAGCCTCGAAGAGAGAAAGAAATATTACAGCCAGGTCTTTATCACCAGCCAAGGAACACGACGAGGACCACCTTCCCCCATCCCATCTGGTGGATAAAACCAACGAGCAGGACACATTACATTCTGACAATGTGGATCAAACTTTGGATCAAACGGTTCGAGCTGATGCTCATCTTGGTCAAACTCTCAACCGATCCAGGGAACCAACATCGCAGGCAGGCCCTGCCGAAGGCTCCTCAGCAATTTCATCAAAAGATCAAAATGGGATGTCCAAAATCTCGACGTTTAATCTGGAGGAATCCAGGAAGCGAGACTCTCAGCAAGATCTTCTGGGCTTGGTGGATGACGATACCCATCTAGAAGAGGACAGCTATCCGCAAACGATTTTGCCTCGACCAGGCGACGCAGTAAGGCAAATTTCGTCTCGGGCTCGGCCGATTATCAAGCCCTTATTCATGACCCAAGCACCTGATTTAAGTGACGCAGTGCCAAAGAGTCAACAGTCACGCTCCCGAGGTCCGACTAGTGACGCTTCAGAATCTACAAAATCCGGGCATGGGCGGCCAACGCCCAGGAATGCGAAGTTCAAGGCGAAGGGCAGAAGACGACATCATCGCAGGCACATCTCAGAATCACCGGTAGCACTTTCTGAAAACGAGCAAGACCCTGGTATACATGCCGGGCTTTTATCGACTCCGACTTGGCGAACGTCCGCGGATACAACAGCAGCATCAGATTTAAAGCGTGATAAGAGCGCGACCAAGCAATCACCAAGGATCCCTGTTACTCCAGGACAGAAGAAGCTAGAAGAGGCGTCTCGCCGCTTGAATTCGCTGGAACATGTCACATATAGACCGATTTACTCATGGCCAGTAGAGGGCGACCAGCCGGCCACAGGAGCGATACTGGAAGTTCATCACGGCATACTGACGAAAGGTGGTGGAGACGTCCATGGAGCATCAGGTCTGGATTATGATGCCCTGGAGGATCGTCAAAGAAATTATGTCGAGGATGTGGCTATTGACTGTGCCATTGCGGCAGACTTCCCGGGAATCTCTGCCGCGCGAGCTAGATTCCTACGAACGAAATGCGACCTTTATATCATTGCTCGAGACATACTACATTGTTTTGTAGAACAAGGTATAGATTCTTTATTCATTCGGAAATTCTGGGGAGTTATGTACGAAATATGTACTCTTGATTTTGACGAGGTTAGTCCATATCTCTTGCATTGTTATTTTCTCTACAATCAAATTTAGCGTTGCACAATGAAAGTCTCTGTCAGATTTCATGTCATTGGCATAATCGGAAATCTTTCTCGCTTGGAAATCAGGCTACTTCAATGTTGAATGAAGAACGGTAATCGATATCAGTAACTAACAATACTTAGCTACGAAGTGATGAAGAGGCACACGCTATACCAACTGGCAAACGATTCGCAAATGTGATTGATGACGTCAAGAGCACCTCGTCTTCATTTTTCAAGCTCCTTAGCCGGAGAATTCTACGTATCGTAGAGGCAGACAACAGCGATCCCTTTCCCTACCAGATTCCAATATCTCTCCTTAACACGCTTCGATACATATTCGCTTTTTACATGGTGGTACTCAAACAAAAAGACGTCGAGCATCGTGATCTTGACAGAATTGAGAAAGCGGGTGATTTGATTATCCAGTCCTTGCGGCAGGCTCGACACTCATTGTTCTATGCGCATAATAAGGCGGCTAACCTGTGGAATCGCGTCGGGGATGAGGCTTTGAATTCTGAAAGCTTGTTCGCACTAATTGTTGAGAACTGCTTGCGGATAGGAGCGCCTGATAAAGGCCTGTCGGACGATAAACAGTACCTGCTTGAAGTCTTCGACATTGTGGACCTCTACAGTGGCTACGTTTCTTATTTGGTACGTTCCGGGACTAAAATATCCCTTATTCCTCTAGCGGTGGCCAAAATTGACGAACTCAGATGGTCCAAGCCCGGGATCATGCTCGTTTACGGGTATATGAACACATCAAACTCGCCGAGGAAGAAGTTAATATCATAGCCCGCATATTGGACGCTCAGGGGAATGTCATCCGGAAGTTCAAAGACCAGACCCATAAAGATGTTAGCCTATTAGAAGACAGATCCAAGCGACGCATTTCCGCCAAAATCTACGAGTTGAAAGACGAATTTCAAGAGCTGCAGGAACATCTTGAGACTGCACGATGGGACGTGTGTACCATGACTGAGCGTAATGTATGGCTGCAAATGCTGACACTCCCTGTAGGCAACCCAAGCTATCCAGCTGAAGACCGAAGCCAACAACACGGCAATCCTCGTCTTCACCACCGTCACGATCATTTTTCTGCCCATGTCTTTTGTGGCGGGGTATTTTGGTATGAATACAATCACAAAGGAGTCTACATCACAACAAGAATTCTGGGAGATATCAATCCCAGTGACTGTTGTCATCCTTATTATTGCCCTAATTGTCGCATATTATACCTCATGGATGCCAGTGATTAAGCGAAAGATGCGGAAATTGGATTGAACAATTGAATTGTCCGCCTAGATTACATATTTCTATTGTCATGGCGGCATACCTACTGGTCGAGTTTCTCATTGAAAACTTAAGGTATCTTTCTTTGTCTTTGGACAAAGGTGTGACCATATCAAGCGTTTATGAGAGCAGCGCAGGTGTTGCTAGAGCTCGGCGGAGCCACGTTGGTACAAAGAAATATAGCCAGCTCGCGTGTGTCGTCTTTGTGCAGTCTGTTTGTGCTATGAGTCTACTTCCGAAATGTCGGAGCTCATCGAAAGCCGCGAATACTTCTTTTCCTCATTTCAGCCAGCACTTCACGTCTATTCTCACTTCCTTTTCCCCTTAAAGGTTCGACGCTCCACAAAGTTAGCTCGTCTGGTACGACTTGTGCGCCGTTCAGGAACACGATGTTTGCATACACTACTTCTTCGCTGAAAGATTTAAAAAAGGAGGATCGGATGCTATTGACAGAGGTTCTCAGGAAACGAGAAAGGGAAGACTACCAGTCATTTTCAAGCCGTGTATCGACCCAGATCTCAAGATTACCTTCTAAGTTGAAGCGGCCTAAATATCTACCATCATCTTTTCTCACAGGATATCCACCAATGCCGCTCTGCAAATTCCATAAAAATCTGAACGCGAGGCTGATACACTCCATATTCGAACTCGTGGCTCTTGAGGTTGGATTGCGCTGCAACAGCCTCGTTGCTTCTGGAAACAAAGTTGAAACAAGGCCACGTGTTCAAGTTCTGGAAATTCGATGGATGCATAGCATGTGGCTCCAACCCGAAGCTTTTAGGAACACATTCTTCCAGGAACCTGATTCAGCAAAGTGGTCATATCAAGAAAACTGTTGCGAAGCTTGCATGCTTACTCGTATTGGAAGTTGCCGCGACACGCTTGGTAGGCTTAGAATGCTTCTAATTTCGCGAACAAGAGATGGGTCTTCGACTCACAAACACCCGGGCATCCCTTCCTTACTCCCCTTCGTAGACGAATGGATCCTTTGGTTGGGCGCCAGCCTTGCGCGGCAACTTATAGGTGAGAGCGGTCGCCTGGGGGCCTATCTGAAGACGGTCCGGAAGAGCATTTGGGCTGAGAGGCGCAAAAAGCGGCTCAATAAGGATGCACATATGGCGAGTACCTCCATATTGAGCACGAATCCAGACCCTACGTCCGAGTATAATCGTAATCAGATCAGACACGCTCAGAGCTATTCACCACCTCCTATTGCTGAAAGCTCGAAGGAACTGCCTTCTGAGGATAACTCGACACATGACAGTGATTCAGAAGAGGACAGCGATCCCGAGAACAGCATAATCAACGACTATATGGGAAATCGTCCCTATGGCAATCACTACCAGGCGTTAGTCTCTACCCAACATCTACCGCCTGAAGCAGCAAAAATTAACCAAGATCCGCAGGTCACTTCAGAATGGCAAAAAATCGGCGAAAAGTTTGGGAGCATTTCTTTGCATAATCACCAAAAGTACGCCGAATACGATGATGCTGGCGAACTGACTCCCAAGCCTCGGGTCCCTCCGAAAGACGATGAAGAGGCTGATAGTGACGGAGAAGGAGAATACGTTCCTGTGCGCCGAGCTTGGACGAATTCCGAACCATCGCAAACAGAACGGCCGAATCTCCCCCACGCAAACACAACACCAGACCCTACGACAACACCCTCACCCACGGACGACTCTCGAACAGCCGTCGAAAGATCCCGAGTAGGTTCTTGGGCATCGGTCACCTCTGACCATGAGGACGACTACCTCATCCACGAGGATGACACCGCCTCGGACCGCTCTGCCTACAGAGCTGCACACAACATCTGGGAACAGATGCGCGAGGAAACAATGTACAAGCGCCAAAGCAGCTCGAGCTTTGGACTTCAATCAAACATCTCGATTCCCTACCCTGAGCCGTTGAACATCCAAAAGTCCACCCCAGACGACGATGCCGCCTTCGAGAAAGAAAAGACAGCAGCAGCAGGAGGTTCTCACCTCAAACGCCTACCCTCCGCCCGCAAAATGCCCTACGAAATCCCCCACTTCAACGAAACCGTCTTCCTCTCCTCCCCGCCACCAACCGCAAGAGCAACAATGCAGCTCTCCCACCAGAACCTCGCCGACTTCAACGACAGATTTGGCTTTGAACCGCATGGAGCAGAGGAGTCGGTCTCGGCCGAAGAACGCGCCGAGAGCTACCGGAGCAGCCTGCTACACTTCCCCTCGACCACGAGCTTCGCCCAGGTCAGTCCGAAGACGGTCCCGCCAAGGGAGCGAGCTCGGCGACAGAGATCGAAGAAGGAGCTCGACCGGCAGGCGTCGCGGAGGAAGCTGGAGGGGGAGCCCGAGAGGCGCGTAAGGGGCGGGTCGATGATGGTCAGTCCGAAGAGCTTCCCTCCTCCTCCGCCGGCGGCGGAGGTTCCGCAGATCTACATCCAGCGCCAGGATGCGGATACCAATACAGACACAACCGGAACAAGGAGTGGGAAGGGAAAGGAGTATGCGTTTCTGCACGCCCCTCCCCGTCCAGCACACAATGCTCCCTCCTCCTCCAGGACTCATACTACAAGGACGCGCAAGAAGCGCCCCGCCCCGATCCACGTCCCCCCTCACCCTCACAACCAGAATACTCAAAACAGCAACGGTAGTCCCCGGCGCTGTCTGACGACGTGCGAGGACGAAGACGAAGACGGCGAGACGACGCCGCGGCAGGCGGTGTATGGGGCTGGTGGTGACGACAAGGGGAATCGGGAGACGAGGTGGTCGCTTTTTTATGCCTGAGTGCTTGGGCACGGACGGGGAATGGTGAGTAAACGAAACCGCGCGGCATAGCCTTTGAGTATGTGGAAGGAGTTCGAGTACTAGTTAGATGGGAAAATGGGGCGGATTTTTGTGGTTGGGGCTTGGTGTATAGTTTTAACCACTGTCAAATTTATAATATATTCTATTGAAGACTTTGGAGTTGTGTGCTTGATCGATGGTAAGCTTGGTCTGGTCAATGTCAGTGCTCGCGGATGCCCTCTAAGTGCAGCAGTGTCGCTATTTCTCGCTCCTGGCTTTGGGCTTGGGCATGTGATGGCTTGAAAGGTGCGCAGGGGGGGAAATAGGATTTTTGGAAACAGTTTGGTAGGGAACAGCATTGTATTGTACAGCGTACTACATTCAGGATGGGGTTCTTTTGAGAAGAGTCACTTTCAAATACCTGGTCCAGTCAGCTTCATTATACCTTAGAGGGAACGGTTCTCTTGGATTTGTGATGTAGGTAGGAAAATTGTTTCGCAAAGTACCTCCCAACTACTAGTGCGCAGAAAGTCACTTGGGTAACTACGAAACACTTATCACAAGAGTGCAAAGCGGATTGCCTCAGTATTATTATGCTCGTTCGCTTGAGTACATGCCAAAAACACGATGTCCATCCCACCCGACCGACCCGAAACCTTTGCAGGCTAGAATATGTGATGTAATAAGGTAGAGCGAATGCTACACAAAGTCTCCGAATTGAACGCACACAACAGCGTCATTACCCATCACCCATCACCACATCATGCAATACCCCGCCCCCTCTCAAGTGCATGTATTGCTCGCGATCCCCGTGACTCTCTCCCTCAAGCCCCGTAGACTATCACTCTTGGGGTCGATGCTCGCCCGTTTCATTCTCCGAGCACTTCTCATGAGGGACTGCCGAGCCTCCCATTCCTCGGCGATCTCTTCCTGAAGAACCTGTGCGCCGTTGTGGTCGGACTCATGGACGACTTGTTTTTGTGAATCTCTGGCCTGCTCTTTCGCCCGGGCGATGTCGATCGCTGGGCTGTTCGTGACAGGGGCCTTCTTCATCTCTTCGTCGACATCGACTTGCTTCTGCGCCGATAGTCGCGATCGCTCGTAGCGGGCGGAAACATCGCCTCCTGTCCACGCTGTGCCTAGGACGCGGTCCCAGAATGTTGAGAAGGGCTGTGAGAAGTTCGTTTTGATCCCCCAGCTCTGATGGTGCACATCGTGGTACGCGGCATTGTTGTTTGTGAAATGCTGGAGCGGGTCCCAGGGAAATTTGTAACCGCAGTGGTCATCGACGGTTTTGATGGTCGAGGCGGTGAAGAAGATCATACCCTGACGGGTGGTCATGCCCGTGGCCAGGTAGGCGAGGCCGCCGCCAAGGGTGTCAAGGATAAAGCCTTCGATGGGGTGATTGTAGAGTGCGCCGTACGCGTAAGGGACGTAGAGGCGGTGGTGCCGGGAGTGGAGGGTCGTGTAGAGCCATTTATTCATGTGCATGCCACGGTGGAGGAAGTATTGCCAGGTGTCGATAAAGGCGGCTCCAATGAAGAATTGAAGGGCGGGGATAAGGAGCCAGTAGATTGCTTTTCCTGCCAATAGCTCCCATGACGCGAAAGCTGGTGCTAAGACTTCTTGTCCCTGGGTCGTGATAACGCTCTGAACAAGGCCAGGGTAATTTCCTCCATTGAGTATACCGCCCAGTATTGGATAAGAGCCCATTATCCCACCAGCAAGCTTCGATGAATCAAGACCAAGTATTCCCAATGCATACGGTATCGCCTTTTGTGCTCTTCGGATCCTCTGCGCCCAGACCATCTCGTCATATCTTTCTTGTCCCATCATCTCCGGAGGATCCATCATCCCAAGCCCGATACCAAACGCGGTTTGCACCACTTGTTGGATGAGGACATCCCTGAAGACTTCGTATCTCGTGACATGATTCCGCTTCAGAACTTCGGCTGGTGTGTGGAGCCTGTACCGCGAGCATAGATCGTAGACATCGAAGATGTGAAAGAACAGCGAAACGCCCCAGTATGCAATTAGTGGTGCAACCATTTGAAGGACATTGTCGGACACGCCAGAAATGAGGGAAGGCAGAGGCGTAAGGGTGTAGTCTGGGAGAGGAGGAAGATCAAAGGTGGCAGAACTGTTGGACATCATCAAGTAATGCAATGTTGGAACCGGAAGTGGCGGGACTTGGAAGAATGGAGCTTCTGCTGCTCGCACGCTCCGGAGCGAGATCAATTGAGACGGTTCACGAAATGTAGATAATGCCAAAGGAGTGTATCAGGTAAGGAAAATGGAAAAGGAAGGAGTGACCTGAAAAGAAGAGGGTATGGAGGCTGAGGACGTACAGACCCTTTACAGCCCAGCTGAGAGAAAATGTAATCTCACAGTCTCGCTCCTGGCCCCAGGGTCCAAACGCCCAGAGCCGAGATCGCGCCGGCCGCCTCCGTCATCGCTCAGTCGGAACGTTAGTCCAGATCAGTCCTAGCCCCAGTTGGCGGAGAAAGTCCCCCCACCACGAAATTTACAGCCAAAAATATCTACCTCAGAACCTCCGCCTGACAAAATACACTCCCATTCTTTTGGTTAATCGCAGAGCCCACGCAGCGCATTCTTTACCTTTGATCCCCTTCCTCCTCCTTGTCATATTTCTCTCATCTCTCAAAATGATTATCTACAGGGTCAGTATTGCCAGCCGCTATTGCCGCCTTTCTCTCTGCCCCGCCCTCAACCCCGCTGATGAAATGAACAGGACATCACCTCCAAGGACGAGATTCTCTCCGACACCTTCAAGATTATCGACATTGGAGATGGCTTATGGGAGGTCGACTGCCGCCACGTAATCAAGGGAGCTGATAACTTCGGTGAGAAAGCGCCAAAGAGTATCGCAATCAGTCGCAAGGATGTCACTAAGAAGATACAATTTATAGTGCTTGAAGGCGCCAACCCATCCGCTGAAGGCGAAGACGCGGAAGAAGGTGGCGGTGATGGTACTTCGACGCGAGTTCTCGACATTGAAGACCAATTTCGATTGAACAAGATCGAAGGGAAACCCTCCAAGAAAGCGTTCCAGGGCGAGATCAAGAGTATGCGGCAGAATTACGTTCAGCTCTTCCCCTACTGACAGTCTGGTAGAGTATGTCAAGAAAGTGCTCGAGAAGCTGAAAGAGAGCGGTGCCTCTGAGGAGAAAATTAAGGACTTCCAGGGAAGCGCTGCTGCCGCGGTCAAGAAGATCTTGGGTAACTATGACAACTACGATATGTACATGGGCGAGTCGATGGAAGAAGATTCAATGTACGTGTTAGTGGACTTCCGCGAAGATGGCGTTACGCCGTATGCGACAGTTTGGAAGCATGGTCTGGAAGAGTACAAGGTATAATTAGTCAGACGACCAGATAGACTTCGAGGGGAGAAAAATAAGTTGTCAGGATTCTAGTACAACAAGGCGTTAAGAATCTTCCAATGTTATTATTCGATGTTGTCCTACTTACATCCGCAAATGTCGGATTTTATTTCAATGCTCAGGATCACGAGCATTCCTAGATAAAGGGTCAAAGATCAATGCAATGTCCTTTATTCTCGTCATAAAATGGAATTCGTGTATCCGTTATTAACCACCAATATACGCGCTCAGAGTAGCCAAGGTATCCTAGCATATACTCCCAGATTGTACTTTCCACACTCCACAATCCACGACCCGCCATCACGGCAGTTTCATGAAGACGTCCAACAATCTCTTATAGCGTGGCGTCCCGAGCCCTGTCACCGGATCCCATCCCTCCACCGCCTGGAATCCCTGCGTCTCACAACCTGGGTTATTGCCTTCTACCACATCCCTGAACGCCTCTGGATGCTGGTACAGCACTGGATTCAGGAACCCAACTGCCTTCTTCCCCACCTTCGCCCGCTCTTCATTGATCAATGTGATCAACGCCCCAAAAGCCGGTGCACTGGCGCTGGTCCCACTGATAGGGAGAAACTCACCATTGATGGCGGTGGCGTAGTCCTGCCCATTGAAGGAGACATCAGGATAGCCACGGGAGGTCTGTGAGGTGTTGTAAACGGAGGAATTATACGGCGGGAGATGGTTCGCGAAGTACTCCGCCAGCGCGGCCTTCTGATAGTCGGGTGCGCCGAAATAATTCGAGAACCCTCCAGCGGTGGGAAACGCGGTCGTCGCGATCTCGAGATCGTGCACGCTGTTCCCCGGCTTGATGGCCGTCCCGCCGACCGAAGTCACCCACGGACAGACGCTCGGGTACATCGGGTTGAAGCGGCCGGCTCCTCGCACCGGCGCGCCAGTGGGCCCAATGCATGTGCCCCTGTTACCAGCGACGCCGCTGTCGCCGGCGGAGAACAGCACGCTGATACCCATGAGCCCGAGTTTCATGTACTCGTCGCATTGACGGGCTTCGTAGAAGAGCGAGCGGTCGTTCTCGCTGCTTCCGTACGATACGGAGATGACGGATGTCACGGGGACAGTGCCGCAGTCAGGCGTGTTGTTGTAGTAGCCAGTTAGGTTCTGTCCTGGGTAAGTGTAATCTGGAATGTCGGGGTAGTGGGCGTCAAAATCTTTGTCATCGCCGCCCTTGTAGGTGCAGTAAGAGGCATCAAGTGCATCGAGGAAGTTGTTGTTCGTTGCTGCGTCACCAGCATTCGCGTCACCGACTTGGTAGAGGGTTACTTGTTGTGGGTGGACCAGGGAGGTGGCATATTCGAGATCTAAGTCGCTCTCTGAAGGATCGGTCTGATGGGATGTAGGGTCGTAGAAGCCGCCGTCGATTGCTTCAAATTTTGGCGGAGTGCCAACTGGAACGTTGGTAGCGTATGTGGAGTAAAAGAAGTCAAGGTCAGACTGCTTGTAATTTTGTACGGGGGAGAACTCGACGATTCCGTAAGAGCTGATATTGAGCGAACCTTCTGGCATACCGTAAAGGGCCCGGATACAGGCAGGAGTGATTTGCTGGCTGCAGTTTGATAGAGATCTGAAGTCTGGGTTTGTGATTGGAGGGCCAACCACCGGGAGGATACGAGTCCACCAAGAAGGTCTATCATGTACGTCACGCTTCAATGACAGATCATGGTTGATGGTCGGGGTAACGAAGTCTATGTGCTCTTGCAGATGCTCTGGAAGAGAATACTCGTCACAAGACAAGCTCGTCCCCCCATCTTCATGCTCATACACATGGTACGTTGTCTGCAAGAGCGTCTCAAGCTGACCCAGACTCGTTTCAAAAGAGACAGAGTTGCGGCCTTTGGAGAGCTGTAGCGGCCCTTCAATATGGATCCTGAGCCAGTCACGAACACTCTCAAGGCTTTGACGGCTGGGAGAAAAGGCTTTAGCAACTTCTGCTTTAGTCCAATGCCTGCCATAATTTTTTGAAGAGGGATCGCTAATTTCAAGCAACGCAGAACGACCCCAGTCGAGGTCGTTCTGTTTCAAGGCGACTGTTACTGGCACCGCAATTGAAGGCGATGGCCTATTGAGGCTCCTCCGGAGAACATGCCCGCCGTTTCGTCTCTCGTGCACCCGGTAGTTAATCGCAGGAAGGGCATCAATGCAAAGGACCAAAGATGAAACGAACAAGCACACTAGAAATTGAAAGTACAACATAATGAAAGGTAGTAAAGAAGACGGTGTGAATACTCTCAAAATTCTGCTTACCTCGTCTCATCAGCAATCTCGCTACTTTATACAATTAATAAGTGGCGATCGAAAAACCTTGTAGGTCGATCTTGCATAGCTTGATGCTCGTGTATGCAGGCGCACGATGAGTTCATCCAGGGTTCCGACATGACAGTAATCAAGGTGATATTGCAAGGACTGCGACCTTCAGACGGCAGCTATTTCGAAACGCATTTGAGGAATGATGGACCCATTACAGCGGACGTTTGAATCTTTGGGTTGCTGAGATGAGCAGGTAACTGTAAGCGCGAATAGGATAATTATCCCAAACTGTCATGGTATCCAAAGACTTTTGTGTGCCGATGATGATGATCAGAATTCAAGTACTCCATGGCACTAATCTTCACTTTCTAGATAGTTAGGCTGTCGGAAGAGATGTCCGCTGCGGGCTTACTAAGGACTAAAACAAATTTGGTGGGTTGTGGCTCGTCAAGTTCTGCCCTACGAAATTTTCACCACGAGCAAAGACTAGCAGATGCGACATCAATTTACAGAAAATTGATCTTGCTTAGATCATGCATTGCTGACAGAGCATAGAATGGTTACTTGACTGTTGCTGTGGCGTCAAGAAAGAATGCGAAAATCACGCCAACGCCCTGGCCGCGACATCTTCCTAAGCTAAGTCGTAAGTACAAGGGAAACCGGCTCAAATCTCAAATCACATGCGACTGTACTGAGACAATCTATATCTTCCGCACGTCTTTCAAGGATACGTAATGGTACATGCCAGCGATTATACGCGAAGCTGCCAGCAGCTGCAACGTGTTGGACGCATCTAACAAAGGCAATAGTGCCATCCGGTCGTAGCAAGAAGTCTAGGTGTAAGACAATTCATGCTCAATAGCAAGGATGGAGGCTTGGCTTGATAGGTATTTACTCCTCGACTGAATGTGTTCTAGGCCTTTGATGGGCCACACCCCGTCCTCGGTACCTTGCAAACCTTTCGCCACGTTGGCGCCGGAATGGCAATATTCACCTTCAGACTGAAAGAACATTTTTCAAAGCCGAGCCTCAGTTTCTCCATTCACGTTCTGAGATCAGTACTCTTTCCGGGCTCGACCTTGGCAGAAATGCCTCTTGTGACAAAGGATGCAATATCGTTGCCACTTAAAGAACCTCGGGGCATAAAGCAAACTCATTGTCAGCACCCATGATGACGTTCAGCTCTGAATTTCGCATAGACAAAGCTACAATGGATCCCCGCAATTCAAGAGGGCAGAGTACCCGTCCCAAATTCATCATTTTTCCACACTCGCTTGAAGTCAACCGCAATCATGCTCTATACCGCTGTAACTCTCGCGTTCCTCCTTGGAGCAACTGTTCGAGACGCTCATGCACAGGTCGGTACGACCTGTAACCCACTGACGACGAAAGATTGCCCGGCTGACCCAGCATTGAGTGGTGCATTCCAATGGGACTTTACTGGCGGACAAAGTACCAGTTTCTATACGGACAGCTGGTGGCTACCTTTCATCAACTATGACAAAACCAACGGCGCTACATTCAGCATTACCCGTAAAGGCATTGCACCGACCTTGACCAGCAAGTTCTATGTCATGTATGGTCGTTTTGAAGTGGCCATCAGGACAGCGAGTGGGCAAGGTGTCGTTTCAGATGTAATTCTTCAATCTGATGATCAGGACGAAGTCGATCTCGAATGGGTTGGTGGTCAAGCGAACCAAGTGCAAACCAACTACTACAGTCTACGAAACCGGCAGCCTGTGTATAATCAAGGTTGGACCAAGGATCTTGGCACCAACCTCCAGCAGGACTTTCACACTTATATTGTTGACTGGAATGCCGACCGCCTGATCTTTGCGGTAGATGGCAAGACCGTCCGTACCGTAAACTCTACTAATGACGACCAATACCCTAGGACTCCGATGAAAATCACTATGGGCCTGTGGGCTGGCGGTGACTCGGGCAACGCTCAGGGAACCATCGATTGGGCTGGCGGCGTCACAGATTATAGCCAAGGGCCATTCAACATGTCTATTAAGTCAATTAAAGTTGTTGACTATTCTACGGGAGACAGCTATTCTTATGGCGATCAGACAGGAAGCGCTGACTCTATCCAAGCGAAGAATGGCAATATCAACCCGCACGGCACCGCTGCTGCAGATAAGATGGTAACTAGCACTTTCACTGACGCTGGATCAGCCATCACGACCTCGGCTGTGTCCTCCAGCAGTACCATTATCTCCCATACTGAGGGTGCTACTACCTCTACCGCAGGTCCTACTGGCCCTAGCAGTGCTACTGATTCCAACGCCGCTCCAATTTCTTCGGCAGGCCCTCCAGCCTCCAGCAGTGTGCACGCTTCTTCGAGTGCTGCTGCTGCAACTGACAGCAGTGCCCCTACTTCCTCCAGCGCTGCTGACGCCTGTAGTTCTAACTCCAATGCCTGTAACAGCAATGCTGGCGAACTTCGATCTGCTGCACCTGCCCCAGCACCAGCAACTCCTACGAACCGCGAGGCTCCCCAGGCTTCACAGTGCGCCATGGTCCCGTGCAAGCTCGCTGAGAACCAGGCTCCTCCCAAATGCAATCAGAACTATGTCTCTGGCAAGGCTACTTATAAGCTCACGTGCGATTCCGATAGCTACAGCTCCGATCTTTGCTTCTTCAACCAAATCCAATCGCTAGCGGAGTGTGTCCTGCAATGCGATCTCAACGGCGGATGTATTGGCGTAGTCTACAAAGGCGACAGCAAAATGTGCTACTTGAAGTCGCAGGAGGGAACAGTCTACGGCCAAAAAGGAACCTCGTGGGCAAAGATTATCAGGTTAGTCTCCAGCTCATTAAGATCCCCTTCTACTTCTCAGTCAAGTGCTTATGCTAACAATGACTTATTAGTCGTTCCACTAAAACTAAAAAGCTCCGTATCAAGGACTAGTTGAGCCTTTTTTCTTTACCTCGTAATCGCAGATATAGCTAGTGCTTAATAGAGTGAATACATTCCTTTGTTTCTTTGCTTGATCTCCCCATTTATACTGTGCATGGATTATATTATCTCAGAGCTCTTTTGGTCTTTCCTTTCCCATGTCAGTCACTAAAGGGTTTCTGACCGACAGAGTCATCCTAGTGGCCTAGCGTCCACAGACCGTACGTTGTTAATCGACGGCGCCGATCAACCGCTCCGCATAAATGCGGCAAGAAGCTTGATTGGCTCGCCGAAGTGAGCAAATATACGGTTCCGCAGTAAGCCTGCGTTTTGAGGTGAGACCCAGGGGCTGGAATGCCTTGGATCAATGCTGACTATAGTGGACTATGCGTACTCATACATTTTTGGGTATGTACTTTTGGGGTCTGCGGTATTTCTGAGACGAGCAACGTTACTTGACCAAACCTTATTGGGAATAAAGCAGCCTTGTGCCATAAAAGTATAAGCAACGCAATTCAGCTCTCATACGAAAGGGCAAAGCTCTCTATTTACTTCTTTACAAAGATTGATTTACCCGTGTGGAAAAGCACCCATCTTGGTTATCGCTTACTATCTAGAAGGAAGACAATGCCTGAACAAGAAATTCCATCCAACAGCCCCTGCAACGATGCCATCGACAAGGTCACAAACCACGCATCGTTCGACTGGAAGTTTGCAGGCTGGACCGAAGCCGGACGGTCAGCCCACCCGCTGAAGATGTTTGATAGCCAGCCAGTACGCGCTCCCTCGCTGCAAACCACCCACCCTCTGCAAACGCTAACGATATAGTACTCCAACACTCCCCTCTACTCCGGCCTGCGCGGCCAGGTCAAGCATCCGAAACAGGGCTGGCAGAACTTCACGATCCGCCACGACTACGATTTCGAGAAGGGCATGGTGGCTAGCGGAGGTAAAGGTTATCACGTCAACGTCGAGCTGCCGGGGGCCAAGTACGCCTTCACATCGCATTCCCGCGGGGAGGAGTATGCGGCCAATTGTATGCAGATGCTCAGCGAGAGGATCAAGCACGATGGCGATCTGAAGGCTGCGCAGTGGTTTATGACGAAAAAGGTGTCTGGCTAAACTAGCCAATTGGGTGCTTTGCTTTCAGAGGGGTAGTTTAGAGGTTAGTGAAGTGCCATCTTGGAGACGTTATAGATCTCTCATTGTATTTTAGACGCGAATTCCTGACCGCTGCAGAGAATATCGTGTACTAGTCTCAATTAGATTTGTCCGAAATTTTTGAGGTTCCTGCATATTCCTTACCGGACCGAAAGTCTGCTCAAGAGTTATGCCTCCGTTAATTTCCAGATCGCCTCCGGCGTTCGAAATCCATTGGAAAAACAAAGAATTAACGCCAGCGCTGAGACGTGGTTTGGGTATGTCGTTACTAACAAAGAAAGCTTCGTCAAGATGACCACCAATCTTTGACAGTGGCAAATTCTTTGTGCTGATCAGCCAGTGTCAAAGACCCATTATTGGCGCTGATTGTCTTCCTATTATATGAATCGCACTCGGAAAATCGAGTATTCCCTCCATCCATCGATCTCTCGCCTTTCTGTGCATTCTGATATTGCTATAAAACTATTCACTCATTTTTTGACCTTGAGGAATTTTTGTTCACCACATCCATTCGTTCATCCTCAATCCGACCGGGAACCAAAGATGTTGAAGCGCGCTGCACACCAGATCCCCTTCCTCGACCTGACCAAAAACCCTCTCGACGACGGCCGCACAATCCTTCAATCGCCCCTCAACCCCCGCCTCGCAGCCATCCACCCCTTCACCTACACCACAGCTCTCAACTCTCCCCCATCAAGCGACGACTCCGACTCCGACTCCGACTCCGAACCAACCACACCCCCAATCAGCCCCCTCCTCCCCACCCCTCCCCACTACTCCTCTCCATCATCCACCCCCTCCACCCCACCCTCCCCCGTCAGCCCCCTCCTCCCCCCGCCATCCCCCACCTTCTCAACCCTCGCAACCAACTCCCCGCACCACCTCGTCCCCCTCCCCCTAATCGCCACCTTCTTCCCCGCCGCCAAGGCCGGGCAGCTCTTCTCCGCGCTGCCGCCCACCTTCCACACAACGAACCGCGGCATGTTCCTGGCGCTGCGGGAGGTGCCGGGCGTGGCGTGCGACTTGAGGGATCAGATGCTCGTCGAGGCGGTGGTTAAGCGGGGTGGGGTGGTGGCGGAGGAGGAGGAGAAGAGTGGGGAGGAGGGGGGGTTTGATGTGAGGGATTTGGAGAGTTGGTTGGGGGAGGGTGGGGGGAGGGATGAGGGGTTTTGGGAGGAGGTTGGGGCGTTGAAGGAGGAGGGAAGGTGGAGGGAGTAGGATGGGAGGGGTGGGGAGTTTGTAAATGATCTGTATAGGGTAATATGAGTATTGCGAGAAAGATTTTTGACAGGAGGAAGGTTTTGTTTATATTTCATTCGTCTTTTGGCAGCAGCGTCGCATAATTGTTTTTGTGCTGCCATTCTTAAAAGCTAGCCGCAGAGCCTTTGGATAGCTCGGGATATGTTTGGTGGATCATTGTGTCTAACGAAAGTCTCATGACCTGAAAAATAGGGGTTGATTTGACTCTAGGATTAGGTCTTCAATAGCGTGAGAAATAAAGTGCCCTTTAGAATTGTTGAGCTGATCAACCGGCCTAACTTAATTGCGCTCTCTTAGTCGTGCTTTAGAAGTAAGTTACCGAATGTTCCAATGTAGGTTGTCTCATCCGTGCCTTGATCATTTTACAGGTAGATAAACGGCAGCTGCGCCATCCAAGGCGATAAATCCTCGTAAATAGAACATCTTTCGAGTAAATTCTGGGTCCAGAACGACGCATGTGTTGATAGTCCCCACATTAGTCGTCCACAAATGCATTGTCCAAGGGTTTGGTCAACTGCAGCGAAGGTGCTCCGGGGTTTCTATGGAGCCAACAAGGATTTCCCACGATGGCGTTTACCGCAGTCAGGCTGAATAAAAATTTGACTATTGCCCAAACCGAAGTGATAACTCGATATAGAAGCAGAGATCGGAAAGAAAAGCAGTAGTACTATTATACTAGGAGATAGAAAAGATTCTCCTACCTAAGGACGCTACAGGACCGCGAAACAGAAATTGAGACGAGTATTTTTACGACTAAAACGTTGCGGGGCGACAACTATCAAACGCAGAAGGAAATGCCTCTAACAAAAATTGAAGTGTGATCTTTCCTCGTTTGTATCTCATCAAAACGGCGATGGCCAAGAGGAAACTCCTTGGTGGTACAAGACTGACGACTTTGATCGAAAGCTTCCCACAGCCCACCAATTTCTGGCTTGAAGGCCCTTTGGCCCTAAATGTTATCTAGAAGACTCCCTTATTCGTCAACGATGACCGGCAGTCTACAAAAATGCAACCCCTAACCGCCCAGCCTCGCCAGCCTAATCGCGCCCAAACCGAACCCCCTGGATGTCCCCCCATGACGTCGATCCCAACACCAAATCCATCCCACACCACAATGACGTTCCGCACCGCCAACCGCGTCCCAGCATCCTCGTTCACCTACCCTATGTATCCCCCGCCGTCTTCACAAAATGGTGATCGGCCTCCTCACCCTCGCCGCGATCCCGACCACCATCGGCGTGGCCGAAGGCGTCTCGCAGCAGCGGCAGAAGAACAGCGAAGATGACGACAAGGCGCGCATGGCCAAGTTCCACATCGACGTCGCGTGCGAGGCCAAGAGTCGGCGAGCCAGGGACGTGCAGGGGAAGAGGCTTGTGTTGAGGGGTGGGAAGGTAGGTGTCTCGCTGGGTGTAAGGGGGGGGAAATGTGCTGATGGATGATGATTGCGTAGGTCTATATTGACGAACATCTCCCGAACCTGCGGAGCAAACAGGCGTACACTGCAAAGGCGTTTTATATTGATTACCCTGACGAGGAGAGGGAGCAGACGCGAGGCCTGGTGACAAAGGTCGCTGACGACCCGCCGATGCTCAATTGGATCTACGTGGATAAGAACACGCTCGAGCTGAAGTATGGGAATAGGACAGAGAGCCGAGAACACCATGTTGGGCCGTGGGACTGGACAGGCGAGGAAGAGAAGGATGATGAGCATGAAGGTGTTACAATGGAGGGATGGGAAGGGTTTGTGGCGGTGGAGGAGGATTCCAATGGTCCAGGCGGAGGGGAATGGGCGGTATATTTTGATAGGGGGGATGATGGGCTGAAAGGGTATGTGGATGGAAGGAGGAAGAAGATGCTAGAGATCCGGTTGATGAGAACAGTGTGCAAGGAGCAAGAAATATGACTGTCATGTAGTCATAAGCTGTTTGGATGTATACGAATGCATTGGGAACCAGGCGTTGGAAGGCTATCCGAACATGGGAAGCAGCTGTGGATCTACAGTGTATGGACATGCCGTAAATGTACTGGTACAAATAAGTGGATAAAAATAAGGATGGCAAGCTGAGGACTAGTCTCCTGAAAAAGGCTCAGGTCGAGACCGGAATCCCCTGCATTAATTCCCAAAACCTTCAAAATCACTATCGCTCTCTTCGCTGCCAGGGCCTTTCATTTTCATCCGACTTGCCATCTTTGCCCCCTTTCTGTTATTTTCCAACTTTCGTTCGTAGCCGCTCTTGGTGCTGATGCGAGATCTTCGCTTTGCTTTGGCATCCGCCTCGTTTTCTTGCTCTACAAACCTCCGCCGTGCTTTCACTCCGTGCCGCTTTAGTTCTTTCTTCTCCTTCTTACTCAGGTCGGGAAGCGCGTCAAGAAGCCATTTCTGCACGCCGCCAGTGCCATCACCACCTTGCACTTTGCCGGCTTTGGCGCTCATGGCGATAACATTAGCTACGTTCTTCACATACGGGATGTCTCCTTTGGTGTAGTATGTCACACATACACCGCCCTCTCGGCCCGCTCTGCCTGTCCGTCCAGCACGATGGACGTATGCTGCACTACTGGTAGGGATGTCATAGTTCACGACGCCATTTACTCCACGGAAGTCAACGCCCCGAGACAGAAGATCCGTTGTGATAAGTACCCAGATCTGACCTTTCCGGAAACGCGCCATAACATCAAAACGCTGTTGATCAGTAAGATCAGAATGAAGAACAGCAATTCTAGATGAACTTCCGGCAGAGACTGGGATGTCATATAGCAGCTCTGAATGTAGAGCTATTGCACGAGGGATCGTCTGGGTGAAGACCAAGAAAGGTGGCCGTAACGCCGGCACAATAGCGGCACCTGTGGAAGATGTGGGATGTAATAGCTGTCGCAGGCCAAGCAGTTTGCCTGCTTCGGTAGCTGCGTATACTAGCTTGTGAGACACAGTAGGCAATGCTGAGTCTTTCAGACCCACGACAACTCGAATCAGCGGCCGGCTATCTGGAAGTGAGAGCTGTAGACAGCGCTCAGCGATTTTTTCTTGCACGAAGGATTCAATGTTTGAGCCCATGGTGGCTGACCAGAAGGAGACCCTCAGGGCGGGATTGTTACACGCGTCCCAGATAGCGAGAGTTTGATCGCGAAAAAGGGGGTCGAGAAGTACGTCAGCTTCATCGAGAACTAGATGTCGTATTGCACCCAGAGACTCGTGACTTGGGACATTCTCATTGAGAAGGTTTATTAGAGTCTGTGGAGTTGTTACTAAGATCGCGGCGGCATCATCTCCAGGAGACCCAAGCCTTTTGTAGGGAAGACATATTCGAAAAGGTGTGCCTGCAAGCAGCTTCTGACCTTCTATGACTGTTTGGTTTGCAAGCTCCTTTGTTGGAGCGACTATCAATGCCGATGGATAGTGTATTCCGTGCATCTTCGTGGCATCTGCAGGGGATTTGAGGACCTCGTGTATCAGCCCGATCAAAAAAGCCAGTGTCTTTCCAGAGCCAGTCGGAGCCACGGTGAGGAGATCGATTTCCTGGGGCGTTAACTTTTGCAGACTTTGCTTATCGTCACTTCCTAGGAGAAGAGGCACTGTTGCAAGTTGTACTTCAGTCGGCACTTTGTACCCTTGCTCGGCAATGTTACTCAAGAGCCACTGAGGCATATCAATCCAATGCGTATGCAACTGAGCGAAATTCGTTAAGGGAGGCGGATAGATACGTGAAGCCTGTTTCTGCTTCTTTCGAGATGTCGGTATTGTCATCGACTTCGAAGATGCCGCTTTTCTCGACTTCTTCTGTGAAGCTCGAGACTCTGTCACCGTTTCCATCGCTCTCAAGCTGCTGAGGTCCAGAATTTTGATTTTGTGATTATTCAGGATTCTCCTGCATTCTTCTTCAGGGGGAAATTGGCTAATTTTAAAGTCCATATCATTAGACGCCGCGTCAGCGAAACTTTTTTTTCCGGGTGTTTGATCTGAAGTCATGGACTTGTCTTGTCTGTCCACCAGAGGCAACTGACCGAAAAGGGACAGTCCTCGGGATACATGACTTGGGAAAGGCGGGCCCTGGCTTTCCTCTGACCGCTTGCGCTTTTTCCCGGCTTGAGATCTGCTGGTTGTTTTGAAAAGCTGCGGGCTCTCGGCTTGGCCGGTTGAAGGAATGGACTCCTTGTGTTCATTCTTGATTTTTGCGCCGGACGACTTCAGCCCAGTAGACCTTGACAGAAGTTTAAAGGCTTCCATGAGTTATTTCAAAAGGGGATTTTATGATAATATCCATTTGCGGGGAGATATACAGCGTCGAGTAGTCGGCCTGGAAAATGTAAGGAAACCTCCGAGAAAAACTTGTGTTTCGCTGCCCTCTCCGCTCCGCTGGAAGTGCTTGGCGGTTTTACGCTCTCCTCCTCTGCGCTCTCTTGCGAGGATTAAGGCTCCACAGACAGGTGTTTCGAATGACCATCCGTGACTCACTACAAGAGACAGAAGCTCTGACGACTTGACTTCATGTGCCGCAGCTTGTTTTCTTCTCCTCTTCTTTATTCCTAACTATAAAAAGCGTCGGTATCTTACGATGGGTATCGAGCGGACTTCTAGGCAACTCCATCAACACATAATTCCAGGATCTTCGAATTTAGAGTCGATTGTCGCAATAGCCTCAGCAATCAATCTTTCGGGCGTTGCGGATATACTGTATTATCTAATTTTAGCCCTCTTAGAGCTCATTTCTTCGACAAGTTCCTCAATGTTCCTGTCTACATTCTAGTGATCTTAATACTTCTACTCATTGATCTTGAATTCTTCGAAGCCCACCGTTGATCCTAAGCAGAGATCACTTGGGCCATTATTTTCATTACTCTCCTTATGCATGTCATCCTTACTGTCGCCATGACTCCTGATCATCAACATGCTCCGCTTCTCAGGGAATGGTTCCAGATCGCAATCAACTTGTTGTTAAAATCGACAGGTAAGGAATGTTGGTTGCACGATAGAAGAATTTTGCTTGTTATTTCTAAGCAGAGACCCGATGGTCATTTCAATGCGCTATAAAAATATGCTAAATGTGCTCTAAGACTGCGGTTATCGATCAGGACTAAATTCAAAACAATGGTATTTCCAATTCAGGAGGTAAATACTTTAACATTCACTGGGGAATTGCTTTCTATTAGACACCAAGCCTATGAATTGGCCTTGATCAGAACTAGAAACAATCGAGATCTTCGCTCGCTGCAGAGTTCAAGTTCACTACTACTAGAGAGATGAACGGGTGCGGCTTTACTCCAGGATTCGACTAGGAATCGCCAAATTTGTAGTTCATTTTCATCGGAGGTAATATCCTCGCTAATAGCGTTTTAGATTGTAGAAAGGGTCCTGCGGCGATTCTTACGATTTTGAATGGAACGTTCTTGAAGAAGTCTTTGGCGGCGCGTCGTCTCCGCCAGTCCACTAGATTTTTGCAGGGCATTGCCTCAAATACGGAAAGGTGGATGTCATTGTATAGATTCCGAAGATCCTGATGAGCTAACGTGTCAAATGTTCAAGGTATCTTGCAGTCTGCGTCATTATCTGAGATGAGTGGGCAATAGTCGTCCTTATCGTAGTAGGCACATGTCTTCACGCCTCATCCATGAGTGGCATTTTGCTTTGTCTGAGATGACGAGCGTAGCAGATATAGTACGAATAGCGTACGAGATTGCCAAAACTAAAACGGAGGAAGACTTTTCAACAAAGGAAAGACGGTGATTCCGTCTAATACAATTAATGTTGCAGGCTCTTGGTCTATAATACATTTTTCAACTTGTCCTCCCTGCATCTCGGATTATCCTAGTGGTGTTCATGCTCTTTGTCTCCGCGGTATCCGATGACCTTAAATCTTCCAATCATTGTTCCTACGGTGAAGAAGCCAACGACTTCTGCACTCGTCACGCCAAAGTTCGCAAGCTGCTGTCTGTTGATACTCCTGATTCTGCTGAGAAGATTTGAGGGCGAGGCACTGCTGATGGCTGAGCTTGATGCGGAAGCGAGATTTTGAGGAGTGCGGAATGCGTTAAAAAGTGGTTGAAGGTAAGACTGAAAGGTTGAGAGATTCCTGAGAGCGCACATTAGTCAGGCTAGAGGACCAGCGGATTTGGGTGATCCGGGCGTACGGAGGGGACATCCTCTGTCCCTGGAACACAATCTTAGACAGCTCGAATCCAACTCTGCTATAATACACTGTAGGCGGTATGATTGCTGGCAAACAGCCAGTCAGTACAAGTCACACAAAGTGTTGACATCGCTGCTTCGATTTTGGTTCAGGGCTCACATTCAACAAATGCAATCAGTCTTCCTGTCCTTCCGCCAATCCTCCCCAATGCATTCCTTGCCCCGGACACTGCACCGCTGATCGCCGGCCCTGCCGAACTTGTTACCCTCGATAAGCCTTGGGACGCCTTGCTTGTAATCGTCGTGGTTGAATCTTTTGCCTTTGCCGCCGTTTCTGCAGCTGTGGAAGCTTGCCGAATGTTGTTGTTACGAGAGAAAAATTTCGAGTGCTGGCGCAGAAGTGCGCGGGAGCTGGCCAGCGATGTCGGCATTGCGAGGCCAACCTCCAGCAATTGTGGGAACAGAGGCTATGCGAAAGAGAGGGAAGTAGCCTCTGTTTGAGGCTTCGCGGCGCCAATTGGCAGTGTTGGGAATGGCTCGTGAGAGAAAAAGGTACGTGCTGGAGCTGGGGAGCTTTCGGAAAATTGAGGGAAGTAGCTCCGACGGCGCTATTCCACATTTGAGCGCCTTTATAAATTTCTGAGGACCTTACATGATCTACACTTCAGGGAAGATCGATCATTCTACTGGTTCTACAGACTGACCATAGTAATGGATATCATGAATCAGATATATCTCACGCCGCATAAACAATTCCCCAAGAGACCCGCAGTTTCAAGTTCCCACCGAACGCCATCGCTGTGAGAGACAGCATCCATTCAAACACACAGGACTGGCAAAGTGTCCTATTTACCACTTATTGTAGATAGATTCTTTCTTCTTCTTTACGACCCCCTTTGCTTTATTTTCTTTGACGGACTTCGTGAAGTCCAACGTCTGCCGTAACACCATTTCTACATCCTCCGGTTCAACTCTACCAGATGCCCTGCCTATCACAAGGCTTTCGCAGATTTGGAGTACGTTTCGGATCTGCCGAGCATTAAGATCTTCTTCCGCCCAATCTGGTGCCATCTTTGATAGCTCACGACGGTTCGCAATCGTAGGATCCATGCGATTAATAAAGTTCCGGAAGATCTTCGTTCTCGCAGAAACATCCAATTCAGGATATTCAATACCAATACTTATCCGGCTTTGAAACGCTTCATCTATCACGTTGACCAGGTTCGTGGTTAAGACGAGAATGCCTTGGAAGTATTCGATTTTCCGGAGGAAGACCGATGCCCAGCGATTTTGAGTTCCTCCTTGTACCGAACGTTCTTCCAGAACGACTTCGGCTTCGTCGATTAGAAGGATAGCGTTCCATGCATGGGCACAGTGGAAGATGTGTTCAAGATTAGCCTCCCAATTTGACATTGCCGAAATCACACCAAGATTGACTCGGTATAGAGGTTTCGCGGTCAGCTCGGAAAGTGCCTCTGAATTTGGCTTATTAGCAACAGATTCTCAAAGGCTCGATCAGAATCGTCATACCTGCAGTGAGTGTCTTCCCTACCCCAGGGGGACCATAGAGCAATATGACAAGACCCTTCCCTTTGCCGCTTATCATGTCCTGGGAACGCTTTTCCGACTTCAGAGAATGCGCCTTTGTTAGACCTGCAAGCAATCTCTTCTGATCATCTGTAATTTCCAGCTTGTCAAAAGCTTCGACCTGCCAGTCCACATCGCTAAGGCACTCGATACCGACGTTGTACCATTCGTGCTCGTCAAGACTAAAAATCGGATACGTCGGAGGACAAAGCTTCAAATCAGGCACTTCGTGAGTCTTCTCATCCGTATCTTTATTCCGACGCATCCCAAGGTTTGTCCACATATTTGATTCTCCCTCGTCTGGCGGTACAGCTTTTGTAAGCAAGGAGCTCTGAAGATTCGCGAACTTAGCAGCGTTTATGAGAGCCGCTGGATCGACGATGACCCTACCACAAAGCTGCCGCTATCAGCTTCTGCAAGCAATTCAGCCAACGAGACCTACCTGAATTTGCTCCGGCTCTTTGGTCTTGTCCCAAGGCATTGACATTGAATAAAGGAAAGGCTTCGCAACGCCCTCGAACATCATCGTTTTTGGCTGACCCGTACAAAGCTCCGCATACTTGCGACCTCTGGCAAGCGCAGACTTCTCGATTCTTTCACGATTAGGATGTAGACGCAATGGGACCACCCTAAGATCTGAGATCTTCTTGTTACCAGCAAAATATCGCATCTTTATCGTTTTCAACTCCTCGCTAAACTTCGTCCCGTTCCACGCCATCTGAATGCACTGCAGAGTCCATCCTCGAGGTTTGCAATCATCTTCAAACATTGATTCTTTGTCACTGGTCTGAATTGATGAGAGTTTCATAATGGAAGAGAGACCACCAGGCCCCGAGTTGTTAACGACAACTAAGTCTTCGGGTTGGTACAATGCCCATAACTCAGGGTTTGAAACGTAACCATCAGCTATTTCCTGTTTTGCGGTCTCAAAATGTCTGCTGATAAACCCAGTTGTCGCGAGATCCTCAATCGCGGCCCAGCGGGCTTTCTCGATTTGCGTTGCTTCAGGATCTTCATTGATGGCCTTTTTAATCGCGTCACAGCAGTGGAAGAGCGGACAATATGGCGAGGAAATGACCACAGAATTGCTCCATATCCGAACACCTTCGAATTTATGTGGGCCGGCGACCTGACGGAATATCTTCCGCAGATATGGAGACCAGAGGATCAGGTCCTTTGAGCCATTTTGACGCTTTATGAGAAGAAGCTCGACGCCACTTTCGGTCTTGTCATAAAATAAGTCCTGTTCAATTTTCTTCCACGATCCCCAAATGTCGGTTTCCTTGCGAAATTCAAAAAGCTCGGTGGCATTTTCGGGCTTGCAAAGGCGCTCGATCTTCGCTTCGTCTGACTCGGTCTCTTCTTTCTTGTCTTCCTCTTTGCTGTCCTCATCTCCTTCATCCTTCTTCGGCTCATCTTGCTTCGGCTTGGGGTTACGACGGATACATAACTCTGCTATTCGGCTGTTGAATAGTTTTATTTCTTCTATGTCGCCATCTAAGTCGATCTCCTATAGACTCCGTCAGGACAAAAATAGTAAGAAAGAGGTTATTAATGGCGTACTTGACGCTTTTCGGATCTATCTCCATTACATGAGGCTGCAGAGGCTGGAGTAATCATGCTGTACTCAGAGCTATCATCGTTATTCACAGAAAGGCTACCCATTACGAAAGTACGTTGAAGCAACAGCTGTAAACGGGATTCTTGGAGTGGCTCGAATCCTCATCTATCGAGGCCCACATGTGCTACTTATGTGAAATCGAAGAGCCGCATATGCAGCGACCGCGTCTTAGGGTCGAGGCTGAGGTTTGCATCCGCGGGTTTGGTTGCTGCATTTTCTCTAGACCTACCGTAGTCGAAGAAGATCAATGCACCTTGAGCCTGCCAAAGGGTAGCGGCAAACGCTTCATTGGGGTCCATCAAGGGATCTGGACCGCCTCCCGGCCATTCAGAGACCACCATGGAGAAGAAATGGAAGGATTTTGGCTTGCCAACTCGCCGAGGCGCGCCGCCCGTGCTTTAGGTGGAGCTTTAGGAGCCGCCGTTTTTCCACTTTCCGTCGCACAGCCACAGCCACTGACCAATCGTATGGCCTTCTCTTTTCACAGCCACCTACTATCATGTACTGCGTTGAGCAGAGATAGCCTGTAGAGCCTCACGATCATCAGGCATCTGGAGTGACGAGTCTTGCATGATGATATTCGCCCTATGCACCAGTATCGCAGACGGCGAAAATCACTCTTGTGACTCTGGAGTCTCCCGCGGAATGGGATCCCAAGACCAGAGATGGATTCGGTTGCCTTGACTCGCAACGCGACTTGGTATCGCGGTGATCAGTCTCGAAAGTATGTTCGAGGATCTGAGGACCAAATGACACTCTTTACCTGACTTTCCACAGCTTCGATAATTCATCCAAACAACTTAGCCTCAAAATCTCCCAAAATGTGGATCTCTTCGATCTTTCCCAGGAGGAAATCGCACTCAGGAACAAGCAATGGACGCCAGAGACTTTGATGGATTATATCCAGGAACTTAATGTGGCGGTGGATCGGAAACCTAAGGGCGAAGTTTACGAACGAGTGCGCTCATTCTTCTATTCTTCTTCCGACTTGGCATCGAGAATTTGCGGTGTCGTGCAATCTTCCTTGCCTTCAAATTCCGAGTATCAGATCGTATTAGCAGCCTTTGCTATTTTCTTCAAGGTTGGTATAGTTTTAACAAACATCATCAGCAAATTCTGACTTCCAGTATTTCAGACCTTCAGTTCGAAGCAGGACTTGGAACTGAAAATAGTTGACCAGATTAATCAAATTCTTGCAATCCTTCCCACCGTTGAATATCTCAGATCAGCAGTCAAGAATGCTTACATGTCTGATGCGACGTCTGGCCTCTGCATCGAGATAGCCACCTATTTATACAGGGCAATCTCTTATTTTAAAAAGCCCCGTTTAGGTAAGTCACAATAGAGCAAGGCCATTCGCGACGTTGATCAATGTGCAGGTAAATTGGCGAGTGCTCTTCTCTTGACATTTGAGAAAAATTTCGCTCGACATTTGTCAGCTATAAAGGCGCACGCAGAGACCGTTAAAACGCTCCAAGGCACAGCAAATCTAGCAGTGAGCCTAGACACTATCGACAAGCTGGACCAGACCACGCAACGTGAGCCACCCTTTGTTGACTATAGGACCGCCGCTCATAAGCAATAGTACTTCTTCAAATGTTCAAAGAGTCACAAGCCGCCGTTGCGTCCCTGTCCAGCAAACTCTCCGAATGCCATATCGCGACACTTCAACAAACAAGCTTCACCGCCGAATTGCACCTCCAGACCGTTCTACAATCATTCCTACCAGAGCCTTATGATCTTCGCGACACTCTTACCACCATCGAAGGCCAGAGAGAACGACTGAAGCCCTCGGAGCGCTGGGAAAACCGCAACCTTGACTCAGATGTCCGGGAATGGTTCGCCTCCTCCCCACGCAACCGTCCCCTGTTATGGATCTCCGGCCCCGTCAAGCACAACCGCATGTCCTTCCTCTCCCCCTTCACCGTCGACGTCGCCAACATCCTGGCCCTGGAAAACGACATCGGCCTCGCCTACGTCCTCTGCGACACCTTCAACGGCGACTACCCACCCCCCGACTTCGTCCTCCGCTTCCTCATCTCCCAGCTCCTCCGCGCCCACCCAAAACTGCTCATGTCGCACGCCCAACTCCTCCCGCTCGCCCGCTTCCAACGCCTCGCCAAACCCGCCGTGTCCACCATCCCCGACCTGTTCGCCCTCCTCAGCGACGTCCTCTCCTGTCTCAAAACGCACCCGGACGAGTGGCCGCGCCTCGGGTACTTTGTGCTGATCGACCGCGTCGACGTGGTCGAGGACGTGAAGGCGTGCCGGGTGCGGACGGAATTTGTGCGGGCGCTGCAGGGCCTGTGCGCCGGGTTTGAGGACGTGAACGTGGTGGTGACGAGCGCGGAGGCGGCGGAGGGGGTGGAGGCGCTGGATCAGGAGGAGAGGGTGTTGAGGGCGGTGAGGGCGGAGGAGAGGCCGAGGTTTGGGGGGCCAATGAGGTTGGCGTGATGGGCGAGAAGGGTTGGTGGGTAGGTGATACTTCAAATGTGTGTTGGATTAAGGAATGGTTGTTAGGGTAGCCCTGCTCAAGTGGGTATGATATTCATATCATGTGTGATGAACAGCGCTGTAGCCCTTGGAGGATATTCTTTTGCGGACTGCGGAGGTATCGTTGCGTGGATTTCTGGTATACTACGTAAATTTATCTGCGGTGTGCCAGGGTTAGTAATGTCGGTCTAGACTCATCAGATCGATGGTGCCGATCTTGACATGATCTGTGATCGAATGTGATGCACAGCACTCGCGAATTCTACTAAAAATTGGAGGGTATAGCCTTCTCCTGGGTTTTGGACGGCAAAGTGCTCTGAGGCGCAACTACGTGAGCTGTACACAGTTGGGCAGAGTGGCTGCGCTTGTAATGACGCACTCTTGATATATCATGCCTGGGAGTATCTAGCCGAACATCGAGTGTCGCTTAGATAGCTGTGTTTGCCCAATCATCAGAACTATGCTGAAAAGAGCAGTTCACCTAACACGGATCTTTTAGCCTGAATTTCAAGGAGCGGCTCTTACTACTCAGATCTATACGTTGACAAATAAACGAGGATCAAAATTTTAGACATAGTCATGTGAAGGTATATTGTGGGTATGTACAAGAGGTCCCACTAACCCTCCTCAGACCCATCGAAGGGCTTAAGGAATGTGCCGTCTTTCCAGCCCGTAGCCAATTCTGAGCACATGTAGTGCTATTGTACTGTACATTGTCTGTTATACATGTGCCCCCCCTTTATCCCCCCTCACATTCCTTTGCCCACTAGTGACCAGTTTAGATGGGGGCGCTGCAGATCAAGCCTTGTTCGAGCTGTAAGTACAGATGTTAGCTATCGACCAAGTAATCTGGGGAAAGAAAACAGCGTACGATGGGGATGTCGCAGCACTGCGCCTGCTGGCCGATATCGGCGCAGATTTGGGTGAACTCGTCGATGGTCGATGGAATCTTGGGTGGGTTGGCGCAGTTGAGGTCGGCAAGATTGAGGACGTTCGTCGCGCAGCATTGAGGAGTGCCGCTGGAGCAGAGGAGGGCAGATTGGCGCTTAGCCGGGACGGCCATGGCGACGGAGGTGAGGGCGAGCAGAGAGGCGACAATTGAGAATTGCATTTTGACGATTGTTTGGATTGAACTGAAAGTTCTTTTGGTGATGGATGAGTGTTTTGAATTGGTTGTATTGAAATGTGGATTGATTGATTGAATGTTGTGATGAAGAGTCTGGATTCGTTGGGTTCTGGACGACTTCTTTATAGCTTTTTGAAGCCCATAGAGAGCGCCATCGTCATCGACGACATCTCTGTCTCGCAGACCCTAGCATCTCGAGATCGTCATCGGAATCAGGGAAATCTCACGCTTGCCATGGGCCAACGTAAGTGAGGTCAGGGTGCCTCGGGTTGGCATTCACGACAATCCGTCGGCTAGTAAGATATTTCAGCTCAGGAGCTCCCTTCATGCCCCCCTGTCTGAGGATGTGACTGGCCCATGAGAGGATATGCCACAGGCTAGGGTCCAAAGCAAAGTTTTAGGCTCTTGAAGCCTCTGTGGCTTCGGCGATGGTCATTTTGGGCAGATACCAGAAGATGGAAAGCGATATGTCGATCTCTGATCACCGGCAGATTCAGGGGAGCAACACTGGCGGGAAAAAGGACACGAGACATGTGGAGAAGAGAAGGGATGAAAGTCGAGGATGAACGGGCGCCTAGCTCGAACTTAGGGGGATCTGGTATGTTTGACAAGGCTAAGAGAAAACAGGGAAGTGATTTGTGAGCTCCATGAGCGGTGGATTCACGATCCAATCGTGAAATTCTGTATGACCAAAAGGAACAGACAGGCAGCCATACGCATTGAGAGGTCATCTCGGCGTACGGTAGAATACAGAAAGAATTTTCAATAGCTCAACGGTCCAAACGGTGGATTCTCTTCAGCCGGTCGAATCATGAGAGCCGCGGCGTAATGCTGCGAAAGCTTTCAGAAAAGGAAACACTTCATCACGGCGAGCAGTGAGCCCAAGCCTCCCCCATGAGCCGAATCATGTGAAATCAGGCTTTGTGGCAAAAAGCATTGACCATCTCCGCTCGCCAACCCCTGGGGTATAACGAGCCAACGGCCATTAGCTTACAGCCTGGAGCCCCAAAGGAGAATCATGAGAAAGTCTAGACGAGGGATCCCGATGCCGGAAGTCGAGCGTCAGGAACATCCCCAAAATCGTAAAACGCATGTCGATGGACTTTCAGCATGTCGATCTTTCCAGCTGCTTGGTTCAGCAGGACAGGCATCCAAAAGGGCATCCGAAAACAAGCGCCGCTCTTTGCGATTTGCGCTGTCATGACAGATTCGGCGTTGATCTTCCATGTAGACAGGAAAGCCGGTAGTTGGCGGTGTAGAACGGCGCTTCAAGCCTCGTTCTGCGCAGAAAATTTCAACAAGATAGGAGAATTTGAGCAGATGACGTCCTTGGGTGGGCCATCCGGCCATCCCCTGTTGGACGCGGGGGGCGGGAAGGATTTGTTAAGGGGAGGCATTAAGAACGCGAGAGAGCATCCTCGTAGCCGCAAGAATAGAAGGCACAGCCTCAACGCTTAAAGGGCGTGCTTGATTCGAATCCATCCAATTTTGTAAGCGACGGCCAACATGTCCATTGCTGATGGGAAAACTCTTAGGATTCAGCATCGGACAAGGTGAGTGGATGCAATTGGATGAAAAGGCTAAGCGAAGCTGCCCGGCTCCGCCTTTTCTGGTGCCCTAAAGCCTCTGCCTTCTTCTATCCGCTTCGGCTCCTATAAACGGTCTAATAGCCTGACTAGTCAGAACCTTAGTGGATGACGGCACCGCATTGACGCCAATTTCAACAGCAATTTTTCAGTCGCGTCGTCGTTTCGCGGCTGGTTGCCTTTCAGACGTCGCGCATGAGGATGAACGCAAGGTTTCGTACCAGATGCGAAATCAGCTGAGCCGCGTCCCCGTTTTTGTTGTGATCCAGACCAGACGTCAGGGCTGTCGTGAAACGGAGGAGAGGAGACTTACGCGAAGCAGCAATGTGGGCCGATGATCTCATACGGATATCCCTGGCAGCGCAGCCTTAGTGCGGCCAAGGGGTTGACAGCCACTGCACCAGACGATCTTTACCTTTCTGAACCCTTAACCCGCCTTGTTATTCATACCCTTAATCCAGCAACCAGAAACGAACGCTGCCAACTCCTTTTCCAGAAGGCCAGCCGCCGTGAGTCCGTGGCGCTGTCATGGTGGAAAGCCACAGTCACACAAGCCACTGCAATAAATGGATGGCGCCCTTCCTGAATGACGATCACCAGCCTAATGCATCATTCAGCCCTGCGCATACTTCTTCTGCGCCTCGACGGTCACGGGAAATTTCCGTGCAGAAGTGTCTATGTGTCATCGCTGCAGAGACTGAGACATGCGTTGAGCTTAACCCGAGCTCCTACATTGAAGTGCATTGAAACTCTGAGAGTGGTAAACAACACATATGCATCTTCCGAAATCGACCGCTTGTGACGTACACTACTAAGGACTTGCCTTAATCGATAGAATCCGAGAAACCCTTCGGAAAGCCATTTGAGGATTCTTAATATGTGTCCCGCTCCAAGAAAGGGATATGATCGTGACGAGCCAGAATGAAACTTAGGAAATCGGCCGAAAGCATTTTCTACGTTGCAGCGACGTCTAGGGTTCTCTCTAAACGACTTTGTTTTAAAGACTCCACGGAGACTAATGCAGTACAGGCTGCATCTCACGGCAAAGACGGCTAATAGATCGTGTTATACACTTTCTCTCGTAGTCTCTCGACTGCGACATTCCACTCACGTGATGAAATGGTTCTGCTCGAATAATCCCAATGTTCATGGTGTCATTACTGTTCGAATAGCCATAATGGATCCTAGGGCCTCAACCTGAAAGACACGTTCCAGTCGAATGGTTTCACGAGTATCAATTCGTCTTTGTTTGTGTCTCCCATTTGTTCTTTGTCTCTTACGCTCCTTATTGTCGTGTAGTAGAAATTTTCTTTCTTTTCAATGCACGTACATTTTGAGAAGTTTTCGTTCTGGCCGAAGCTGTGTTTCCCCCTCGTAATCGCAGATCTGGTCCTCAAATTCTTTCCTGATGGACCGTACAAGTCAATGGCTGGATGATAATCAAGCTATTAGAGACAGCCTCAAGAAAGCGCTGGCCCCGGTTAGACGCAGACAAAAAAAGCAACCTCACCATGAACCTGCAATTTTCGTTGACCATACTAATGATTCAGCAACTACGTTGACTCCTTCCTCACTTTCAAAATTTGTATCACCCCATTTCGATGATAGTATAGGGAGTAGATCGACATCGAGATTTTCGTCAATATCTCCAAAGTCTAGCGCAACAACACTAAACGAAGCAGTTCTGCCCGCTAGAAGTCTTGGTCATTTTGAACTCTACAAAGCCTACATTAATGATCATCTTCTGGCGGCTTCCAAGCCGCCCAGCAGATCAATCCTCGCTTATAGAGAAGCTGAAGAACAAATTGTTCCACCACATAAACAACATCCAGCATCTGTCAACGTTCAAAGACCAGCACTGAACCATGCTCCATCCGTCAAGAGTGTGCATCCTGATCGTGAAGTTGCCTCAAATCCAGAACTGATCAGGAGAACACATACCTCGAAAGCGCAAATGCGCCCCACAGACCCGCCAAATGGGCCACGACCCATGCCTCCCACAAGACCCAAGGCACGAGGGCCAGACTCGCGATCTACTCAATCTCTCTTTGGCCAAGATATCCAATGGAATATGTCCAACGCAGCTTTGCGCCGAGCATTCGGTTCTCCAACATCCAAAGACCCCGGACGGCTCACCGAAAAAGCTGCCGCAGAAGGCTTGGTCGATCAAGAGGTCCCTCCCAGTCCAGGCCTCAGGAAGCTCAACTCTTCTCAAGATCTCCGTGGACAATCAGCAATGGAGGTATTACGTAGCCACGACAACACTCCGGTGCAAGAAAGCTCTTACCCTGATGTGAAGACACAAATTGAGAGGTCGTCAAAAATGTCGCAAGTAAGCCCTGCTCCGACTGTTCCACCGCACAACAAAATAGTAGATCAGCTATCTGCAGCTCCTAGGAAGCATATTCGCGGCCGAAGCGTCCGAGCGACAACAAAGACACACCATCCTTCTGCTGCGGCCGTTCCATCAAAGCCTCTTCCGCCGCCTCCCTCATCCCTCGTGGCTCCTGTAGCTGCATCTTCTCCTCCACCTTCGGCTTCTATATATTCAATAGGCCACTTCGGCTCTTTCTGCATCCTTGACACCTTCGCTCCCGGCTGCCCTGTCTCTGCGGTCTCTGAAGACCTCCGCCACAATCTCGACATCAGTGATCGTTTTCACTTGAACATGCAAGAGATCGAGGGAGCGGCCATGGACATGGTGACCTCATACGACCGTGAAGGTAAAGAAATTACACAGCTTGTCCTCTTCAACCCACTTATTGCACCTTCGACGGGAAGCAGCCGGTTCATGGTCGCTTGTCTCATCAACATCACTGGTTTCATCTCCGATGCTGTACAAGACCAAGAGCTTGACTCTGGCGCGGCAGAAGTGCAGGGAGACTCACACTCTTCGCTGCTAAACGTTGTGGAGCAGATATATAAGAATAAAGCAATTTCTTCGCGTCCAGGACCTGCAATTATCGAAACAGACACCCAAGGCCGCCCAAGGCAATGGGACGCCAGCAAAATCCATCCACCTCCAGATGACCTCTCACCCGATGAGCTCTTGCCATCCGGGCTCGAAGACGATCTCCTGAATGTCGACGCTCCATCCGACGATGAGAGCTACATCTCCGACGCGACCTCCCGGCGCGAGATCGTAAACCTCGGCGTAAATGGCGGCTACGCATATGAGATCGACCGCGCAAAGAGCCCAGGCCAGTGGACGACCATACCCCTGATCGGCACCAACAAATCTGCCACGCACAGCACCATAACCCTCCGCTCTTCCACGCCATCCGGCCCACCTCCGCCCGTCCCCACGCCGAGCAATGATCTGGACATCTGGGAGCAGCTCGCCAACGAGGAGGCAGAACCCGAGCGTGAGCCCTCGCGCGGAGTCGCGTCCCCACTCGCCTCCGCCATGGACTCGCTCTCCCTCACTGCCTCCCGCTCCCCAACCCCAACCCCTCAAGCTTTAAACCCCCTCGACGCCACCCTAAACTCCTTCATAACCTCCCTCCAAAACCTCTACTCCCCTCTCCTCATCCTCTCCCATGACCCTCTCAGCAAATCCTTCTACACTGTCTCGCACCTATCCCCCTCCCTCTTCACCTCCGCCGACGCCTACGCGCGGCTGGAAAACCTACCCGCGGAGACGGTAGCCGAGTTGGGTCGGAAACTGGATGCTGGGGAGAGGTTTCGGATCGGGGTTGGGGTTTGGGGGGCTGGGGAGGAGGGAGAGAGTGAGATGTTCTGCGTACCTGTTATTGGAAAAGAGGGTGGGACGAGCTGGATCTGTGTGGTTGTTGGGGAGCAGGAGGGGGGTGGGAGGGTAAGGTTTGCGGGGGAGTAAAGTCAATAGTCGCCGGAGCAGGTAAGTTTATTTTGCAGCGCTGGGATGGCTTTTGATCGCGATGCTCAGCACTGGTATGAAATTAAGTATGTAGGCTCCTCATTAGCTGATAGAACCGAGATATTTTAGTTTGCAGCACGTAGGAGCTAGAAAACATTTCTTAGAGGCTTGATAAAGGTACACCTTCAACCCGCCCTTTGACTTTCCAGATCAAAGCGGCCGGGCATCTGGCTGGCTTGTCTAGACAGCGGACATATAGATACAGTATGAGAAGTGAAATTCATGGTAATACAGGCAGTGGAGCGATTGAATCTGAAAACCAGAATCTATAGACTTTCCAAAAACACTACTACCTCGAGCTAAACCTACGTCGTCGCTCTGGTCTCCTCCGGCTAGGTCAGAAAATCGTCCCAAGATTATCACGTGCCGCAAGCATCGTGAGTGTGATTCATTCATGGTACTGGGTACTGTGACTCCAGTGGTCATCAGACCTCCACATTATTGTGTTATTGTGTAATTGTGTAATTGTAAAAGTGAAGGCAGGCGCGTCTGCCTTCCTACAATCAAACAATCAAACAATCAAAATGAGCGAGCAAACCAAGCAAACATCATTTAGGTGGTCCAGGCAGCAGACTCGCCGAATTTTAGCGTCTTGGCAGTGACTATATGAACCTCTCCCTCCCCCAACCTCTCTTCCTCTCACCATCCGAGTGCAGGGGTTTGACCAGCAGCAGTGAAGATTCGTCTGAGCTCTGGTTTTTGCTAGTTGAAAACTATAAACCTTTGACCGCTCCAGTTGGTCTTCGTGATCGGCTGGGAATTTTTGAACTGAGAACACCAAAAGACATGTGTGTCATTCTTTTCATCATGATCGCTCGGCTTGTCTGAGGGCTTGGAGAAAAGATGCCGCACGTATAACAATGTCGATGAATGATAGGATAGCTGAAGGGACTTCAAGTAGCTTAATAATTTGTAGGTAGATCTACACTCTGCACTAACTACAATGAGATACGGATATTTGTTCCAAGTTCATATTCAAATTTTATCATACCCCGTCGCCCCTGGTCTACGCTCTATCAATCATCGGCTCCCCGGCGTGATCCAACGCGTCCCTGTGAGTTCTACACTGCCTCCCCTCTGAGCGCCACGATACTTCATCACAATGTCTGAAAAGACCGTCCTCATCACCGGCGGCGCTGGCTTTCTTGGCCGGGCTGTAATGCAAGCCTTCACCCGCGCCGGTTGGAACGTCGTCGGAACTGGACTAAGTCGCGCAGAGCCACCAGCGTATAGGAAAGTGGATCTGCTGGACGAAGACGCTGTGGAAAAATGCTTGGATGAGGTCAGGTAGGTCCTTACCCACGTGTAGCGTTTCAACAGGTAGGTGAAGGATACTCGAGGTAGAGGATCGCGTGCGAATCTGTTGGACAGGCTAACACCTCATTAATACGGGAACAGACCACAAGTCGTCGTCCACTGTACGTCCCATCCTCCTCGCAATCCTCCAAAAGACTAACCTCTCTGAAGGTGCCGCCGACCGCTCCCCAGATTCCGTCTCCAGAAACCCCACCGCCGCCCGTTCCATCAACGTAACTGCCCCCTCCACCCTCGCAACCCTCACATACACCCGCAAAATCCTCCTCCTCTACATCAGCACCGACTACGTCTTCCCCGGGCCCCCCGGCGCCGCCCCTTACAGCGCCACCTCCCCCCCCTCCCCACCCAACCTCTACGGCCAGACCAAGCTCGACGGCGAACACGCCGTCCTCACCGCAACGCAGCACACCGGCTGGGCCGTCGCGCTGCGCGTCCCCGTCCTCTACGGCCACAGCAACCCTCGTGACAACTGGGGCGAGAGCGCGATCAACACGCTCGTCAGCGCCGTCTGGAAGGCGCAGGAACCCGGCGCGAAGGTCAACATGGACGACTGGGCCGTGCGCTACCCGACCTGTACTGAGGACGTGGGGAGCGTCTGCGAGAAGATCAGCGAGCTATACCTCACCCGCCTCAAGTCACCAGACGACAGCAAGATGCCAACGATCCTCCAGTTCAGCGCAGAGGACAGGTACACAAAGTACCAGATCTGCGAGGTGATGGCGGAGATCCTGGGCCTGCCGCTGGACGGGATGGTGGCGAATCGGGAGGGGAATGATCCGAAGGCGGAGGTGCAGAGGCCGTTCGATACGCATCTGAGTACGAAGGAGTTGAGGGATTTGGAGATCGAGGTGCCCACGATGGATTTTGTGGGGTGGTGGAGGAGGGAGTTGGGTGCTTTTCGGCATTGAGGAAGATCTGTGCGAGAGGGTACGAGCAGCAAGAAGGTTCGCTAGCTCAGGTGATTGGTATGAGATATTAATACTTCGAAGCAATAACCTAGAATGGGTAAGAAGAGAACACGAAGTTGGTCATCAACGTAGAGGGCTTTGTGTTATTGCTTTTGATATCGGCCTATATACAGCGAGAGCCATGCTCCATAACAGACAATGACATGAGCCATCCCAACTCCTTATAAATGCCCGCTTGAACAACAAAACTAGTCCAACTACCTCCCCTCTTCATGGCAATACAATATACTTCTCCAGCCTCTTCGGAATCGCGCCTCTCAACCCCTTGCTCTCCAACCACTTCTGACTGAACAACCGGTCCGCATACCGATACGCCCCATCACACAACACCGTCACCACAGTGTGCCCCTCCCCAAGCATCTCCGCCACCTCCTTCGCCGCCACCACATTCAACGCGCTGCTCGCCCCCAGATACAGCCCCTCCTCGTCCAGACACCGGTACACCATCTCGATGCTCTTTTCATCGCTGATATGCAGCGCGCCATCCAGCACCCCGATCTCCTTCACCAGATTGTCCGTCACCCGCCCCTGCCCGATGCCCTCCGTGATGCTGCTCCCCGTACGCTCCTTCAGCTTCCCCCCGCTCGTCACATAGCTGTGCAGCACGCTCCCGGGCGGATCCGCCAGATAGCACTTGACCCTCCCATCACTAACATCCTTCAAATACCTCGTGACCCCCGCGAGCGTGCCCCCCGTCCCCGTCGCGCACGTAAACGCATCCAAACTCCCATCCGTCTGCGTCCAGATCTCCGGGCCCGTGCTCTCAATATGCCCGCGCCGATTCGCCACGTTGTCAAACTGATTCGTCCAGCACGCGCCCCTCTGCAGCGGATCCTCCCCCCTCACCCGCTCCGCGTGCCGCTTCGCCTGCCAGTTGTAGTTCTGCGGATCTTCAAACGGCACGGCCGGCACGGGGTGCACCTCCGCGCCCAGCAACTTCAACAACTCGACCTTGCCCCGGCTCTGCGTGTCCGGCATGTAGATGACGAGCCGGTAGCCGCGGGCGCGGCACACGTGCGCGAGCCCGATGCCCGTGTTGCCCGCCGTGCCCTCGACCACGGTGCCCCCGGGCCGCAGCTGGCCGCGCTGCTCGGCGTCTTTGACGAGGTACAGGGCGGCGCGGTCCTTGACGCTGCCGCCTGGGTTTTGGAATTCGGCTTTGCCGAGGATGTCGCATTTTGTTTCGCGGGAGAGGGTTTGGAGCTTGATGAGGGGGGTGTTGGCGATTGCTGGGCCGGGGGCGTTAGTCTGGCTGTTAAGGAATCAGGGTAGAGGGAGGATGGTTCTGAAGCTTGGAGAGCTCTTGAATAGAAATTATAAATTTTCATACCGCCGCTGAGCCCACTGACAACCCCCTGCGCCCGTGACACCCCCATGCCGTACACATTTATATTCTCAACCTGCGCCGGAAGTTTCGTGAGGGCCGTGCGCCTTGACGTGGTTGCAAAGCGCCGTATGCCATTTCGTAGCATGGCCGAAGCTCTGAAAAAAAGGTTCAGAATGATATAAGACAGGAGATCTTCCCGCCTGTAAAGAACATGGGGAAGGAAAAGTTATTGGTGAGCGGACGCTTTTGGTGATCGCGTCATGGCTCGGCGGACCTGCAGGATCTTAACTTATCTTATCGCGGAAAATCTTTATGCATGCTTTCATCGGGGTCGACATCAGCTTTTCTTTCTTGCTGCTCGTGTTTAGTGCTGAAATGAGAAATCGCCAGATTGAGTCACTTAGAAAATCTGGCAGTGAGATATGATCATGACTCGAATGTAACACCCATCGTGACCAAGATCATGGTGCAGAAAGTCGAATCAATTACCTTCGAAGCTATGACAGAAGCAATGACCTGCATTGGCTCCAGCCCCGAAATCTATCTAAATTAACAACCCTCCCGGGAGTACATCCACAATACAAGTCCCATTGTTAAGGTTAATGGGAAGTCCGTTCACCACAGCTGGCTTTCCCCGTAAAAGTCTTGCCTCCCAGCCTAGACTTCAAATCCACCAGCATCCGTTCTGAAAGTACGAGCTGTTAAACCAACCGATGCTGGCTTAGGCGGAACCTCAGGGCCATCCCTTGTAAGTATAAAGTGCACCCCAAACGCGAAGGTTATCGTGAACGCGAGGATCACCCAATGAAACGCCTGCGCCATCGTCTCAGCCTTGATCTGCATCCCGCTCCCCCCAGCATTATGCGTCGCAATCTGTAGCCCCTTCGTCCCGAATGTGACCAGTATGGCGGCCGTCAGCATTGCAATAACAGAGAATATCACGAACAGGCCGGTTGCTTTCCTGAGCTTGGGGAGATGCCGGTCGAGCCTCGACGCAGGCTTTTTCTGCTTCCTTTGAAGCAACAATCGGTGCAGCAACAGCGTGGAGCAGCTTGAGAACAGAAAAAGTCCGGCCGCAGTCGGGATCACGGCGGTGAATGATTTCTGCTGTAGCTCCACTGCTACTTGTAGGGCATCCACGTTAACCCCTCCCTTGAGGATCGACTGGACTTGCTTGGGCGAATTGAAAAACGTGGAGACGCATTTCGATTTCTTTTGAGGACCTGCGCAGATTGCTAGCAGGAGCGTCGAGTTAGGTAAGACTGCTGGATAAAAAATCTCGATCTTTGCGTACCAAAGTATCCAAAACCGACTGCGTTCTTCCCTGAGCCGAGAGTTCCCAACGCTAACTGGGATAGCAAGCTGGTGCTGTTTGGATGAGGAGGAACGCAACTACACAGTAGTAGAACTTGAGGTTGGACATCAGTGGCAGATCCTAAAATTTTGCAATGAAGGTAGGACGTACCGTAGAGCAGCAAAGTAAGACCCCCAAGACAGTAAATGAAAACATGGGCTATCTTTTTGTCTGCGCGAATCTAGTCAGCTTAGCAATCGCATAATAAATCTAACATCTTACGAGGCAAGTTCTTGAGATTCATTGCGGTAGGATGAGAAGATCGCCGTAACCAACTAAATGCCAATATTCTTTTTGTAGGAAACGATAAGATAGTTGTATAGCAAGAACAGATCTGCGAGAAGATCGCAGACCTTAATGACATAACTTGCCAAAGTCATCCTCAGCCTCGTGACTCTTTTTCTTTGTACAGTGAAAGGTCGCCGTGAGCAAGACTTGACAGATTACAGATGCGTGCTCATCCATGTCATGGGAGGCTTTGTACCTGCACGACAACTGTCAGGTTTCTGGGGATGAAGTCATTTCTTAGGCTGGGCTCATTGAATATCCAGCGGGCTTTGTAGCATTTTTCCATTTTGACGCAGTGCTCCAGCGGATGCATGATTCTCTCACGTTGTTAAACTGAAGCGATGCCAGCGTGGGAAGCAGGGATCGGCAAAGAATATGTGCCAAAAGCCCATCCAAGTTTGTAGCAAGATTGGCCGAATCAGGCCCCATCGATGGAAATGCACACAGTACTGCGCAACATGATGCTGAACAGGAAAAGTGCAAGGAACGACACATGGATAAGTTTTACATGATGCAACGGAATAAGTCGCTGTATAAGAGAATGATTTCGCCGTCCAACGAATTCATTATTGACTCAGCTGAGTTGTGACTCCAACGAATCGATCCGGTCGAAATAAGACTGCAGTAACTTCATATGCAGATAGTGATGTACTGGCCATTTCGTCTTAATCATAAAAGGCTCCCTCGTCCTACCTTGGCTGACAAAGCTGGCCTATTGTTGTTCTCAACTTTGACGTGCGTTGATATGCGTTGAGTGAACGGAAATGTTTGGACATTTATACCTAGTCAGACTTGGCGGATTTGAAACTCAAAAAGCTCGGCGTTCAAGAATTGTGAAAGGTGGACATTTCCCTAAACTTTCTGATCCTGCTATTGGAGGATTATACTAGCATAACTTCCATACCTCCAGGGCAGTGATGCCATATCTAGTGCATTCTTTTCATGCCCTATTCAAGGCTCGATGAATGCACATTTTAAAGTTTGTTCCCGACACTCAGCCCCCAACTCCACTTCAAGAACCCTGAGCTCTACCAAACTCGTAAAACCATCATTACCACCTTCCCTTGCTTTCATGGAAACTATAGCACGGAATTTATACAGCCAGCGACGAGGATTATTCCCAACTTCCTCTCAGGTCGACTGGTACACCTTGAACGATTTAAATTCCCAAAAAGCAGTGCCCATATCCGCATTCGCCACGTAATCCGTGCAAAGCCCCGGACAGTTGGCCTGTTGCGTGTAATACTTTGGCTGTCCCGCCCAAGCTCCGCAAATGTCAATGTTGGCAATGATGCTCTGGTTTTTGAAGTGACTTGAGATATCGCAGTTCGTCGAAGGGAAATCGGCCACCGCTTCACTCCATGTCGATGGGTCAGGGTTAGTCGCGTTCTGGGATAGATCTGAGGGGACGGTCTCGCGGGGGAAAAACCACATCCGTATGCCAGCGTCTCGGTATTCAAGCGCATAGACGCCACCGCCATTATTGTTGAACGCCTCCCCGAAACTAGGGATGCTTCCTTGGACTCCGCACCCAGCGTTGTCGTTTGTCCCGTTGAAGCAATTACTTGTTAGGACGTTGCCCCATTCCTTGCGCTTGACATCCATTTTGCAGCCGTCTCTGGTATGTAGCGTCATCTGGTTACCGGTCGTGGCGGTGTTGACTGCTTCCATGACGTCGATTTCTCCACTGGCAGGCCAATTGGAGGGGTCGGTCAGCCACCTGAGGCATGTTAGTATTTTAGCCGATAGTGGCACTTAGGGGATGCTCACAACGCGGGCCATGTCCCGCATCCATAGGGAGAGTGCACCACATCGAAGACAAAAAGGCCGGAGTTATACTGTTTCTTTGATTCCAGACGAACGGAGTGGCGACCAGTGGTGGCTTGTCTCTCGGTGTTGTCCACACGAAGAATGGCTGAGGTGGCCGACGCAAAGGTCAGATTGGTAGCCACCGCGCCAGCTTGATCAACGTAGCTATATAACATTGTCAGCTGACGGTACCGTAGTCACGCCGGCATACATACTGCACCAAGCCTCCTGATGGATCGTACCCCGTGAAGTAATTGAAATTGTCGAAAAAGCCCGTTCCAGCGTATGTATCTTTGAGTTGATAATTGAGTTTCGAGTAATCCGGGTATGCGTTCTTCTTGGACTCCACCACCGCTACTGCAATGATGATGATCAGGACGATCACGATTCCAATTGCGGCATAAAGCCATGTCCGCTTGGTCAAGCCAGCATATTTTCTTGGCCCTGGTCTTGGTTGATATGGGTACTCATAAGCTGGTGGTGCCTCGAATTTGGACTCTTGCATCCGATTGCGGCCGAAGCGCTCATCAAGAGGAGCGAAAGACATATTGGATGGAAGCGAAGGTACGAGAGAAATTTACGACAAAGTAATGCCTCCGAGAGATCCTCAGCCGAAGACTGCCGGCAGTATTACGGGAGGCACAGCAAGGGACTTGTAGCGAATGTATGGAGGGCGGTGCAAGGTACCAAGCGAAGGAAGAGAAGACGAAGACGAAGATGAGGATGAAGATGGACGGATGACTGGGGGAGAATCAAGTAATGGAAGCAAGGAAAGGGCGATTGATAAGGAAGCAGTGAAGGCAGCCACCGACCTGTCACGTCCGAGCGCGAAGGCGTGCTGGGTTCACCCGGATACGGTTCCTGTTGACTTACCGTGGAGCTGGTGAGAGACATTGTGGATTGGTGATTTGCCAGAAAATGATCATTGCAGCCGTGAAATGGGCAGCCTGAGCGTTTCGAGTGGCTACAGACAAACAGGGGTGGGGAGGGTGTTACGAGTCCTCCGACATGCATTGCCTCATTGCACCCAAGCGTCCAAAAAGCTTGTCTCACCCACTAGCTCGATGCGGTCTACAGCGAGCAGGTAGGCTGACATCCTACATGTACGCTTTTTAAATGCTATCCTGGCGCTTGTGGGAATATCTGTGACGATCGTGGCATGGAGCTTTATCTTATATTACTTTAACAGCATGATTTACACTTCATCGCTGTGGTTTCTCACTTCCGGCCTGCTCCTCCAACTAAGCTGACCGGCTTGGACACATGGACCTTGTAATCCCCAGTCCCGTCGTTGCGAAAGGCAACGTCAAGTCCAAAATGTTTCCGTCCGTCGCTACCTGTATAGAGGCACATACTGAAAAGTTCTTCCTGCAAGAACAGCCTGGGTTCCAAATGTCTCTGCGTGACATTCGCAGCGCTGAAATCCAATGCCGTATTCTCAAGCATGCTGCTTGCATAACAGAGGGACATTAAATCCGCGATCTATTGCAGAAGCGAGGCAGCCTGCGGTTCTGCCTTGGCCATGCCAACGGGAGACTGGCAGAGTATACGATCAAGAAGACCAGAACCAGGTAAAACGAAAGGTCATCTACCTTGAAGACGATGTTTGGGCCAGTGTTGGCCATGATAAAAAGACCGCCGACCAGGATTGGGAACAGTGGGTTACAAAGGTTGAGGAAAGAAGATTAGGCTGCCTTCCTGTTTTCGTTCTTGATCGCCTAGATGCTGACGTCTCCTGGGATACCCCAAATATAATTCAGCAACAGCGTGTCCTTGGACGAAGATTGCTTCTTGAACATGTTTGTAAAGGTTTGGCTGAACCAAGTTCCCACATCCACCAGCTGCATGTACCCCACGGTGAAGAGCGACGCGAAGTATACCGGGACTGACCTGAAGACAAGGACGTAGAGCCCCAAGTTATGCGTTGCATCAGGTCGGACGGAACCGATGTCAGGAAATGCGGGGCCGTTATCTGGATCATCTGCTCGGCACTGATGGAGGTGGAGCAATGCTATTAGATTGGGCGAAGAGTTTGTTCTAGCCATTCTTAGTGGAAATATCATACAAATCGACGCGCTTTTTGAAGCCGTACACACAGCATGCCAGAGTCAACAATACCAGGACGGACCAGAACCAAATCGGCTAAGGGATATAGATCGAATTGTGCCAATGCGGATATCTTGTGCCGCGGTACCGCTGCAGGAATGAACAGTATGGGACATGTTCGTCCCAGCAGTCCTTCCTACCCATACTCGTTGTGTTCCGCGTCTAGGATCCCATCCTAACCAGTATCAAGTACTATAGCTCTGACTGTATCCTTAAGTGGCAACCTAATTAGTAGGCAACTCGTCTGTAGCATCTCTGCCACTATACATGGAATAATAATCTGAACCGAATTCTTCATCCACGACAAGTTTATTCTCTTCTAACACTTCTCCAATGCATTCATAAGCAGTGATTACAGCCGCAAAAATTATTCTCTGCGCCTTCCAAGCGGGTACCTCAGCCTGACGAGCTTCAAGATGGGATTGTTTCCGTGGATGATCCAGGACGATCCGTATCTCATACTGGTTTCGTTCCTGCCCTAATCACTGATCTTAATTCTAGAATACCGACCCAAGTGATACAGTCTATCCATGACCGAGACACACCAAACCCCAATGCAGCCTAATATCATGACCACCTGGATCGACCAACTCCTCGCTAAAATACCTGCATGGTGATCGAATAAAGTCGTGAACCCTGTCTCCAAGTGTTTCGCTACTCCCCAGCATGTTTTCGATCAAGTCGTAGTGGCCGCCATCGTAGACCCGACCAGCCAATGACGAGATTAAAAATCTCATCGCGCTCCTGCTCCTGCGCATCCACGCGTAGCTTAGTCTCAGCTCCATTGTTATGAGTGTGAGAAAATTCAATGCCCTCCAGCGCAGAACGTAGCACGATCAGTTTCGATGTCCGCAAAGCTGGCACTTTCTTCATTTCTACCAGCTCAGAATAGGCAACGGTCCAAAGCGGGCCTCGAGAGTGGCAGAAGAAGCGGATTGCTGCTTGATCGACGGCGATCTTCCCTGGAACCCCGTCCGATGCCACATGGAAGGTGAAGCAGACCTCTGACTTGACAGGCTCAGGAGACGACCTCGGCGATGAAGGTGGCGTCAAAAGCTCGCCATCGCTCAAATCAACAGAGGCGTCTCCGCTGCCCAAGGACTTCGACCGCCCATTCTCAATTGTCTTGGAACGTCTCCGAAGACTTGCCAGGAAAGAGAGACTTTTTGAACTTTTGCGCCGCGTTGATTGGAGAGATTTGTCTGCTTCATAGTCGGTCTGATGCTTGGCGGCTTTAGTTTGTAGATAGCGAACCGCCCATTCCGCGTTTGTTGGAATATCCCACAATATCCACATGAAGGGATCTAGCAGGAAACGATACTTTGGATAATGACTCGACAGTGGCCAACAAAGGAAGAATGATCCTCCAACTATGAACCAGACGATCTTCATACAGTACCTCATGTCACTCAGCAACGTCACCAGCAAACAGCAAGAGAAGAAGAATAGAGTTGCTCCTGTCTTACTCGGAACCTTCCAGGAATAGAAACTGCACGAAAGATTAGATTTGCAACACGGCGGAGAGAGAAACTCACTTTGCAAGCACCTCAAAGAAGTCGGCCAGATCCCCGAGCTGAAGTATAATCTGGGGACCGACTTTCTCCATCAATGGATCTATCCAATCTCTGCGACCGTGCTGCTCAACGAACTCGCCCCACGCTCGAGCTTGCGCCGTATGGTCTAGCGCTCTATCCAAAGATTCTCGGATCTCATACACCGAGGAAGGGAAGAAGCGTTCCTTAAGAGTAATGTAGATGACATAAGCATAGAAAAACCCAACTACATGATCTGTGTACCAGAGGTAGATGTATAGTGTAAGCCATCTTGCCGTCCTGAGCGGGTCTTGCCAACGGTAGACAGCTCGAGACGATATCCACCAGGCTTGCCATGGCGCACTGGCCATTGCAAGGCGCTCCACAGTTCTGGCTAGCAAGTCAAGGTCGTACTGCACTTCATCGAACTCGTCGATATATTGCCTGGTAAATCCTCGCGTATAGTACAAGGCGATCTGATCTCTTTATTAGCCACGACACTGGTTAAAAGGTTGGGGCAGATTTACGTATCCCACATATTTCTCCCATTTGAGACGTATGACATTACCGCCATCATCTCTCTCTTCGAAAGAAGCTTTGTCGGGGAAAGCTGATACTTTGTTCCTAACAACCCGGACACGATCGACGTGTCTTCCAACATTCCAGGCGGCCTTCAAGCTTGACCTGTGATCTTCAAGATCTTCCAGCTGCATTCGTAACTTCGCCTCCTGTTGGATCTGTTCTTCTCCCGAATGTTGTGCCCCAGACGAACGTGAAGATGCTGCCCTAGACAGCTCCTCATGCTTTGCGAGAAATTGACGGTCATCCTCCGGCGAAAGGAATGGCCGTTGAACCTTGGATATCTTGCTTGCGGCAGTCTTTGTTGCAAGTTCCTTGATATTTTCCTTTGGGTGGACGACAGCAGAGGCAACAGACTTTAGGTTATCTTTCACGCCGCCTTGCTGCCCACCGAGTGGAGGTGGAGGATGAGAAAGAACATGTGCTGGATTGAAAGCAGGATCATGGCTGACTTTGGATTCCAAAGTCAGATGCTGCAACGACTTCGATCCGCCGCTATCAAGCGAACTGAGACTGTCGCTCTCCTCATGATGAGGCTGGGGGAGGCTTAACTTCCTCTTTGCCTTTTGTGTTAATTTCCGAGTTAACGAGCGAGCGTGTGACCTTTTGGACGGACGGTAGGCTGAGCCATAAGCCTTGCTATTTTCATGAGAGGGAATTGAGTCCGCCGGTGTCTTGCTGATGTCGCCAGGCACTAAGCCGTCGACAGCCTTTTCCGGAGTTATCATAGGAGCTGTGGTAGGATATAGTCGTGAGAGGACTGCAGTCGCGGCTTAGCAGATGATGTGGCTACCGAGAACATTCATGTATCGAGATAAGACACTGGAACAGTGCACGAGGTGTACAGATTGGATCCATCTGAACAAGGCCGGAACGAGGCCCAGCGTTCAGGAGGCAGTTGCTGTGGGCGGCGTTCAATCAGGCTGGAGCGACCAGGAGCAGCGAGAAAGGCAAGATGGTAGGTCGGAAAGAGATCTAGAAAGGTAAGGAAGTGAATGTGTCTGTTGGCACATAGTTGACAGCCGCAACAAAGATCGAATCAAGGCAGAAGCTGCTACTAGTAAGATGGTTAGGTGAGTGGCTTCGGGCGAAAATTTGACACAGAGGCGTCGATGGTCGCTGAGATCCGCCGGGAAGGCTGCAGATGGTGTCGCCAAGCATGACGCATACGACATGTGAATCTCAACACCAAGATCGCGCCCAGGGGCTCCCTGTGCAGATCTCGCATAGAGGATGATCATCTCATAATGGGATGAGAAACGATTTCCACGAACGATTGTATTTAATCCGTAATGCTCTTTTTAAACCTATACATATCAGAAGAAAGGGTGTTGGCCCAAAAGTCACCCAAAAACCCCCAACGCCTTCGCTAAACATGAAGATGACGCCAATCACGCAGATTCGTGATACGATTACACAAACAAGGCTCATCCGTGGCTCGTGGACCCGAAAGTTCTCTTCACGCTCTCCATTCTCGGATGCGCAGCTAGCCTAGCCATTGTACTGCCCAAACCCCCTCGTAATGGTGCCGACCCGTTGTGGATTTGATCTCCACCATTTTGTGGCTCGGTAGCAGTGGATATACCGATGTCTGCTCGACGAAGGCCACTCACCCCAGACATGTCACTCATGGCCGACCCTCGTCGCCGTAATCGTTTCTCCCCTTCCTTCTCTTCCTTTCTGTGCTGACCTTCCGAGGGCAGGATAATGGCGCGGTCTACAGCATATGGTAGTCCTCTATGCCGTCCACGGATCTGCATTGCAATGATAACGAGCTTCGAAAGCACCGCGAACTGTGCGGAAAACGAGGTGTTGGTATTGGGATAGCCCAAAGAGAGGCCCACGGTCCCATAGGCCGAAACTATCTCGAATAGGACGGAGAAGAGCGTGAATGCAACCTCTTTCGTATTTTGCAAATGGCCACCTTCAACAATGGCGATGATGAAGAGACCTAGAAAAACATACCATAGATCAAAGCTGAGTTGTTTCCGCAAGTGCGCTCCAACGTAGCTCGGCTCTCGGTCATCATCGGACTCCTCGTTTGTAGACCCATATATACCCAGACTCTTCTCCTCGTAGACATTCGTTCGCCGCATCGAAATGGCGATTGGAAATACTGAAATATACATCATGATGAGGTAGGATACTTGAATCGCCGGGTGTAGGTCTGCCAAGTTCACCGCAGCAAATCCGGCTGTTCTTGTGGAAGACGCTTGAAATAGCCCGTCCAGGAAGCGAATTCCGACGGGAAAATCAGTCACAGTAGGATCATTCAACTATAATAAGTATCAGCTCTGAATGAGATATGAAGGGAAATACTTGCGTACATCGAGAATGATATAGAAAATGAGGTCAACTCCATTGAGAATGACAAGGATTGCGAATAGCCACCAAGTTGCAGCCTTTGGAAATAGGAGCGTGAAGCACCGCCGGGGGTGATCTAGGAGAAACCTCAACTCTTCCCACAGGCCAGTTCCTCGTGGCGTGAATTTGGATGCTACCCAGATCACAAATCGGAGCATGCACGGGAAACCGGTATTTCCGATGATGATCAGGAAAGACATGAGAAGTAGAGGCCATACGGCCGTTGCAAAAGAAACCATGGAATCCGGGGTCAAAGTAAAACCAAGATCATTGAATGCAGAGGCAGCGGTGAAAATACCCCACCATGGCCTGCCGATACCGTCAGCTCGGACGATATTTCCGTATGTCTTCGAATGCATGATCCATGGCGCTAGAGAAATAACAGCGAAGAGGTGAAAGGCAAAGAAATAGATAGTTAAGGTAAGAGCGAGAGTCTTCAATGCACGATATTCAATGCCACCCAACTCCTCTCGTTGCTCTTCAGTCAAATTGACGAACATTGAATTTCGCCCAATTGTAGGTTCCCAGCTCAGATATGGCATCGGCTCTTCGTTTCTTTCTGTCGCTGACCTCAACATGTTGGAAAACGTCGACCGTCGAGACCGGGAGCGTGAAAACATTGGTGCTGGGTCACTATCTTTCGTCCTGTCCTCTGCTGTAGCTGTGCGAGACTGCATTCGAGAGAATGTTGTGGTTTTGGCTCGAGCACGCGGAGGATTCGGTTCGTCAATGGTGATATGCTGCCGCATTGGCAGGTTTGATCGCAACCTCGAATCCATATCCATAGTGTTGGCGGTCTGCGGCTCAACTGGAGTGCTTGAATTCAGGTACTGTACTCCTGCTTCCTCCTCATCTTGAACAGCTTCAGGCTTGCCGCCACGGTCAAATTCGCGGGGGCTTGGGATCCTAAGAGCCAACTTGTCTTTTGGATTCCTTTGGTTCTCCAAAAAGGCAATGTGCTGGTCAGGACTCAACTGCTGTGGCAGACGTGGAGTATCGGAGTCCCGGCGTGCTACGCCATTCGCATTGTGGTTAGACTCTTCGTATTCTTCACCACTATTGCGGCGCGTCTTTGAAGAAGACGACGCACTTTGCTCGTGAACCGGGGACTCGTCCTTCTCACGGGGCGATTCCACCATGTGCGACTGCTCCTGGCGAAGGAGCACTATGTTCCGTCCACGAATACTCTTAGCTTCCAAGTTTGCCTCCAAGTCATCCTTGGCCTGTGTGTTGTTTCGAGACTTGGTCTTTGTTCGCCGGAGGGCTCTTGCTTCTTGAACGACATGTTGGAATCGCTTTTCGAACCAGTAAAGGCGGACAAACACGACAAAAGAGTGGATTACGATTGGGTTGCAAAGCATAGCCTCAAAATAGAGGACGATTTGTTGCGCCGTATTGATCTTGTTAATGTCGATTGTGTTGAGCCCACTCTGGGTTGCAGCACCGGACGCGAAGAAGAGGGCATCGATATATGGCATGTTACCCGCGGCGAATACAATGATAGAAGCAATGATAGTCATTGATATGATATACAAATAGTGGGCCGATATGAAGTTCAGCCGCCGCTTCCTGATGGAGATGGGTAATTGATCTTTGATCCGTGCCCAAGCGAGCACCCAGAATGTTCTCATGTTTGCGGTTGGTAGACGATCGAACCACACTTGTCGAGAGGATCGGGAGATTTCAATTGAAGTCGCTCGCTTTGGGTGCCTGTCGATTGGCCTGTAACTTGGCTACAGTCTCATGGAAGGGCTGAGGGTTAGCTGGATAGAAGGATGGAATTGATGGCTCGCAGCGGCATCATCGGCGCGAAGATTGACATCTTCTTCCCATGCGAGGTGCCCACCGTCACCAGAAGAAGCGACGAGTGTCAGAGATTGCAGGTGCAGCGGTTGTGCCGTCGTGAAGATGACAAGACGTGGACAGTGCAGCCCATCATCCACAAATCCTACTTTTCTGAAGCGAGTAAAAGCCTGCTGAGGGGATGCGGTCGGGCCAATCGGGCGAGTTGCCAGCCTCTCCAAGCCTCTGACCCTTACGATCCAACTGCGCCTCCGCCCCCATCTTCGTCAAACCATCTCTCCATTTTAAGCACCAACGGGTGTACGACCCCAGCGAGGCTGTCCACTAAAGTCTGCCGATGGCGGTCCGCTAGAGGCTCTCAAGTTTGAGAGGTTGAGCCTGACTTGTCCGATTTCGAGCCTGGGAATGAATGGTTGTTGAGCATCAACTGTCTACAAAGAAGTGTTTGGATATCGTACACGCAACAATTCCTGACGTCTCTGGGACAGTGCTACACGAGATTTGTTGCAGAATAAAGAATATACAATGCAAGGGCTCTTGTAGCTATAACCGTCGAAATGACGGTGGGCATCCTGCGACCAGATTGCGGTCGGCGTGTTTTACTCGTGCCGCGAGTACAGGTTTATAGTGTCCATGCAAGCACCTTGTCTTTACTAGCCGCTACTACCTGCGACTGAACGGCAAATTTTCAAATATCAGAGAGCACATGCGCGTTCTCCTGATGTGGATTGACTCAAGTTCTACCCTTCTTGCTCTCCGGAGCTTCAGTCGCTGTCTTCTTTGTAAATGGCATGCATAGCACGAAGACTAGAGCCGTGAGCGCTGCCGCTATCGGGAGCCAAAATGTTCTCTGAAAAGACATAACATACTGCGCGAGAAGCGCATCATGACCCCCAGACGTTCCCAGCAAAGGCTCGCTTTTTGCTAACGAGCTCGGGTCGGCAATTAGCTTGACGGCTTCAATGGAGGGTATTTTTAAATTATGGATCAGGTGATAACGAAGTGTGTTGATAAAGATAAGAGTTGCTATTTGAGTAGACAAGGCTCTATGGATTGACGTAAGCTTGGGCCTATCATTGAATCAAGAGATTCGAAATCAAATATTTGGTACGTACCCGCCAAAGATTTGGAACATCGTAACGATACCCTGTGCATAGGGAATATCGTTACCTTTTAGGATTGCCTGCGGGCATTCGACTATGGACAAAACGCATAAGCCAAATCCAAGGCCGGCGAGGCATTGGAAGCCCTCGAGCTGTGCTAGGGATGCCTGCCGGTCGAACGTCGTGAACAGGCCGGAGGCAACGGCATATATCGAACTTCCTATTATGAAGTAGACATTAAGAATTTTCAGAAATGACAGAGACACCAGCATGATGACGGATCCCGCAAATATGGATAGCACGTATGCGACCGTATGTGATCCGCTAGATACTGGAGATTTGCCCAAAACAATCTATCGATTGTCAGTAATGGAATATTACAGCGGGGTTCGACCAAGTACCTGCAGGAATAATGGAAGAAAATTGATGTGAGTCGCTAGTCCCGCGGACAAGCTGAACATAAGTCCACAACAGGCCCAGATCAATCGGTGACCAAAGATTCGCATTGGTAGCAGCGCTTCAGTCGTGGACAACTTTTGTTGGACTAGTAACATAACTCCACCGAGCCCGGCAATGCTCCAAACGATGGCAATTGTCGATCTTCGGGAACCATCATTTTGAACCAGATGAAGGCCAAAGAGGACGCAGAAACTCGTACCCGTGAGCAAAAAAGTCCCGAGGATATCAAGCTCTAAAATCCGATCTTTCAACCGCTGGCCGACTCGAGAGCTGGTACTTTCTGGAATCCTAAGGAAAAACACCATTGCACTGGCAATAACCGTACCAATTGGCACATTGACACCGAAACACCACCTCCAGCTCACGTATTCGGTGATCACCCCTCCCAATAAAGGTCCCGAGGCACTACTAATAACTTTATGGCACTTAGCGGGAGCCGCAGCTTGAAGTGAAGAACCTACCTAGGATAGCAGAAACTGCATTGAGTAAGGCATTTCGCGCTTTTGGTGAGAAGCAGGCGGAGAATATTTGAAAGTGACCAGCAGACACTCCTGCAGTACCGATCCCGGAAATAGCACGGGCTGTGATCAAGAACCAGGAGGCATTCGACAATGCAGCCATGAGAGAGCCAGCTATGGTATTTAGGGAGAGAGTCAAAGGAAATCGAGGATATGGTCTCACCTTCAAAGAGCGCAAGGCTCCCAAGATACACTGGCTTGATGTTCCATCGAGAGTAGATTTGCCCAAAGATTGGCTGAAGCACAGCTTGAGGCAAGTAGTACGCAGACGCATACCAACCAACATCTCCGAGCGAGTGGAATCGTGCTGCGATCTTGGGCAATGCTGTCGCAATGATAGATTCATCAAGTTGAGTTATAAAACATGCAAGCAGGGCGGCAGCAGCAACAATGCCACTTGACCTTGACCATCCGGTTCCCTTGATAACATGTTCTTCGGGGGAAACGATCGCATCGGACTGATTTGGTGCAATGACTGCCGCTGGGGCGTGAACAATGGACCATCTTTTCGGCAATTGAAGTGAAGTTGTGGCGTCATAGTCTGATAGGCGCCTCCATGTTTTCGAGCTGGGACGCTCTGGAAGTGGTGGGAGTGGTTTGAATAGATTCAGATCTTTGCGAGGTGCGGATTGGCCTTTTGGAACATATGATACGGTCTTAGGCTTTCTTTTTGACCTACTTCCTTTGCTGCTTGTTCTGGAAGAGAGGGCATCGGCTCGCAGTGTGGCGGTTTTGTAATTAATCTGCTCGAATTCTTCACCATTGATCATTTCATAAGCCATTATACTCCGCGGAGGTGAGCCACATCGCGTCACAGACGGCCAGCACCTGTGAACGTCTGGCGAAGGCAAGCAGAGTTTCTGGAGGCTCCGGTACCGTCCTTCGAAGCTTCAAACGAGTCCCTAGCGAAATCGAAAGGGATAGCTGATCTACCGCAAGGCTGGAGTCGACGCGACGATCGAATTGACGCTTCGAAGCCATTTTGCAGACCTGCAATCGAGACCAGGGCGGGAATTAGTTCTTGAAAAGCCCCCACATACCACATCAGCGAGATTATAACTCTTGCACTGCCACAGCGATGGAGGAGACTTGTTTAGGCGCAGTGTATCGAGTTTACGGTACCGTCAGTACCGTCAGCTGTATCGCATTCATTAGTTACCAACACTTGGGGGCTGTTTGATCCTCATGCTACCAATTCTTTTGATTTCTGCTTTTGTGATCGATGACCCCGATGCCGAGACCTGATTTATTCACTAAGCTGCTTTTTGAAAGTGCTCTATGCGTTTCAGTACGCGATGCCCAATCGGATTAACCTGCATAGTAGGTGTAGCCGCAATCCCATACCTTCAACGCGCAGGAGTCAAGACCCTGTCATCGAACCAGGAGCCAGCAGCCTGCGTACACAATTGGAGAACTGGTATTTGGTATCGGGAGTTGTAGTTGAATATTGCTTAACCCCTAATGGTCGCCCGCTAATCATCAGGCAAATTCTGCCTCGTAAATTAAATTTCCAATTGTAGTAAAAAATAGTAGTCGGTCTTAGATCTATCCCTGAACGCCGGCTCCATCAAGGTGTGTGTGCTTGGGTCAGCTCCGACGATGGCAGACCCTGAGATTATCCTTCCATTTACACTACCTTCATATCGAGATATTTCTTGGCGCGATCCTCGTCTTCCACCGCGCGAGCCAAGAGTCCTTTCGCGCATAGCTCTCCGAGATCAAGAATACTGCCCGCGCCCAGCAATTCGAGAATGGTGATGTCAAGTCCAAACGTCTGCTTCCACCAGCTCCGGATCTCGATGGCCACTAGAGAATCAACCCCAGCATCTTTGAGCGAAACAGAAAGGTCGATTTCCTCCTCTGGTGGTTTGAGCAGGAATTTGAGCAGCTTTCTTGCAATTTGGTCGGCAAGAAGCTGCGATGTAGATTCTTCCTTGAGGATGTCGCGGTTCGCTGTGGCGCTCTGAAGCAAGTGCCTCAGTGTCTCATCGTCCGCACTTCTGCCTATGACCGCGCTTTCTGCTGTCTTTTCGACATTGTGGTAGATGGCCATGCGACGATCTTTCCTCCACAGAGCCCTATTGTTCGAGTCGTTGAGATGATCGGCTAAGCGCATTGCGAGCACTATTTGCGACTTCTCCACGAATGGTTCGCCGGCCCCTTGAACTGGTCGAGAGGTTCTGATTGCCAGTTGAAGGCCATCAAGTAGTTCCGGTTCGCGGATTCCGTAGCCATTGCCGGATCGCCACCTTGCTAACTGACCAGGAGTTCTGGCAATATACCCAATATCTTCAATGACCCCAATGTCAAGAACTGATGCCGGCATGCCTCGGTCATGGCGATATTGTACGAATGCATCCATGAAGGAGTTGGCACTTGCATAATTCGCTTGTCCGGGGAAACCAACGATACCGGACATCGACGCAAGTAGGACAAAGAAGTTAAGGTCTGCCGCCTTTAGCGCTTCATGTAGATTCCAAGTTCCAGCCACTTTAGGAGCAACAGCCTTGTTCCACGCTTCGAAAGTCATTTCGCGAAAAGCCTGGTCTTCGAGCACCATAGACAATTGGATCACTCCGCGAATAGGAGTCGGCGCAGCTTCCACCGCTTCTCGCACGGACTGGGGACTAATGACGCTCCCTGCAATGAATCGCACACTGCAGCCCTGACTTTGAAAATCTTCGAGTAGACGTTTGTCGGTGGTTGTTCGGCCAGCGCTGCGAGAAAGGAAAATTAATGATCGTGCCCCATGGTCGATCATCCACGACGCCATCGCGCTTCCGAGCCCTCCAAGTCCTCCTACAAGCAGGTATGACGACTCTGGATGAAAAGAAATAGGGCTGCGTGGTAAAGATATCAAGTTTGTCTTGGGGCTTGGAAGGTCATCAGAGATTGCAATCACGATTTTGCCGAGATGTTGGCCTTTCTGCATGTATCGAACACCATTTGCGAAGTCGCCGGCTTTGAATACATGCACTGGACGGATCGGATTGATATAGCCGGTTTCGCAGAGATTAAAGGTTTCTTGTAAAAGCCTGTTCCAGGATTAGGACTTCGAAGTTCTCAAAGGCTGTTGACTAACCTCTTTGCAAGATCCTTTTTCTTGGTAACAACATGGTTGAGATCCACGCAGCAGTAAGATCGGTTTGCCTCAAAAAGATTCATTGCCAGTTTAGCATGGCCATGCAAGTCCCGTTTACCAATTTCAATCAACTTTCCAAACTCCGCGACGCACTCCCAGGAGGCATGAAGTAGTTCGCCCGAGAGGGAGTTAAGTACCAGATCAACGCCGCGGCCACCGGTCTTTTTAAGAAGACGTTCCCGGAAGGATTGGTCTCTTGAAGTAAATATGTGATCTCTTGGTATTCCGTAATTCGAGACTAGGTAGTCAATCTTCTCCTGACTGCCCACTGTTGCGTAAATATTTGCACCAATCATGCGGCTCAGCTCAATGGCTGCGATACCAACTCCACCGCAAGCAGAATGGACGAGTATTGTCTTGGAATATGTTAGTAACTCTAGGCTTTAGCAAAAACGTTCCGTCTTACCTGGTCTTTTTCCAGACGACCTACGTGGATCAAGGAATATATCACGGTTCCGTAAACACATGGCATCGTTGCACCATCCTCAAAGCTGAGTGTATCGGGGAGTCTGACGCAATATTTGGGATCCGTTCTAACAACTGTAGCAAAACAGTCGGCGGCGAACGCAGCTACACGTTCGCCAATGACGATGTCATTGACATTCTTCCCAACGTTTCGAACAACTCCAGTGACTTCACCCCCCAGACCTTTTGCGTAAGCATCAATGATGCCTAAGGAAACAACCACATGCTAACATCGTTAGCCTAGTCAGCTTCAATTAGCTCTTTAAACTCACCGTGAAATTGAGACCCGCTGCGGAAACTTCAATTTCCACCTCATCATCGCCAATTATACCGAATGAGGCATTGTTCCACTGCACGGTATTTAGACGACCCTTTTGAGCTATATTCATGACCTTATGAGTGCTAGGGCCGTCTTCCGCAATTTCGCCGTCAACAGAGAAAGGGTAAAAGCGACCAAGATGAACAGTGCCTGAGGAAATGACAAATTCAAAGTCTTGTAGTAAGGTCCTATCCATAGGGGCAGCCCGCACCTTCCCAAGTAACCCAACAATCTGTCTTGAGTGGCATGCGGAATTGTCTTCGATCTCACATGTGGCGATGTTCACCAACAACTCTGACCGAAATGTTCGGATGGCCCCGATTGACTGCGCAAAGCGCGGGTCTGTGCAACCGAATTGACTCGCACGAGTGACCCAGACAACTCGCGCATCGCCTAACGTCGTGATGAACTTCTGTAGGTGGTGGAAATCAACGGCAGACATTTCATGGAAGAACGGGCGATCGACATCGAGCAATGAAACGACATCTTCGCCAGTAGGTGTCCATTCATTTAGGTTTTGTACCGTCACAGCGAGACCAACGTCAAGCAACTGGTCTCTAACAGCTCTGAAAAGGGGCGTATCATTCGTAGACAGTAGTGTGACAGGTTTCTTTGAAACCTCCTGTTTAGGCCTTGCAATCATCGTAGCATTGAGCTGGTATGGCTCCTCGCCATCCAGAAGAACGGAATCCAAGCTGAAATTGGAAAGCGTCATTTGTGTTTCCCAAATCTGTGGAGACACGTATGGTTCTGTTTTACGACCATCGGCTTCACCCATCCACCAACCGGGCAGAGTTCCCCAGATGTAATTCGAGAACTTATTTTCGGACCACAGTTCTTGAAGCAAGAGTCTTCCATCAGGTCTCAGAAGTTTGTGGACATGAGCCAATGACTCCCGAAGGCTAGGAGTTGCATGAAGCACATTTGTTGCGACGATCAGATCGTAAGAATGGGCCGCAAAGCCTTGAGCTAAAGGGTCTTTGCTTATGTCGAGGGTTCGATATTCCATGTTTGGCCATTCTTCGAAACGCTCTGCGGCAGCTGAAAAGAAGCCGGTGGAAATATCCGTATAAGTATACTTAGAATATGTTCTGTGACCTGCAGAAGTCCGAAGACCAGAAAGAATGGTGTTCGTCGTGCCTCCAGTCCCAGCACCGACCTCTAAAATAGTAAGATTGGGCTTGCTATGGCCCAGGAGGGAAAGGAAAGCCGAACGATCCCATGAGTCGATTGTGGTATATATTTTCGTCAGGTTGTCATCCTTCATCAGAAGCTCTAAAGGATCCGCTACACCCTTGAAGACTTTTTCGCAGTTCTCGAGAATATCAGTCATGACGACCGCGATTTCTCGGAAGTCTGTCCTCAAGAGCTCAGTCTTCAGCGAAAGTATCGTTTCGTTAATGTCGGTCGGTAGCGTTCCTACGTTTTTAGAACGTTCGGAAATCCAGTTATGGTATTTGGTGAGATGTAAACTATCAGAGGCGAACCCGCTTAGTCGTCTTTCTGTCTCGAAAACACAAAGATTGGTAAGCTCATTGAGCTTTTGAAAAGAAGCAATTCTATTTTCCATGACAGGTGGCGAAAAGAGTGGCTTCATCTCAAGCATATCAATATCAGGCATCCAATTCAAGCGGGCGGCCGCATGCTTGTCATGGTTCTTGACCAATTCTTCTTCTACCTGGGATAGCTTTAGCCCGCGGATATGGAGGACGGTCTTGCCAGCTGAAGAAACCTCTCCTCGACCTTCGATCGAGCCCGATGGAGTTGAGGTGGCGGCTACGGAAAGATCCATGTCGGACTCACAGTTCCAGATGTCAATTGCTTCGAGTCTCGTTGGGAGAGCGAGCTTAGAAAATTTGCGCGGTGTTCCTTTAGTCATGGCGACGCCGAAAAGCTGAAGAGTGAAATCAATCGCTGTAGGGTGCATTGGGTAGGATTCTTCTTCCCGTGGTGTTGTTGAAATTGGCACCTTCGCAGTGGCGAAATTGTCGCTCGTGGAAGACCGAATGTCCTCCAAGCCATTGAATGCTGGTCCGTAGTTAAGTCCCACGTGTCGCATCTGCTCATACCATCTTGTGGGCTCGACGTATCTAGGCGTGGTGCAACTCTCGATGCTAGAAAGCAATACATTTCGCTGACATCGAACTTGGCCTGTGCAGTGCTTGATCCAGGACCGGCCCCCGTAGGACGATACAGTGAACTCCCACCAGTCAGAATCTTGGATCTCTGTCCATGTATGCCGCCGGAAAGAAGTAATTATCTCGACCGGACGCTCTTCGTCAAGAACCATTGCTGTGCTTACGACTACGTTGGCGAGACTGTATCCTTCACTCGGTCCGTCGAGCTGTTGAGCCGCAGCTCCAACCATAGCAATGTATCCAGCCAGAGGGAAGACAACGTCATGTCGGACCTTGTGATCACGGATCCATGGAGCATTTCGAATATGGAAGACGTTTCTCCAGCTTGGATTAAGATCAGTGCTCTCAGCAAGTCGAAGACCGAGGAGGTCATGGTGCGGATGCTTGCGCAAACGCCAGTCGCGGCTTAGCCTGCTCTCATACCAATAAGCCGCTCCATGGTCCCAAGAATAGATGGGAAGATCGACTAGGACAGAGCCTTCCGGGACAACCTTTTTGAAATCAACTCGGATCCCTTGGCTGTGTAGGCTACCGACTGAGTTGAGAAAAGTGTCAACACTATCTTGTCCCCGAACCAGTCCAGAGTTGTAACGTAAAGATTTGCCTAATTGACCCAGTATCTGTCGCAAAGGTCCTTTTAATGTTTCATGAGGGCCAATCTCGAGGTACTGAGTAGTTCGCTTCTCAGCTTGCACGAGATTACTGACTGCGCCTTTGAAGCGAACCGGAGAGAGAAGGTTCTCAACCCAGTACTTCGCATCCAGGGCTTCGTGTTCCCTTAGAGCGCGGCCTTTGACGCTTGAGATGAACAGTGTTCTTGGCGGTTTAGGGTGTATTGTGTTTGCCATCATTTCAAGGTACTTTTCGCCGACTACCGTCATCAGCGGGGAGTGGTAAGCAACGCTAACCTTTAGAAGTTTTGCAGCACATTCGGGGTTCGCATGCTTAACTGCCTTGACAACGTTTTCGACTGCTGCTCGGCTCCCAGATATGGTTACAGATGTCGGAGAGTTCTCACAGGCTACAACAGTGTCAGGAACGAGATAGACAGCAACCGCATCCCAGCTGAGACCAATAGCTGCCATAGCGCCTTCCGGAGCATACATGGATGTAGCGATTCCCCGGTAATATGCGGCTTTGATTGCCTCTGTTGCTGTAAGTGCTCCTGCTGCAAAAGCGGCAGCAATCTCTCCACTTGAATGCCCAATCACTGCATTCGGCTTGACGCCAACGGCAGCAAAAGCTTCAACCATGGCGATTTGAAGAGCAGTACAGATAGGCTGCGAGTACTCGGCCTGATGGATCTTGCTCGTTTCAGCCGGTTGCAACACCTCGTTCTCAATGGACCATAGAGGTTTCTCTGGAAGGGTTTGGAGAGCAATATCCATCGCCCGAATACTTTGGTAGAAGACATCGTTTGATTTGAGCATAGACCGACCCATCTCGGGCCATTGTGCTCCTTGTCCGGTAAATATCATAGTAAGTTCTGTATCCGTCATGGCTTTGTTGCTGACAAAACCGGCTGGAATTCCATCATTTTGTGCGAGGGAAAATGCTCGGCATGGCAGGTGCTCCCTTCTCAAGGCGAGCGTATAAGCGAGATCATGAACGCGCTCCGGATGCTTTTTCAGATATTCTTGAATTTTCTGAATTTGGCCTTGTAATGAAGCCTGAGTATTTGCGGAGCATAAGAGAAGATACGAGTTGTCTTCTGATCTCGTTAATTCTCTCTCAACTCCATGGGTTGCAGCGGATTCGAGAACAATATGCGCATTTGCGCCTCCGACTCCAAATGAGTTCAAACTAGCTCGTTCGCTTCTATCCTTCGGCCATGAAAGAGGAACTGTAGGCACTTTTAATTTCTTTTCAGCAAAAGGTATTTTAGGGTTGGGATTCGTAAACTTGATGTTTGGGGGAATGGTTCGGTTTTCAAGAGCGAGGGCTATCTTGATAAGTGATGATAGGCCGCTCGCACCCTCAGAATGTCCGACGTTGGGCTTTATGGATCCAATATAGACTCCTTTCTCGCCAAATACGTTTCCGATAGCATTTGTCTCTAGGGGATCGCCAACTGGAGTACCTGTGCCGTGGCATTCGACGAAACCGGTCTCAGAGTAGTCCTTAATCTGGGCGCTTTCATAAGCACGCCTAATAAGCACCTCATGTGCGGCAGAGCTAGGAGTAGCTAGGCCAGGAGTCTTTCCATCACAATTGGTAGCCGTAGCTCTGATAATCGCTCTTATCGGATTTCTGTCTCTTATAGCGTCCGACAGGGGTTTGATGAAGACCATGTTAATAGCCTCCCCGCGTCCATAACCGTTCGCTGCTGCATCAAATGTCTTGCAAGATCCATCAGGTGACAAGACACCTTGTTCCATCATGGCTGATGTCATTGCTGGAGTCATAATTAGATTTGAGCCACCAATAAGTGCCGAAATGCAGTCGCCCCTCTGTATGGCTTGGCATGCTTCGTGCAAGCATACCATGGCCGAGGAACATCCAGTTCGGATTGTCATACTGGGACCTAGTCACATGAATAAATTGGAAACGAGAAGGGCCTGCTTAACTAACCTGTCAGGTCCCATTCGTAAGAGATTCGATTTGATAGAACAAAATCTCCTGTGCCAGAGATTCGATAGAGCCCATACTGTTGAGGGTCTTTGGCCATCATTTCGCACCAGTCCTCGCCAAAACTCCCTATATAGCATCCGATCTGTTTCCCACGCCAATTCACTTCGCCTGCGCTCTCCAGACACTCCCTTGCCACTTCTAAGAGCTGCCTTTGTTGGGGATCAACCTTCTCCAGCTCGCTCTTTGTCATGCTGAAGAAGCTGGCGTCTAAGGATCCCAAATCCACGTCATCTAGGAAATACCCTTGTTCGGCTTCGATTGTCCCGGACTTTTTTGATTTTGATAAGAATGCTGCGCTGTTATATCTGGATGCTGGAACTGGACCGATACTGTCTCCCTTTGCGAGAAGAAACTCCCATAGATCTTGCGGCGATCTTAAGCCTCCTGGAAGGCGCAACGCCATGCCGCATATTGCAATTGGAAACGAGCCGACACCGGCAGAATCGCTGCCAGCCTCAGAAGGAGGCCACAACTCTCCCATCGTATATTCGTCTCTGAACAAGCGTCGGCCGTCGCGTCGGTGGTGAAGGTCACGTTCGGCTCACTCCCTCCCTGCTCGTTCAGTGCAAGACAAAATGTTCTTTAAGCCTTCGAGTTAAGGGTCCACTGAGGAACGTTGGTGCCAGACCCGTGGCTCATACGAGCCCCAATAATCTGTCACGGGTCTAGCACTGATGCTGCTTACCTTCGACAAGACGAGTTGCCAAATTTCAGGTTCCTGCCCCGGAAGATCACAGCGTAACGAATGGGAACGTCTCGGATATCTTATTGAGACCAACCAAAACCGTGTATCAAGCGTTCGTGCCATCGTTCCGCATGCCAACCTTCTGGACCATGCGCGAAAGATGGGGCTGGGGGAGAAGTGTCGGGAACTTGACAAATTAGACAATAGCCTTCCTTGGAAACCGGGCTTTGAAGCCATAATTGGTAGCAACACATGTACTTTCGGCTTGAAACGCGAAATTAACAAGCTGAAGAAGCAGAAATAGTAAGAGTCGGTGGATCCCAAAGGCTCGTGAGCGTGAGGCGACGCATTAAGGCTGAAAGTGATACTAGTGCGGTAACGGTTTCGGTCGCAATACAGAACATGAAATTTTCGGGTAAATCTGTAAAATTTCTATTGAGTACGGTTCACTGTATTAAGTGGCATAGATGACGGATGATCGGCGCTTAGTGATCGCAGCCTTGCACAAGCTCCTAGTTCAATTCATCAAACATGTCACTGCTGTAAAGGGCTTGCGGTTACCTGCATGAGATATTCCTAAATCAATCGCAACTTAACGATATCTCAACACCTACTCTAATGAAACCCCTAATCTAGATATTAAAGGTAATAGCTTAATATTACTTAGCACCTCAGCAGGCTCTAGCTAATAGCCAGGTATCTCATGACTTCTGATATTCAGCCCCGACCTCTATCTCCCAACTACCATCAAGCTCTTTATGAAGGCCTTATTAGGAAAAAAGGCCGTGTGGTTTTAGCGAATCTATTGGGAACTGCTAAGCGCAGCAATGTCGGCATAAAATTACAATAATAAATCTTCACGATATCCTTCTGACCTGCGCCAGTACCGCCTGATCTGGCAGGCCGACTCCCATCCCCTGCCCGATAGCTTTCGGATCCTCAGTAGCAGCTTTTCCGTTTGAGTCCACGAATCGAGGCTCCTTTATCTCCAGAATCGCCAACACCAAAGCCGTTGCAGCCAGTATTGCAGACTTGGCGTAAATACGTCCAGGACATCCAATCGATCCCGTTCCGTACGGGAAGAAGTTGCTCGACTTGACATCTTTGACGTGGAGGAATCTTTCAGGCCAGAACTCTGTTTCCGGACGGTCCGGCTGTGCCCATACGGCTGGATCTCGGTGAGCGGTCCAGGTGGGTGCCACTACGAGATTCCCGGCTTTGAGGAGTCGGCCGTTGAGGTCCACGTCGTTTTTAAGTTGCCTGACTAGTTGTGCCGAGAGATGGTAGCGGAGGCACTCTGAGTAGAGAGAGTTGAGGTAGGGCATCCCATGAAGTCTGGTGACATCGAGACAGAGGTCGCGCTCGTTCGGACCAACACGCTTTAGCGCATCTTGGATCTCATCGGTGATACACTTTCGGAGATCTGGCCTTCGAAGTATCTCTATTAGCATCCAAGTTGTTGTGGGAACAGTGTTGTCGTTTATGGCGAATGCTAAGCCGAGTTCAACTGAAGCTCGGCCCGACAGACTGAAACCCTCTCTCTTTAAAAGATCGTTCATTTCCGTGACCACCCGGGAAGGCATGTCGTTACTCTCATACCATGTCTGACCTTTCTCTCTGATGACCGAATCCTTGGCTTCGTGTCTTTGAAGCTCTTGGACGACAGCTGCGAGCAGTCGGTCTCTCCCGCGGATACCTCTTCCGCAAAGCCATTTAGGCATTCCATAGAGGAGACCTTGGCATATTTAGCTTGACGAAGAATGTACTGACAGATAGAAACCCACGCTTGAAAGAACCCGAGAACAGCCAATAATCTTCGGCGAAACCCTGATTATTCTCGATGAAATGCGGACCAAAGAGCACTGCTCCTGAAGCACATGTCATCACGTGCTGAACTAGCTTGTTGATGTCCATGCTCATCCAGTGCTTCTCAGTTGACGCTTGGAGTCCTCTCTCGAACATCCTGATGAATTGCTCAACCATCGAGGAAGTGCAACGCTGCGCTGCTAAATCTGTATGATACATCTGATCCAACTTGCGCACCAGATCGGTCGCTTTCTGCGGGTCTTTCTTGAACGGCGCAGCATCCTTCGAAGGCATTCTGTACACGGTCTCCATGATTTGGATGGCTCTGGCATCGAAAGTGAGATTCTTCGAGCTATTGAATACTGCTTTCACATTCTCGGGTCCGTGTAGGATGTACATGTGTGTCGAAGCAAGCCGTATCAGCACAACATCTTTTGTTGACCTTCGGTTCTTTTGTCAGCAATCATCGCCGATGTCATTCTCGATATTGGTCCTACCGCGCGCACTCATACAAGGCGTGCGGATTGATAGCAAACTGAAGTCCATTGCCAATCCATGGAAGGAAATACGGTAGAGATACTGGGCGTCTGCTGTGTACCCACAGTTGGACTTTGTATCGAATAAATGTTGAGATATATGTGACTATGCATAGTGCAAGGACACACAAAACGCCTTTGAAAGTCCAGCTCAGCACCTCTTGCGCTGCAGGCTGCGCGACATCTATCATATTCATTTCGACCGCCAGACCTTCCTCATTTCTTCACTTGATGATGTAGCTTTCTCAAGTAGCCAGACCGGCTGCAGCGTGATGGGTGATGAGTCTGCTTGGTTTCCTGATGGCCCCTTGGAATGGCTAAGGCTGATTTTCCTTGTTGGCATGTATTGCAGGATTCCGGTAACAACACTGGTATCGCTGAAAAACGGAAATAGGTATTATAAGTCGTCTTTTACCAGTTTGATGTGTCTCGGCGGCCCCAGGTAATAAATGGGTGGGTCATGACTTATGATATTCAGCCTTGTGTACTTATTTGCGCGTTTATTAACTTTTCATAGAGGTAAGCATCATCAAGGTCCCCAATCCGCCTTAAGGCTCACTTGGTCCCAGCTAGCGGACCCTAACGTGCTCTATGGCTTCCAACCGGCCCCCACGAAAAGAATAAAACTTCTTTATCTATCAAAGTACCCATTATTCATGCAGACTTAGCCCCGCATTCACATAACCATGTAGCCCCATCCGGCCCCATACTAATTTAGCGCATAGTTCACGCATCCGAGACCGAACTATATGCCCCGTCTACTTGCTTATCTCATCTCATCTCAAAAGATCTCAAGATTTCAAAGAGGCAGGCACACACATTCTATTCATTTTTTGTTCCTCAGCAGCCTTCGCATTGGCTTTCCGTTGCCAGCTTTTGGTATTTCGTCGATGAGCTCAATCCCACCTCTCAACCACTGATGCTGAGCCGTGTGTTGCTGCATGTATGTATTCACGGTATCCTTCAGGGATTCTGCGTCAGTCCCCGCCACAGCATCGGGTTTGCATACAAGGAACGCTTTTGGAGCTTCTCCAAGCACATCATCGGAAACTGCAATCACTGCAGCCTCTGAAATGGAAGGATGTGCGACGAGCAAGGATTCCAACTCCGATGGCGCAACCTGAAGGCCCTTGACCTTGATGACATCTTTAAGGCGGTCGATGATGAAGATGTGATCTGTACCGTCGTCTGCCTTTCTGACCTCTGCCAGATCCCCGGTTCTCAACCAGTGATCCTGTGTAAATGTAGCTGCGTCTGCCTCCGGATCATTAAGATAACCGAGGACTACGCTCGGAGAAGATACAGTAAGCTCTCCCGGCTGATTGTGATCCGCAAGTTCCTCTCCAGTTTCTGAGATTAGACGGGCTTTGACATCTGGTAGAAGGCAACCTGCTGAGCCTGGTAAATTGTGATAGGGATTTGTGTAAGACAAAACAGTGAAGCTCTCTGAGAGACCTGTGAGCAGTATAGTATTAGTGTTGAAGGGCAATTTTGCAAGGTAAAGAGCCCTACCGTAGGCAGTGTGAAGGTCGATATTGGGATATTGGCTTTTGAACGCGATGGCCAGTTTAGGGTCAAGAGAGATGGCGCCTACTACAATGGCTCTGAGGCTCGAGAGATCAAATGACGAGAACATTGATGGATAAGCAATCAATGGCGCTAGTACAGGCGGAATCTAAGCAAGTGTTAGCTAATGACGGAGGCAGTTCGTGGAAACTAACTAAGATCAAACGATTGACCTGATGTTGTTGAACTAGTCTCAACATCTGCATCATATCAAACTTTGGAAGAAGAAGGATAGAATCTCCCCGAAAAGCCCAGACGTGGCAGAGTACAAGCCCTGAGCAATGACTTTGGGGTAAGATGCATAGACACTTGTCCACGCCCAGGTCTTGCTTGTATGGGGTCTCGAAAGCGGCAAGCTGGCAGATATTTGCGATGACATTGCGATGGCTGACTTTGACTTGTTTCTGCCGCAAAGAATTAGCTTGTATCATCAACAGTCAGAACCGGGCGCCATTTTACTTGCTGACCAGATGTGCCGCTTGAAGACACAAGGTACGCTGTACGTGAAGCTCCTTCCCCTTGCTCAAGTCTTAGAGGTTCTATAGACTCAAGGTCTTTTCCACGTGATACAAGAGATTCAACGCTCTGATAAGGCATTACGGCGCCCGTTGAACCGAGCTGGTCGTCTAGAAGGAAAATATCCTGATCGCCAAGACCCGCTCGATGAGTAGCAGCGGTAGAAGTCGGTAACAATGGCAAGCATGTGAAAAGAGCTTTACAGCCAGACGAGTGAAGCTGTCGAGCAACTTGATCTTCGGTATTAGTGGGATGTACAAACATGCAAATCCCACCGAGTCGGTGTATCGCCCAAGCCAGCGTCATCGTGTCGACCTTCAAGAACATCTTTCTTAGTCCTGCACAAATTCACACAGAGGTCTGAACTTACGGTATTGAGGCAGTAGACAGCAGCAACCTTGTCCCATTCCGATCCTTCATTTGGTCGCCATTGGAGTCGTTGACTTAAAGCTCGAGAAAGCCAGTCGCATCGCCGTTGGACTTCTGCGCTGGTGTGGGACTTTCCAGACAACCCATCAATGAAAGGGTCGCTCGATTCAGCGACCTTTCTGGGTCTAACGCCATCATCAAAGAGGAACTGTTCAATTGTCAAAGTGTCGGGAATAGGCGAGGGGAGGGAGGGCACCCAGGCGGGAGGGAGGAATGGCATTTTGGCGTATCTGTTGCACTGGAAGCAAAGAGTGCAAGGTTATCTGCGACTAAACGAGATCGATTTGGATCAAGTTCAGCAGTGCAGCAGCAGAATGCGATAAACACAATAATAAAGATACACCCATTCACTTAGGGACGACCCATTGTAGTCAGATTCTGGGCCATTACTACTTGCCAACCAAAATTGACTAGGTTTGCTCATGGCTGTCTCATTGGATGCGCAGCAGTACTTCAGCTTTGTCGTTTTCTTAGGATTCGAGGCTCATGGAGCCTTGCCCCCATCAGCTCTCATTAAGTTTGGTTTGATCCTGCGGAGGACCAACAACGACGGGGTGGGGATGGTGGCGAGAAAGTCGAAATGTTGCGTATCGTCATTGCCCATGTCAACCGTCACAAGGGCCGAGATAGGGATGGAAGGATGTCTCCACTCCGCGCAGAGAAAGAGTTCTACCTGGTCGGGGACTGACAGGAGACCGTAGTTACACGTTTCGAAGCTGTAATTAGAGGCGGAGTTGGCCCCCTTCTTCTTGTCGAAGGCCCCGCTGGACCTTTGGACCTGTAGACCCCGCCAAGAGGCCCCGCCGGCCTCGAGACGAAATTAGCATGAACGCGCCGCCTCCAACAAAACATTCGGCCTTTTGCTTTTTTCACGAGAGCGAAACGCATCATTACATACCCAGGATTACATGGTCGTCAATTTCATACTCCTGGACCCCAGTCACCTCGAATAGAGGAGAAGAGACGAATGAGACCTAGAATCCAATATGGCAAAGTTCCAGGGTCTTGCCGCAACACACGGTTGTCGGTCGAGGCTCAGAACTTTAGCATATTGCATAGGCAAAGAAGAATCTTCAAGGTGTTTGCGATAGACCAGGAGAGAACTGCGGCGAAAGCATGACCATTCAATGCTTTTCCTGCGCGCCTCGGCCCTACATGAGACTGGCAAAATACCTTCAATAATTCCCCATCGCTACCCAAAAAAATCCTAGGTGCACGGCTAGCATCCGTAACAGAAGAAATGTGGGCACATCTACTTCTCGACTGGTACGATTTAAGCTAGATAACCGAGGATTGCCGCGATCGCACCAATATCATCAAAGACGGCGTTGAAAGAGTAACGTCCAGGAGGGTGTCTGATGTGGAAACGCACCACACCGCGAAACTAATATCTATCGAAATACTCGGTTCAAAAGGAACAATGGCAGCCAACGAAATAGACCCGGAGTCTACGGCTCTCGAAGCAGAGCAAGAACTTCAAAGAATTTGTGCCGATATACTGCGACTACCTTTACACAGCATACGAATGAGTGAATCCTTTTTAGATAATGGTGGTGATAGCCTTACCGCTATCCAGTTAATGGGACGTTGTCAAGCTGTCTTCACCATGGAAGACTTTATTTCTATGAGCCTTTCGGAGTTGTCTCGCAAAATCCGGCCTGAAGAACAAAGCGAAGATGATAGTTGCGATGGATCCTCAAGTTCGGCTCTCTCACGCGGCGATGGTTCTACAACGTCGAGCACGTCCGCCGTCAGCCCTTCTCCGATCGCTATTTCGTCGGCAAGTATCAGCGAGGAGACCTATTCTTGCACGCCAATGCAGGAGGGAATAGAGCTTAGTTCAAGGATCTCACCGCCTGCATATAATCTTTCATATGCTGCTAGACTCAAGGCTTCAAATGGAGCAGTCGATATCCACCGTCTTGAACAAGCATGGCGAGACGTGGTGGCCAGACACGATATCTTACGGACAGTGATCATGGAGAAAAGGGGGAATAGGGGCCGCTATATCCAAAGGACCCTTGTTTCTCCTGAAATCCAAGTGGTTCACATAAAAGGCAAGGAAGAAGTTGAAGAGTTTTTCCGAGCCCAGCAAAAATGCATGTTCAAAACAGATTCACCGCCTCACATATTCTCAATCCTACAGAAGCCAGAAAGCGGCGAGGTATATTGCCAACTCGACATTAGTCATACCATTATAGATGCGACTTCCCTGTTCATTTTGATGAAAGATCTTGGCAGACACTACCTCCAGGAGCCACCAATAGAATCAGCATGTCGCTTTAGAAGTTATGTGGACTTTCTCGATACTGCGCTTGAAAACGCGGATGGCGCACCCTATGATGAGCATTTTGCGGAGGTTGAACCATGTTGGCTCCCAATTGATGGCGAGACTAGATCTCAAGAATCTCTAAAGACCTTTACGATACCGCTTGATCTACCCTGGGAGACAGTGCAAGGCGTGTGCAGAAGCAATCGCGTAACGTTCTCCACAATCTGTCAAGCTGCTTGGGCGCTGGTACTTAGCTCCTTTAGCGGAGAAAGCCGGATATGCTTCTCTTATGTTTCCTCTGGCAGAGATATTACGCTCCCTAAAATTAATGACGCCGTCGGTATATTCATCCAAAATCTCCTTTGTCACGTGAACTTGGCCACGCTCAGAACAGTCTCAGAGCTCTTTGACGCTTTACAATCCCAGCTCTTGTTCTCTATGCGACACCAGCTTCATATGACGCCAGCTCTTCAAAGATTATCTCGACGATCGGGCAAACACCCTGCAAACACCATGATGTCATTTCAAGGCAGAGAGAGCCTTCAGGACATGTGCGGCCTGTCTATGGACGTTTGCAAAATTTATAATCCCACAGATGTAAGCGCTCCAATAAGATCCAATCCTTTCAGTATTGCAACAACTGACAGTGAACCAGTATGACCTCACAATACGAATCGAGACAAGCGATCAAAAGGTTTCAATCCACATGGACCACTGGCTAGCCCGCATATCCTCAGCCTACGTTCGAAGCCTGGGATTAAGCTTTCATCAGGCCCTGGTTAGCGTTATGAGCAGTGTCGGCTGCGCGATCGAGAAGGTTGAAATGCTACATCCTTTGGAGCGTCTCAAAATTCTTCAAGATTGGAATCCCCATGTTCCCGAGACTGTTAGCTCATGCATTCACGATATTATCCATGGACGCGCCCTCGCACAACCTGGAGCCCCTGCGGTCTGCTCGTCTGATGGGAACCTTACATATGCAGAATTGGACGACGCAGCGTCCAGACTCGCTGCTTACCTTATTGAAATGGGGGTCGGTCCAGAGTCAATGATTCCTCTTTGTCTAGATAAGTCAAAATGGGCTATTGTGTCAATGCTCTCTGTCCTCAAAGCGGGAGGTGCGTGCGTTCCGGTGAGCTCAGAGCATCCGATTGGTAGGCTCCAGAATATTATTCAAAATACAAGGACGCCGCTCCTTCTTCTCTCTCGGCGGCATTTGTCCCTCTTTGAATGGTTTCCTGGTCCTATCATTCCTGTAGACGATTTGTCGAGCGAGCTCTGGACAAACGTGCCTTGTGCTCATGTCTCTGTGACCCCAGAGAATGCTGCATTTGTCATCTACACATCTGGAAGTACAGGTACACCAAAGGGCGTTGTTTTGGAACACTCTGCAATATGTACCAGCTCTGAGGCACATGGTTCAGCATTCCAGATCGATCACACTTCTCGAGTCGCAAATTTCTCAGCTTACATCTTTGACGTAGCTATACAGGACGTCTTCACCACACTACAACGAGGAGGCTGCGTTTGCGTCCTTTCCGAACATGAGCGCTTGAACGACTTGGGAGGCGCTATTACTCGGTACCGAGCAAATTGGATTGATCTAACACCAACTGTGGCAAGATTTCTCTCTCCATCAGACGTGCCTAGCATCAAGACTCTGGTGCTCGCCGGGGAAGCTGCTACTCCAGATGTTATCGAAACTTGGGCTCAGGACGGCGTAATGGTCTTGAACTCTTATGGACCCGCAGAATGCTCCATCAATACGACTTGCAGCAAACCATTGAGGAGACCGGAGCATTGCGCAAATGTTGGCCGTGCTCTCCCATGCTGTCGGACATGGCTAGTCTATCCAAACAATCGCAATGCATTGTGTCCTATTGGAGCGGTCGGAGAGCTTGTGATAGAAGGTCCAACGTTATCTCGGGGCTACCTCCATAATGATGCGCTGACTGCAGAGGCATTCTTCTGGGATCCAGCCTGGGCTGAATCCGGCTCAAAGCGGCGGATGTATCGGACAGGCGACCTTGTGCGATTAACATACGACGGATCTATGAATTATGTTGGCCGCAAAGACTCTCAACTTAAGATCAGAGGACAGAGGGTCGAAATTGGTGAGATTGAATATAATGTCTGTGCTCAGGATGGAGTCAAAATTGCCGGTGTCGTCCTACCACACAGCGGTGCATACAAAAATCGCTTAACTGCATTCGTTGTGCTGAGCGACTATGCCATTCCTGAAGACATGCATGATCTCAAGACATTTCCTGGGCGCAACACTCTTCCTATCGTTTCAAGAATATCCGCCGTCAAAGACCGTGTCTCTGGGCAGCTTGCTGAGTATATGGTACCTACTCTTTGGATTCCAGTTCAGTCTCTACCATTGACGATATCGCGAAAAGTTAACAGAAGGCGCTTGCAAGAATGGGCTGAGTCGATGGACTTAGATCAGTACACGACGGTTCTTGACGACGCAACAAGCTTCGAGGCTGAATCTGAGATGTCATACCCGGCAATGGTCTTACAGGAAGCAGTCTCCGAATCATTGGGAACGCCAAAATCCATGGTGTTACTTCATCGATCATTCGTTGGGTTAGGTGGCGATTCAATTTCCGGGATGCGAGTCATTTCCTCCTGTCGGCGGAAAGGACTCTCTCTGAGCGTCAGAGATCTTCTGCAAGGTCGCTCTATCCAACACGTAGCGTTAAGTGCGCAGCAAGATCGAAATCAGACGGACTTGGTCGAGGAGAGTTTCGAAGAGTGGTTCCCACTCTCTCCTATTCAGAAATACTATTTCGCATCAATTGCGGCCACAGAAGCCTCACCTCCCCACTTACGTCAATTCAATCAAACCTTCATAGTTGACCTGACACGGAACGTCGAGGAAGATGCCCTTGCTGCTGCCATCAGGACCGTTCTAGAGCGGCATTCTATGCTCCGTGCTCGATTCCAGCGCAATGCAAACAATGAATGGATGCAGATGGTCTTAAAACCAAGTCACGCCCCGGAAATGCAAATTGCTCCTCTGAATTCCGTTGATGGCATCAATGAAGTCATTTGTCGTACAGAGTCTCAGATCGACATTGAATATGGTCCAGTGTTCCTCGCTGTTCTAATGCGACACTCTGGAGATCGACTGTCTCTCTTACTCTGTGCTCACCACTTAGTGGTCGACCTGGTCTCATGGCAGATTATTCTCGAGGATGTAGATGCATTACTAACACGAGGATCTCTGGCACATTTACAGTCTATGTCGTTCTCAAACTGGTGCCGGCTGCAAGCCCGGAAAGCCCAACATACAAGTCAGGGTGAGGTTGTTCAAGAGACGGAAATTGGTTTCGCGGTCGGCAAGTATTGGGGTATTGAAAACGAGAACTGCTACGGCGATGAAATCGATAAGCATATCACCATCGATTCCAACATTTCCGCAATGTTGCTTGGGAGATGCAATGAGCCTCTGCGGACTGAGCCTTTAGATATTTTCCTCACTGCTCTCCTCCATTCTTTCCACAAGACGTTCCGCGGACGGCATTTTCCAATCATTTTCACCGAAGGTCATGGCCGCGGATCCACAGGGCTCGACGTAGATCTCACGAATACTGTGGGCTGGTTTACGAGGTTACTACCTATCCAGCCGCGCCTAGACAACCAAGATGGCATTCTAGATGTTCTTCGTAAGACGAAGGATTTTCGGAGAATGCCTGACGCAGACATATCCTCCTTTCCGTCACCAGCCTCAAGGAGCACTGACGACTCTGAGCCACCAGGCGACAATAACATGGAGATCTTGTTAAATTTCATTGGCAACGCCAAATTGTCCCATGCACCAGACTCTGTGTTTTCTATGCGAGAGGACGCCGCATGTCGCAAATCATTTGGCGGAAGCGTTCGCCGCTTTGCACTCTTCGAGATCACGATTCAGATTATCAGTGGCCGGATCCATACTGTCTTCTCCTTTCATCGAGGCATGAAGTATCAAGGCAAGATCCAGCAGTGGATTCGAACGTATGAACAATCAATGACGGAAATGGAAGAAGCATTAGAGGTACTACAGCCATCCCTAACACTTAGTGACATTCACATGCCCTTAACGACCTATGATCAACTTGACGAAATGGTCGGTCAAGAGCTGAGGGTCATCGCACCACGATTAGACAACATAGAAGACGTCTACACATGTTCTCCAATGCAGCAAGGGATCCTCATGAGCCAGAAAAGAGATCCAAACGCTTACATTATCAATAGTGTTTGCAAGATACGGCCGACAGATACCAAGTCTATAGAAGTCAATCAGCTGATCCAAGCCTGGGCGACCGTGATCGAGAGACACAAGGTTCTTCGTACTGTATTCACGAGTTCTACCAATGTTAGTGGTTGCTATCAGCAGGTTGTTCTGAAATCTATACCTCCGAACGTCGTTCTTACGAATGGTTATGAGGATTCCGATGCACAAGATTTATTTGAGGACTGTTCTCCTTGTCATAGACTCACTCTCTCCACCGAAAATCCCTCAGAAATTTATTTCAAGCTGCAAATCAGCCATGCGCTTGTAGATGCGACCTCCATCTCAATCTTGCTACGAGATTTCGCATGCGCTTATCGCGGACGCCGGTTCGACTCTGTACCGATGCCGTACCTTTCTTATGTGTCATACGTTGAGCAGCATGCAACTGAGCAGAGCATTACCTACTGGAAAGACTACCTATGCCATTCGCAACCAACACATTTCCCACGCCTTGGAACAAGCTCAGTTTTTAATGGCCAAGTTGAACGTGTCGAGTTCAGAGAGAGTCGCCTGCTTTCAGAGTATTGTCGCAAGACTTCAGTGACACCGGCCAGCGTCTTTAAAGCCGCTTGGATGCTCGTTCTTCGCGTTTATACGGGCCAGAATGACGTATGTTTTGGTTATCTGACCTCTGGCAGAGATGCACAACTTAGTGGTATTGATGATGCTGTCGGGCTATTCATCAACATGATGGTATGCCGGCAGACCATGGAAAGGTCGACAAAGATTATCGATATTGTGGAGAAAGTGCAGCAAGAAAATCTTTCAGGTCTCGAACATCAGTATCTATCATTAGCTGATATCTTGGCAAACGCGTCCCTGCCTGTGGATGCATTTAATACTGTCATGTCTTATCGAAACGATTTATCTCATGATTTGCCCGAAGGTGGACCATTAGAGTTTGGGGATTTCGATGGGCAGGATCCCACTGAGGTATGTTGGTTCAAGAATTCTCCGAAATTTTTCTAAGAACTACAGTACGACATTGTAGTGAACATCGAAGCAGCTCTTCACAAATATGATATGTCATTACGCTATCGCCGTTCTGTTCTCTCGCCCTTAGCAGCAGCAAGTTTGGCAGCAACATTTGTGACAGCTGTCAAGTCGATCACTAGCGAGCGCCATCACTCTGTATCCGACTTGTCCTTGATGGCTGAAAGCAATTGCACATTAATCGACGGATTCAACGCTTCACGCCTAGACTTGGTGTGCGCAACTGTTCATGATCTTATTGCGAAGCAAGCGCTCATCACTCCGAAAGCCGAAGCAGTATGTTCTTGGGACGGCAGCTTAAATTATGAAGACGTTGACTTGCTGTCCTCGAACTTTGCAAAGTACCTGATTTTGCAAGGGGTAGGAAGCTCAATTAAGATCGTTCCTCTCTTATTTGAAAAATCTCTACCAGTGGTCATTTGCATGCTAGGCGTCTTGAAAGCCGGCGCTGCCTTTGTCTTCCTTTCGGTCAGTCACCCCGCGCAACGTCTCCAGACCATGATGTCGCGCATTAATGCTACACTTCTTCTTGCTAGTCCGAAGCAGACAGATCTTGTTCGTAGCTTCGGTTGTCAGGTTCTAACGGTTGACCTCAATCTTCTACTTTCGTTCCAAAATAGCGAGACGCCTCTCCCACGAGTCGAGCCAGACGCTACGGCATTCCTGATGTTCACCAGCGGAAGCACAGGAAATCCGAAGGGAATTCTTATATCTCATCAGTCAATCTGTTCAAGCGCTGTTGCTCACGGAAACGAATGGGGAATTGAGCCTGGCACCCGAGTATTTCAATACAGTGCCTATACACACGATGTAAGCAAAACGGATACATTCACGACTTTGATTAGGGGGGCCTGCATTTGCATACCATCTGAACACTCCCGTCTTAACGATATTGCAGCTTCTATCAGAGAACTGCGCGCCAACTGGTCCTTTATGACTCCAAGCGTTGCTGGTCTTATCCTACCCAATGAAGTTCCAAGCCTGAAAACTCTTATCCTAGGCGGCGAGGCGCCTACCAGAGAGAATGTGCGTCGCTGGGCCGATCAATTGAAGTTAATAATTTGTTACGGGCCTGCAGAATGCTCAGTCTATGCATCAGGAACCAAGGCACTAAATATTACGTCTGATCCGTCAAATATTGGTCAGCCTATTGGATGCAGAATCTGGATCACTGATCCCTTAGACTATAAAATTCTTGTCCCGCTTGGAGCTCTCGGTGAGGTCCTCATCGAGGGCCCTGGAGTTGGTCAGGGCTATTTTCAAGATACAGAAAGGACACAAAATGCTTTCGTACAAGGCGTCCCGTGGGGGCAAAGCCAACGCAACCGATACTATAGATCTGGAGACTTAGCACGATGGCTGCCAAACGGAACCATTTCGTTTGTCGGCCGCCGTGACAAACAGATCAAGCTGCACGGGCAACGGTTGGAGCTTACAGAAGTTGAAGGTCATATCCTTTCCCTCATGCCAAGCATTGAGCGTGTGGCGGTTGAGCTTGTTTCACTCAATAGCAAGCATGTGCTTGCCGCATTCCTTATCCCGACCTTTCCCCCCGCTACAGACGCCAATAGCATTCTCCTGCCGGTGAATGAGTCAGAAACGGCTGTGCTCAGAAATATCCGAGCGTCACTCGTCGATCTCCTACCGCAATACATGGTCCCCGCAATGTATGTGCCCGTAAGAATGCTTCCGATCACGCACAACGGTAAACTTGATCATGAAGCACTGCAGAGCCTGATTTCTAGCATGGATGACCACGTGTTGATGCAATATATGCTTGCTGATCATTCGAACAAACAAGCCGGCTTATCCAGAAGCCAGAAAGAGCTCCGTGGTCTCTGGGCAGCTTATTTGGGTCTTCATGAGCAGTCAATTCGTGCGAATGACAGCTTTTTTAATCTGGGAGGCGACTCGGTATCAGCAATTAAATTGGCTGGTGTTGCCCGCTCAGAAGGTTCTAATCTCACCGTTTCTGACATCTTCCGTTTTCCTATTCTTGCTGACATGGCCGTTCTCTTCCACAAAGGAAGCGAAGGGAGCGAAATCCAGAGAGCGCCAGAGCCCTTTTCACTGTCTGGCCTCGAGACAGACCGGCTACAATCCGATCTAGATACTATATGCAAGACATGTAGCATCGCCAAGTGTGATATCGAGGATGTTCTACCATGCACTTCTCTTCAGGAAGGGTTGATTGCTCTCACTGCTCGATCCCAATCTGCCTATGTATCACGCAAGATTTTCCGTCTTGGTCCAATCATAGATCTGGAAAGATTTCAGGCAGCTTGGGATATGATGGAACAGTCCTTACCGATCTTGAGAACCCGAATAGTTAGCCACGAGTCTGGGTCCCTGCAAGTCGTCGTTAGACAATCATATGGCATTTTACAAGATATCGGCCCCCTAACAGCCGCGCTTGAAAGAGACCAAAAGCTGCCTATGACTTATGGTACTCCATTACATCGCCTGAGGTTAAACACTGAAGGTTCGGGCGCACGATTCTTTATTTGGACCGTTCATCATGCTCTTTTTGATGCATGGAGTGCTGCTAAGGTGCTTGAATGCGTAACCCAAGCCTATAAGCAGAAAACGACACCAGATGTGGCTCCCTTTTCTTTGTTCATTGCGCATATACAGAGCCAAGACAAGTCTATTCAAAGATCTTATTGGCATTCACAATTCACTGGAGGACATCCTCAATCCTTTCCACCGACAAGCACCTCACAGGGTCCAATAGATTGCCCTACTTTTAAGGCGCATAAAGAGATCTCTTTACACGGCAAACACGCTTCTGATATTACGCTATCCACTATCATCAGGGCAGCTTGGTCGATGCTCATCGCTAAGTATGCCGATTCCGATGACGTTGTATTTGGCGCTACACTATCCGGGCGAAATGCTCCAGTCTCTAGAATCAGCGATATGGTTGGACCCACAATTGCAACCGTTCCTGTTCGAACTCAGATCAAATGGAATGAGAAAGTATCGCTTTTTTTGCAGAAGGTCCAAGACCAAGCCACAGACATGATTCCATTTGAGCATTTCGGCCTACAGAACATTCAGCGAATCTCGGCTGATTTTCGGCAGCTGCTCAATTTGCAGAACCTCCTTCTTATTCAACCGCTGGGGGACGACGACGTGCAGCTGATCCCTGGTATGTCTGTGTGTGTCTCTGGTGGAGACGAGGGATTCGATACATACCAGCTTATAATGGAATGCCGAATTTCTCGCGACTCATCGAAAGTTGTAATTGAAGCGCGCTCTAACTCTTCAATCCTCACTCCGAGGCAAACGCAGAGGATGATTGATCAATTTGTTAACATCCTCCGCCAATTGTGCTCCGCCGGTATGAAAGAGACCGTCGCTGACATTACACTTGCTAGTCCGGAAGACGTAGAGTCCATGATCGAATGGAACAGTGCAGAACCAGAAAAATTGCAAGAATATGTTCATCATATGGTGTCAAGACAAGCTCAGAAACATCCGCAAAGGATAGCGCTATGCTCTCGTAAAGGGAATCTTACGTACAAGGATCTAGATGTGCTCTCCGATCGCCTCTCGCATCATTTAATTAGCAACGGTGTTGGATCAGGAAGTCTGGTCCCCTTCTGTTTTGACAAGAGCAGATGGGCTATAGTTGGGATATTGTCTATTCTCAAGACGGGTGCTGCAGCAGTTCCTATTGGGTCTCAGTCTCCATACCACAGGATTGATGCACAAATAAGAATGCTCAATGCTAGTATAATTCTTGTCGATGAGAAGAACAAAGAAAAGGCACAACATCTAGGTCTATATCCGGTTCTCGTCAACGAATCGATAGAAGACTTTCTTGAAAGCTCGTACCATCTACCAACGTCGAACGTCATTGCAAATGAACTTGCATTTGTGGTTTTCACTTCTGGCAGTACGGGTGACCCGAAGGCTATCATGCTTCAGCACGACTCAATCTGCACAAGCGCCAGGGCTCATGGAGCGGCCCTTGGTCTTGGACCCGAGTCACGTGTGCTACAGTATGCAGCCTACACATTCGACGTTATGATCCAGGACATATTTACAACTCTTATTCGAGGAGGGTGCGTGTGCATTGTATCTGAGAACGATAGATTGGATATCCCAAACCTGATGACATCGATCAACGATCTACGAGTCAATTGGGCTTGCCTTACTTCAACTGTTGCGAGCCTCTTAAAGCCGTCCGAACTCCCAACTCTCAAGACTCTAGTGCTTGGTGGTGAGCCCGCCAGTCAGGAGGTGATTTCGAATTGGCAAGAGCATGTCACCCTCCACAATGTCTATGGACCCGCTGAAGCGTCAATATGGTGCTCTTGTAACCAGGATCTTAGAAGCAGCAGTCATTATTTGAACATTGGCAAGGGCCTTGCTAGCAAACTATGGGTCGTTGACGCCAAAAATCATCATCAACTCTCACCTGTTGGCTGTGTTGGAGAGCTACTGATCGAAGGCCCTCTTCTTGCTCAAGGCTATCTACATAATCCAAGGCTTACAGAACAACATTTCATTGCGGAGCCTGAATGGGCAGCCAAGCATCCTTCTTGCAACGGTCTAAGAAGATTCTACAAAACAGGAGACTTGGTGAAACAACTAGAAGATGGCTCTTTGTCATTTGTGTGCCGGAAAGACTCTGAAGTCAAAATATCCGGGCAGCGCGTCCATCTCGGAGACATAATCCATCACCTAAAACTTTCTTCTAACCCGAGCCTAATATCTCAGGTAGCTGTTGAATTATTCAGTCCGGAGAGAGAGAACAGCGTTGTACTAGTTGCGTTTCTTGAGATTGAAAGTCATGAAGAAAATGCTATTACGACCGAATTAAGGAAGGAGCTTGTGCAGTCAAGAGATCGTCTACGAAATCATCTGCCCAGTTACATGATACCTTCTATCTTTATCCCTTTGAAGTGTTTACCGCGAAACATGTCCGGAAAACTTGACCGCAAGCAGCTCTACAATCGCTTTCAGGATCTCTCGAGCGCAGATTTGAGTGCCTGTAGACTTATTATTGACCACAGGACGCCTCCAAGATCACAAATGGAAGCAGACTTGGCGAGTCTCTGGTCAGGGGAGCTGGGCATCAGCAACCCGATCGGAAGAGAAGACAACTTCTTCGAGCTGGGTGGCGACTCTATCCGTGCAATGCGCCTCGTCGCTGGTGCGCGAGCCAAATCGATCCACATCACTGTAACGGATGTCTTCCAGGTTCCGGCGCTAGCAGACCTTGCGGCAAGGGCAGAAAAACCTATGTCTAAGCGGGAATCACCATACAAACCGTTCAGCTTGTTCGAGCGAGTAGATCAGGAAGGCATCGATGAGATTGCCGAGATCTGCCAGCTCCCACAAATTGACATCGATGACATATTTCCCACCACTGCGCTTCAAGAAGGACTGATCGCTGCTTCGAAGCGACGTAAAGGAGCATACGTTTCGCAGAGGGTTTTCAAGCTCGCAGAGCGTACATCAACCGAGCATCTAAGGTCAGCTTGGAACCAAGCTGTCGAAGATCTGCCCATCTTGAGGACCCGGATTGTAACAACAAGCTCCGGAACATATCAGGTAGTTGTGAAGCAGCGACCAGTATGGAACGCAGGTCCTTCACTCGAGCTCTATTTAGCTGAAGATATGAACGAAGATTTTTTAAATGGTGCACCGCTAGTACGTCTTGCTATTATTGAAGACTGGAGACCAGGTTGCAATATCGACAGGTACTTCGTTCTCACTTCTCATCACGCAGTCTACGATGCGTGGAGTGCAGGCAAACTCCTCGAGTACGCAACTGCTGTACTCCAGAAGAGTTCCACACCAGAGACTGTGCCGTTTTCCCATTTTCTACACTATCTGGATAAGAGAGACCGTCCGGCCCAGGAAACCTACTGGAGAAATCAATTGAAAAATGCACCCGAAAATAGTCTATTCGTGACGGCTTCGGACTCTTCAACGACTTGCATGAAGAATATCTCCTGTCAAATTAGAACCCGGCGCAATTCAACATCGGGAGTCACGTTGGCCACGGTGCTGCGTGCTGCATGGGCATTAGCGTTGGGAAAGCAATCAAAAGCTAGGGAGGTACTATTTGCAGTAACCTTATCAGGAAGAGAAGCTCCTGTCGATGGCATTGAAAGTATCATCGGTCCCCTCATCACCACGGTTCCTGTCCGGATAGAAATGGATTTAGAACTACCTGTTCAACAGTATCTTCTAAACATTCAAGGTCAATCTACTGGGATGATACCTTACGAGCATTTTGGGATGCAAAATATTCGCAGACTGGGCTCTGAAATTCAAAGTTCTATCGATAGCATAAGCCATTTGCTTGTGATCCAGTCTAACGGTGGACAAGAAACGCCTGCAACCTTCTTTGACGGAGAATTTACCAGAGTAGCATCCTCGGGTTTTACCACATTCCCTTTCGTGCTCGAAGCTGGCCTTGACGCTGACAGCGACATCACCAATCTTGTTGCAACTTACGACAGCTCCGTCGCGACCGATTCGGAAGTGCAGAAGCTAGTCAAGACTTACATGCACATAACAGAACGCATACTTGACGCGCCTTCCGCTGCCATTCTGACTAAACTTCTTGTCCAGCATGATGAGTGTACGGAAAATTCTGTAAACAATACAGAACATAGCCATCAAGCAGGGCTGTATCAGCAAGTCTCACGGGGTCCATTTAGTCAGGATATACCCCAGGTATCGCTACAGTCACCAGTTGAACTGAAATTACAGAGTTTATGGGCTGATGAATTTGGCGTGGATCCTGAGCGAATTGGAGCTCGCAATGACTTCTTTCACCTTGGAGGTGATTCTGTTGCTGCGATGCGACTCGTGGCAGCTTTGCGATCCCAAGGCCTCCGACTGAGCGTTGCCGATGTATTCCAACATCCTAAGTTCTCAGAAATGGCAAAGACAATCGCATCTATACGGAAGGATGAATCACCGCCTATACAGCCATTTGACCTTTGGATTGAGGATCGTTCCAAAAGAGATGAAGCTTTGCTGAACATCTCGCGTCAGTATGGAATCTTACCTACAGACATTGAGGATATATATCCATGCATCCCCCTTCAAGAAGCGACAATCACACCCCAGCAAGCTTCCACCCACGTCGTACGCAAAGTTTTCAGGATTCCCCACGATCTCCATCTTGAACACTTCAAGGTAGCATGGCAACGAACAGCGGATTCGTCTCCAATCCTAAGAACCAGGATTATCCCGTCAGACGACAATGCTATGCAACTAGTCGTCAAGGAGAAGTTGGAATGGATGTCATCCACGTCACTGGCTCACTACCTGGAAACTGACACAAGAGCTCAATTTACTTATAACACTCGCCTTGCAAGGTACGCTCTGATCCAGGATGCTTCTGGTTCCTATTTTGTTTGGACACTCCACCATTCAATATACGACGGCTTCAGCATGACTTTAGTACTGAAGCAGGTATCTCGCATGTACACACATGGGCACCTAAAAGCTGCTTTACCTTTCAATCGCTTTGTCGGTCACTTAGTCTCGAAGCCACTAGAGTCAATGGGTCCTTACTGGCGCTCACAGCTTGCGGGTTACTCATACAGAGCATTCCCACAGTCTCAACTTGCAAGGTCGCCTACTAACGAACCTCCGCGTCATTTCACAAGAAAGGTGGGTATGAGCGGCTTCAGGTCCTCAGCGCCCATTGCAGCAGTGCTAAGAGCAGCATGGGCTCTTCTTATAGGCCAATACTCTTCCGCAGATGACGTTCTATTTGGAGCAGTCCTGTCTGGCAGGGACATACCCTTAGACGGGATCATGAATGTTGTGGGACCGACCGTAACTACTGTTCCGGTAAGGATCAGGATTGACTCCCAGAACGGGACTGTCGCAGAACTCCTGAAATCCACACATCTGCAAGCAGTTGATATGATACCCTACGCTCACGCTGGAATTCAGAACATCCGTCAGTTATGTCGTGGCGAGTGTGATACAGTCAACGTCGACAGTCTGCTGGTCATTCAGCCTTCCGGGCCTGAGCCAACAAATTTCTTAGGTCTGGAAGAGCTTAAGTCACCTTCACGGAAGCTGGGGACTTTCCCACTGGTGGTGGAAATTTTCCTGGGAACTTCTCGATGTCATGTCAATATGTATGTCGAAAATTCGGTCCTTTCCGCCGTTGAGTGTGAAAGAATTCTGAATCAATACACTCATCTAATTCAGCAACTTGCAACCGCCGATCCCGATACGACATTGACTAATATGAGTTTCATGTGCCCTGAAGATATGGAACAAATTAAAGAATGGAATAAGGACCTTAGGAATCCTGTGGCGTCATGCATTCATGAGATTGTCATTGCGCAGGCTCTTAAATTCCCTGAGCTTCCCGCGGTGGTATCACTTAGACAAGGCAGTCTCACCTACAGAGAATTGGAAGACTTGTCCTCAAGACTTGCAAAGGCACTTGTAGACGAAGGAGTTTTTCCCGAGACGAAAGTGCCGCTGATGTTCGAGAAGTCTCCCTGGTGTATTGTTGCTCAATTGGCTGTTCTAAAAGCAGGTGGCGTATGCGTTCCCTTGGATCCAAGACACCCTGCAGATCGTTTGAAAAGAATATTTGAGGATATGGAGCCAAGATTGATCCTCGTTGGCACAGATTGTGTTGAGATGATCAGAGCCAGTTTTCCGGGACTTGCAATCTTTGAAGTAAACCAGGGTATCTTCAACAGTCTACCCTCTTTGCCGTGGAAATGTCCGGCAATTTCACCCTCAAATGCAGCATTCATTATCTATACGTCTGGGAGTACAGGTATTCCGAAGGGAGTTGTCTTGGAGCACCAAGGGATTTGTACCAATCTGGATGTCTTCGGGGAAGCCTATGGCATCAGCCACGGAACAAGAGTTGGACAATTTGCTTCTTATGCATTCGATGCGTCCGTCCAGGACATATTCGCAACACTACAGCGTGGCGGTACGGTTTGCACTATAGAAGAGGAAGATCGACTGAACGACTTTGTCAAGGCATTTCAAGCTCTTAAGATCACTTGGATAAATCTCACTTCTACTGTAGCACGGTTGTTGGATCCTAAAGATCTTCCAGACTTATCCACTATTGTTCTTGCTGGAGAGCCAGCCGGGAGGGATATCGTCGAAAAATGGTCAGTATACAAGCAGATACGGATAATCAATGGTTATGGACCGACAGAATGCTCGATCAACATCTCCTGCAACTCCAACATCGAGAGTCCACTGGAGGCAGCCAACATTGGAAAACCTCAAGCTGCTGTTCCATGGATAGTCGACTTGCTCAACCCTGACCGTCTTTGCCCGATAGGAGTTCCTGGCGAGCTATTTGTCGAAGGTCCTCTGCTCGCTCGGGGCTATCTAAACAACGAAGCCAAGACAAGAGAAGCATTCATTACACGACCGGCCTGGATTGATGGTGGCAAGGGACATGTCAGTCGCTTTTACCGGACTGGGGATATTGTAAAGTATAACGATGACAAATCGGGCAGCTTGGTGTACGTTGGTAGGGCGGATACCCAAGTCAAAGTCCATGGTCAGAGAGTGGAGGTGGCCGAAATTGAGCATCACATCAATGCCCTCCTACCCGCATCCTCTTATGCAGCAGTCATGGTGGCCACAACTTCTTTCGGTAAAGATTCCTTGATAGCACTCCTTTGCTACAAGGCAGACCGCGATGAAGTAGGTCGAACGACAAGTGCCCTTTTGCCTGCAACCGAGCAATACCGAAGAGATCACTCTGTTTTGAGGAATGCGCTGACGAAGGCGCTGCCGGAATACATGGTTCCATCTATTTACATCCCCGTCGATCGTCTTCCAGCCTCCGCGTCCGGAAAGCTCGATCGGAAAGCACTTATGACAATTCTGTCCGGCCTAGGTGTCTCTGACTTTCTTCCTTACATGGCGTATCATGCTGCTGAAAAGCACATTTCATCCCCTGCGGAACAAAGGCTCCGAAAAGTATGGGCAGAAGTTCTTGGCCTACAGCCAGACGATATTGGTTCCTACGACAATTTCCTAAAACTAGGTGGAGACTCGGTCAGTGCCATGCGACTCGCTTCGAGATGCAGAGCTCAAGGACTACCGATAACCGTGGCAGAGATACTTAATGATCCATGCCTATGCGATATGGCGAAACATCTTAATTCAGATGAACCGCTTGCTTCCGTTTTGCCGGACGTCACTCCGTTCATGCTAGCACCTAGGATGGATACCGATGCTTTCATTGAGCAGGCGATATTTCCCAAAACTGGCCTCCGGGAAGACGCAATAGAGGACATCATTCCTGTCACAGACTTCCAAGAAACCTGCATAAAGGGTTCCATATCTCCGAGTCGTTGGATGCTGAATCATTTCATACTTACAGGCCACGATGATCTTGACGTCACCCTTTTAGAAGAGAGCTGGCACAAAGTGATCACCAAGTATGATGCTCTCCGCGCCATATTCATTCGCCATGAGACAGCCTGGTTCCAAGTCATGCCAAAGTCATTACGGCTCCAAATCAAGACGTATGACACGACGGAAGATCTTGAGACATTTACGGAAGACTTGATAAAACATGATCTTGATGATCCACCTATCCATGGGAAACCATGGACCAAGCTCGTCGTGATCAAAGAGCAAGCAGGCTCTAAGCGAACTAGGATCATTGTACGTCTATCTCACGCGCAATACGACGGTGTATGCCTCAACCAGCTCTGGGACGACTTAATCAGGGCGTCCAAGGGTTCATATATCGCGGCTAACGATACCGTTGGATTCGCTAACCACGTGGCGCACGTACTCCGCCAGAGTCAGGACAGCAAGACCCTTCAGCATTGGAGTGAATTCCTAAAAGATTCGCCAATGACAAAAATAGTCCCCGAACGCCCACCGACAACAGAATCAAGGATGACATACTCTTCCTCTCGCCGAGTATCAATCGCGCGACATAGCTCGATCCACGGAGTCTTTACCACAGCAACGATCTTGAACGCTGCATGGTCGCTCGTCCTGGCAAATCGTCCCCAGCCTTGTCTCCCCACCGAGACGCCACGCATTGTCCTCTTTGGCCAGCTTACTTCTGGCCGCCACACTTCGTCCGCTTATGGCGGTTTAGTCTTTGGCCCGTGCCTGAACATCGTCCCAGTCAAAGTCGGTGTGGACAATCTCCGGCAAACGCAAGCCACACACCTCGATCTCCTCCGCTACATTCACGAACAGAAACGTGCCAACCTTCTGTTTGAAAATGTCGAGGCGCGAGCGATTCTGGCCGTCAGAGCGGGGAAAGCTTCCGGCGGGGAGTCGTTCTTCAGCTCGTACGTCCAGCACCAGAATATCGATCCAAAGAGGAGTATCTATATTGGGGATGCAAAATTTGAGATTTCCGGGCGGGCAGCTGTGGAGAGGGACTTTGCGGATGTGGTTGTATTTTCCCAGCCGGTGGTAGATCAGGGGCGCGGCGATGGAGACATTTTCTCCGGCTCTACTACCGCTGTTCAAGAACGGGACAGCTTGAAGGAGCCTGCCAGTGAGGTCATTGACGTGTGCATCAAGTTTGCGGAGGGTCGGGTTGCTGGAAGTCTAGCGGAAGGCCTTTTGGAAAATCTTTGTTGGCAGATAGAAAGGATCTTGAGGAAGCCGGACGAGGTTATTGAGAGTCCGAATTAGTGGGTTCAGTTCTTTATATCATTTTTTGTTTTTGGGTCGCGAGTGAAGGATTGAGACAGCTTTTCCATGTCAGGAGTTTGCTTACACGGCTCGACCTCCGGGCGAAATTCGGGTTATTAGGTAGACTTTCATGAAAATTTCGAGTAACGGCGTTCACATGGATGTATTGATAGAGTAGTTTAGCCAATTATGAGCAGTAAAAACCTGAATCATGCCCTTGTTTTGTGTAGTGCTCCTGCGTTCATTTTTCAACTAACTGCATTCGATTTGTGCTTTGTAAGTGTTGGTCGATGTAGAGAGGAAAGCTGTCTGGTGGTGAGGGGGATACGTAGTGTGGAGATCGCATTCTCCTTGGTATGTCACAAGAACTCGAGGTGCCAGGGTAATAACTCAAGGGTATGCAGCGGCGATGCAAGATACGGTGTGAGGATGCAGAGGGCAATGTGATTGTCAGAGGGTTTGTCCATTATTCAGCAGACACGAGCAGTGTGCCATCATGGGCGAGTCCCCGAGAGATTCGCTCCAACGTGCCATCCAACCACAAAGCCTCCCCCCACTCCCCCGCTCCGAGCCTACGAGATAGTGTCATTCATTACGCTGCAACCCTTCTTGACTCCTCTCGCTCAACCACTCCACTCCACTCCACTCCCACCTCTTCCCTTTACATCTCAGACCTCAATACACTCTCGCGCTCCTCCTTGTTTACTACCCTCAAGAACATCATACGCACAGCCAGCGCGCCCATACTCAATGGCGCGCTAACCATCACGCAGCCAGTGCCTTTCCCAGAGCCGCCGTGAAAGGCTCTTTCGGCAATCGGTGACGGCTATCGAACCCCACATTCTCAGACTTTTTCCTCCAACTACCATCTCACAATCCTCTTCAATAATACTTGAATCCATCTCTCAAGATCAACGACAAGCCTGGTCTATCTGGTGGAAGGCTAGACTGGGTGGTTGAAGCACTGACGGAATGTCAGCGTTTCGAGGAGGAAACGGACCCAATCTCTCTCGCTTCCTCGACAATTTGAACGTTATCCCGACGGAATTTGATTCCAACGACAGCACGAACGAAGAAAACAATCTTGATGCAACATTGGCAATGTTCACCAACACCGAATTCATGGACTTTGATGGAGCTGTCCCTTCAAACAATCCCATGCCAATGAACTATGACTTCAGTAGCGGCGGGAAGTTTACAGAGACCGACTTCGGTGCAAACGACATGAAATTTGAGGACTTGCTAAGGGGTAAGCTCCTTCTCCCATATATAAGATGAAGTTTTCATTGACAGTCCTATAGCGGAGCCAATGCCCATGTTACAGACCAACTACTCCGGGCCAAACGTGCAATCGCCTGTCGCATATCATGCCAATCCAATGTCTGCCTCTCCCGTGGCATCTTCTCCCCTTTCCCCGACTGCCGTACCGTCCAAGGGACCAGAGTCAAAGAAGAGGCTCGCCTCTCAATCTGGGTTACCAGACCCCGCAAGCCTGCAAGAGGAGTCTCAGAAGGCGGCTGAGGATGATAAACGCCGTCGTAACACAGCTGCTAGCGCTCGCTTCAGGGTGAAGAAGAAGCTCAAGGAGCAGGCTATGGAACAGAGGGTCAAAGACGTTGATGCAGAGAACGCGGCGATGAAAGCCAAGATAAATCAATTGGAAATGGAAAATAAATGGCTCAAGAATCTGGTGATTGAGAAGAATGGCAAACAGAGCGAAGAGGATTTGTCCGAAGCTTACCAGAAGTTCCGACGAGAGAGTGAAGAACGTGAGGAAAGGAAAGGCTCCGCGCACACCGATGGTGTTGGGACGCGTGCTTGAGTTCAACGTCAATAACGATATTTCTCAGTTTGAATGAATACAATATCCGTTTGTTAATTTCCTCTCCTCCAATTTTGGTGGCGTGTCAAGCTTTGCAGTGACTCAATGCCCAGCTGGATGGCTTTGGTAAAGTCCAAGGACCACCGAACGGGACTTGGATACCGTGATCAGGTGAAGTGGATGCAGGTCCTTTTCGCGCCGGACAAAGGTGTGTTTCACTAGAGGTAGAATTGCAATTTCAATACACTTCATGGGCAAAAGCCCGGAAAATATGCCAGGCTACTGTACCGTAGAACTTCAACTTCCCCGCTTCATAACCATCGATCTCTTTAGGCACAATGTCCACATGGACTGCGGTTCGGAATGTGATACTGGCACCGGTGTGAGAGATAGACGTTAACGGCATGCTTGATGGTTATGTAGTATACTGTTGGCTGACACCAGTGTCTGGCGTAGATTGGTCGTAAAGACCTTCCTGTAAAGGTGAACCGCTCACATGTACACGTCCGGAGTGGAAAGCCGGTGATAGAGTTGATGAGAGCAGATGGGAATTTTGGGAATTTGGTGTGACGGTAGCCTTCATCATATCACCAAAACTTTAGAGTTTCGCGACCTGATATACCTAATATTGTCTCCGAGACGGAGACGCGCAGCGGCGCTTCTTGCATCCAGCCTCGTCAACTCCAAGCCCACCTCACACAGCCAGTTGCTTTGCTTTGCCGCCACGTCTAATCAAAGCTTCTGCCTGCGCGTTGAGGGCCATCATTTCCTTTGCTCTCTTCTCAACGCTCTCGGTTCCAGAGAACCATTTACCTTACTTCACCGCAAATCCGCCCCACTAATCAGGACTTGCCCCTCAGCAAGGCTGCCCTCTCTCGACTTCTCAACTCAACCAGCTTGGATATCTTTCAACAAACTCAGACGATCGCCCTCTTTTTCTGTAGAAGCGCTCTCTGAGCGGCTTCTCAGCTTGCGCAGTGAAGATGTCGGTCACAGTGGCAGAGTTGGACAGCACTGTCCGGGTCTTCCAGGAAGGCAGAGGCGAACAGGTTTGTAGCAACTCTTGAGGGACCTCTGGGTTGGATGGAGATACTGATATATGCCGCTATAGCAAAAGCAAGCTGGACAACAGTTGACTGAGGTGTGTCCTCTCTGGAAGTTCCTGTGTTCGACATGAATCTGACCTGTTGCAGTTCAAATCCAATCCCGATGCATGGCTCATGGTGGACAAAATCTTGCAAGAGGCTACATACATACCTACAAAATGTAAGACAAGTTCAGATTCCCAGGGACTACGCTGCTGACCACCTTTAGACCTTGGCCTACAGGTCCTCGACGATGTGATAATGACGAGATGGAAAGCTCTCCCTCGGGACCAATGTCAAGGCAGGTCTCTTTAGCCACCTCTGATGAGATGATTTGCTGACCCGACAGGCATTCGAAACTTCGTTGTCAACCAAATTCTTGAGGCCTCTCAATCAGAAGAATCTCTGAAGCAGCAACGGACCTTCGTCAACAAGCTTAACCTAACGCTAGTATCGATACTTAAGCAGGAATGGCCTCAACACTGGCCTACCTTCATCAACGAGATCATCTCCTCTTGTCATTCAAGCCTCTCTGTCTGTGAAAACAACATGTCAATATTACGGTTACTTTCTGAAGAGGTTTTCGATTTCTCGCAAGACCAACTGACCTCTCGGAAAGCAAAAAATATGAAAGAGACTATGTGCACGGAATTTTCGTCAATCTATCAACTCTGTCAAGAGGTATTAGATACTGCCAACCAAGCCAACCTCATCAAGGCAACTCTTGAGACATTGCTACGCTTCCTCAATTGGATCCCTCTGGGCTTCATTTTTGAGACAAAGCTCATTGATACCTTGATCAGTCGATTCCTCAATCTTCCAGAGTTCAGAAACATTGTCCTGAAATGCTTCGCGGAGATTGGCGGGTTGGCATTCAATCAGCAGCAATATGTCTATGACGACAAGCTAGTCCAGATGTTCACTGAGACGTTGACCAGTGTTGCGAACATCATTCCACTTTCTGTCGATCTCCGAAGCATTTACGGCTCGAGTAACGCTAGAGATCAGGAGTACGTCTTGAATCTGGCCCTCTTCCTATGCAATTTTTTCACGGTCCATCTGCGACTTATAGAGCGACTACCCAACCGCGACTTTCTTACCCATGGCCATTTCTACCTGATAAGAATTAGCCAGATTGACGATCGAGAGATGTTCAAAACCTGTCTCGAATATTGGACCAAACTTGTGCAGGAGCTTTACGAGGAGATGCAGCAACTTCCAGTCACGGACATCAATCCTCTGGTGAGCATGGGAGTCAGCGGTCTTTCCAATGGTGGCGCTCCAAACCCCGCCAACCTTGCAAATTACCCGCTACGAAAGCATCAGTACGCGGAGATTCTCACCAATCTCCGGCAAGTCATGATAGAAAAGATGGTGCGACCAGAGGAGGTGCTGATTGTAGAAAATGACGAAGGAGAAATCGTGCGCGAGTTTGTCAAGGAGAGCGACACTATCCAGCTTTACAAGACAACTAGAGAATGCCTGGTCTATCTCACCCATCTCGACGTCACGGACACCGAAAATATAATGGCGGAAAAGCTTGCACGTCAAGTCGACGGCTCAGAATGGTCATGGAACAATTGCAATACATTGTGTTGGGCGATTGGCTCGATATCTGGAGCTATGAATGAGGAAACGGAGAAGCGCTTCTTGGTCACCGTTATCAAGGACCTCTTGGGCCTGACTGAAATGAAGCGAGGGAAAGACAACAAAGCCGTCGTCGCAAGCAACATCATGTACATCGTTGGTCAATATCCAAGGTTTCTTAAGGCGCACTGGAAATTTTTGAAGACCGTGGTCAACAAGCTTTTCGAGTTTATGCACGAAACTCATGAAGGTGTTCAGGACATGGCATGTGACACCTTTATCAAGATTGCAAACAAGTGCAAGCGGCACTTCGTCGCGCTTCAGCCAAGTGAGAGCGAGCCGTTCATCGACGAAATAGTCCGAAACATGAGGAAGATCACCTGCGACTTGACACCTCAGCAAGTCCACACTTTCTACGAGGCCTGCGGCTACATGATTTCCGCTCAAGGCCAGAGAAATATTCAAGACCGCCTGATCGAGAATCTTATGTCATTACCAAACGCTGCGTGGCAACAGATCATAACACAAGCAAATACTCAGCCCGAAATTCTGCAAGATGGTGATACAATCAAAGTCATCGGAAACATCATGAAAACGAACGTCTCGGCTTGTACATCGGTTGGCCCTCAATTCCACTCCCAGATTGGCCGGATATATCACGACATGCTCAACATGTACAGAGCCTCAAGTCAGTTGATATCGGATGCTGTTTCACGCGAAGGTAAGCAGAAGTGCCGATTCGGCTTAGAAAACGGCTGACAAAAGTAGGGAACATCGCAACAAAGACTCCAAAAGTCCGCGGCTTGCGCACCATCAAAAAAGAAATCCTCAAGCTGATTGATATCTACGTCGAGAAGGCTGACGATCTTTCATTGATCAATGACAGCATGCTACCTCCATTATTAGACGCAGTCCTTCTGGATTACAAGTCGAACGTGCCTGATGCCCGTGAAGCTGAGGTGCTCAATGTCATGACCACTATCCTCCACAAGCTACATGTACGTTGGACCCCCTACACCTCCCGCTTCAACACTGCGGTTAGAGTTACCTGCCATTTGATGTTTACCATACTGACATCTTCCCAGAACATGATGGACGACAAAGTCCCTGCGATCATGGAAAGCATCTTTGAATGCACGCTCGAAATGATCAATAAGGATTTTCATGAATATCCCGACTTCCGTGTGGAATTCTTCAAACTGCTCCAGGCGATCAACCTCTTCTGCTTCCCAGCATTGCTAAAGCTCGACGCACGGCAATTCAAGCTTGTCATCGATTCTTGCCTCTGGGCGAGCAAGCACGACAATCGAGAAGTTGAAAATACAGGCCTAATCATGTGTTATGAGCTCATGGAAAATATGGCCAACACTGACTCCCAGACATCAAGCGTCTTCTTCCGCTCCTTCTTCATCACCATCCTCCAAGACGTGCTTTTTGTCCTCACGGATTCAGACCACAAAGCTGGTACGTAGCTGGTTCACTTACTCATGACTGCCGCTAATGCGTATGTTTTCAGGATTCAAATCCCAAGCCAACCTCCTCTCCCGCATGTTCTTCTACCTCCAATCCGGCAAAATCTCTACTCCAATCTTCACCCTCGAACAAGCCAACCCGGGCACCTCGAACCGCGAATTCGTTTCCCGCTACACCGCCGAACTCCTCCACTCCGCCTTCCCTAATCTCAAGGAAAACCAAATCTCGCATTTCGTGCAAGGCCTCTTCACCCTCAACGAGGACACGAACAAGTTCAAGACGCACCTCCGTGATTTCTTGATCTCGCTCAAAGAGTTCCAGGGCGACGACAACGCCGATCTGTACGCGGAGGAGAGGGAGCAGGAGAAGGCGGAGAGGGAACAAGGCGAGAGGGAGCGGCAGTTGAAGGTCGGTGGGTTGATCAAGCCGAGCGAGCTGGAGGGGGATGATGAGCTGTGACTAGAAGAGGAGCTGAGATGCGAGTACGCTGGGCCGCAGGGCGGGGAGGGCGATGGGACTCGGGACAGGGTCGAGGATGGATACGGAATTGGAGTCAACAAAGGGGACGATGGGCTGGGTGGATGGGAAGTCTACGGGTTCTGATAGTACGGAATAAGGCCGATTTGACTTGGAATGTGTGCGGCGGGGGCAGAAAGAAAAGCCGCAACGCCGTAATCGGGATCTAGTTGCTTACTCGTCGCCTTTTTCCACGGCGAAGATCACATTGAGCAGCGATAGCAGCAGCAGCAGAGCGAGAAACCATCGAAAACCGAAAACACTTATGAAAGTCTATCAAGTGGGCAAAAGAACAAAATTTCTTCTCTCCCTTTTCTTGATACCAAAGTTATGTCCTTTTTTATTGACATGTGCTTGGTCTTGGCTGGTTGGTAGATCGCGAGGGGCAAAGCTTTGAAGATACAAACCTACCTACCTAGATAGATCATTAGGAATGGATCGGATTGTTTCTGTGTTGTGCCGTGCCTTTTGTTGTTTTGTTGGGACTTGTGGGGATAAGGTTGGTGCGAATGAAAGTCTCGCGGTAAGGAGGGTGGGAAGGAGCGGACGCTACTAGTTCGCTGGCTTGGAGGTGGCCATTGATCCGATTTCGTTTCTTAGCTACTGCGATGCCACGGCGGCTGCTATGTATTGTACCTACTTTGGGACCGTCCGTAGGTTATGACGTGTTTGGTACATGGGGTTAAGGAGAGCGAGTCGTGCTATGTTGTAGAAGGGGGGTGGCTTATTCCATGGCAAGCCAGAATTGGGAGGAGAGGGGGACGTGGCTGATTGACAGACAAACATATAGGAAGCCAAGAGGCAAGGGAGAGGGGAGAGGGAAGGATGGCATGGTTGAAGATGCATGTATGTAATCTTGGAAGCATGAGGACGAGTGAGAGGCCAAGAAGGCTGGGGATGCATGTACTGTACGTAATCTCAGGAGCACGAGGATGAGTAAGGGGCTTGGAAAGGAGAGGGTCGGAAAGGAGTAGACGGCGAGGCTTGCAGAACGCGGGGAAGAAACGCCTCTGATATGTAGTGGGTGGATCTGGAATAAGAGAATGTGGAGAATGGGAGGACAGGGGAGGATTTGTGGTAATGGAGCAAAAGGAGACGAGCTGAGCTTATGCACTAAGGTTGTGTAACTGAGATATTTCTCCCCTAGTAGATGAACTGATAGAGAGAGGTGGGAAGTCAGGGAAAGGAGAAGAGTTAATGTTGTAGACTGCTGCTATGGAACTGGTCTTTACTTAATGTGCAAGCAGGACTACTAGAGTCAAATTGGCGTTCAGCGAGACAGCAAGGTCGTGTTGTGAAACTGAAGAAATTTGATGGCTCGTTGCAAATAAAATTTTAATATTCAGAATGCGGCGCTTGGTTAGACAAGACGAACACGAGCTGTTGTAGTAAGATCATCGATTGGACATCTAAGAGCCATCACACTCATTGTTGTCAGCCCGATAGAGGAAGCCGATGCAGCCTTCATACACGAGGCAGAGCTGCGTTTCTAACGTTGGCTGGAGCTTTGTTGATCTTTCAAATCACCTTAATGTAGATAGTCTCTACTATAACGATCTCGTCAACGTCTCTAACTATATCCCGCTCAACGCGATGTATAGTGACAATCGTGTCTTGGCCCATGCAGCCTCATCTCTACACAAAGACCGCAAAACATCTCCTCCCAAGCATCCTTCACGGTGGTAGTCGGTACCACTCCAAACCACAGAGCCTGATCACTTTCAAGCTCAGTCCTGAAAGGACGGGACAGTGGACGAGATTAGAGATTTTTGGGAAAATGCGGTAGGACTCTGCGATGCCTCTGCTAGGCGAGAAAACGCAAGGCTTCCTGTGGAGATTGGCGTTCGAAGGCTGGACTGCATCGATAAATATGCAAGGCAGCCAGCAATGCAGGGTGGGTCAGGGAGTCAAACTAAGGAACATTCTACACGCCATCAGGGTAAAGAAGCCACCCAGGGTGCATTCCGTCCACAAGTCGCCAATCTTGTAGTCTGTGAAGAAAATTTTATGTATAGGCCGTGGCATCGTCACAAGGGTAGTGAGGTCAACTGGCTTGAGGCGTGGCATTCCCGTTCAGTGAGCCATTTTGCGTTTGTCGCTTGACTCGCTTACTGTACCTAATGCTCGGTCCGTTCCCCCGGTAGCGTCTCCCTCGGCGGGATGAAGACAGTCAATGGAGTAGCCAGACATAGCCTTATGAAATCCACAGCGGCCAATATGTGGGACATTTTCGAGCGTCTAATTGTGTTAACTTGCCACTTACGGTACCCCAGGATGTCAACATACTGCTTCTGGAAACGAAGTCTTATTTATTTGCTTCTCAAACACGCCGAGTGAGATAAATGGTGGTAACCCGACTAATGGCTAAAATTACCCGAGGTTGGGGCTCAGAAGTCGTGGCGCATCTAGTATACGCCGGGCGGTACCGCCAATGCTAACACTCAGATGTGCCACGACTTCTCACACCCAATCTCGACCGGAGTTGCATAGCGGAGATGCTTGGCGCAATTCGATCGCACAACGGCTGCCACATGCATGTAGTCTTCAGGGCTTGACACGGTAATATGCAGGCTGAATACCAAGCTCGATACAGCACTAATTTGGCGGGGCAGAGTTTCAGTGGCTAGTTGTGGGCTTGATCTTAGGTTACACAGCAGGCCGCTAGTATAGAACTGAAATTTGGTTCATCAATAAACATCGATCCCCTTAAAACCTATATGTTCCATGTTTTGTAAGCTATTGGCTTATCTCCACTATTTACAGTGCTACACACTGCAGGTGTGAGCTTTGAAGGAGCGGTATTTCGGACATCCCCTCAACACGCACAGAGTATCAAAATATCGATATCTAGGCTTGTGATTTCCGTGGCCTAGATGATTCCTACATTTGTTTCTCCAAAGCTACTCTCTGGATACAGCATCAGGAGACGCCTTGCTTCTACCACGTCGTGGGCCAAGCTGGAGGCCAGCTGTATGGGGGGCTCTTTGTCGGCGGCGGAGGCTTTTCGGTGGTCTTTGAACACTCCTCGGTCTTCGTGTAAGTATATGTTTCCTTAGGAGGACACGTCGATTCCTCTTTCTTAGTCGTTGTCGTTGTGTAATAATATGTGACTGTTGACGGCGGAGGACATTTGGTTGTGACCGTATAGACCGACGTGATGGTTTCGGTCTTTTTATCCGTGATTGTAACTGTCTTTGTCTCCGCTGGCTTAGTGACTGTTTCAGTTATCGTTTTTTCAGTTGGCTTTGGACAAGTAGTCTTGGGAGGCTCCTTGGTAATAGTGTCTTATTCAAAATCAGCAAAACTCGAAGATCAACAGCTGGTAGCAACGCTTACAGGTGTAGGTGAACGTGTATCCAGGCTTTGTCGGGCAAGGAGTCGTAGTGGGCTTCTCTGTCTTTGTAGTCCAGTAGGTAATGGTCGGCCATCCGCCTGGGGAGGCAATGACCAATGGCAAAAGAAGAGAGAGCGCAACTAGAAATTTAAGTGGTGAATGCATGCTTGTAAGCTGAGCTTTGTGATAGAAGAAGCCTAAAAAGCTAAGATCAACCTAGCAAACCTGCCTTCGAAAACCAGTCGAGAGAGATGAAGTTAATCTAGCAGATGAAAAACAAGGAAAGATCTGAGTGGGTGAGGACGAGGTTTTTATATCCAGCACCATCACCATCTCACTCGCGTCACGAATGAATGTGCTCGCCACGGTTCGGCATCCTACATGGCCAGGAAAGGCATACCAGCTACACATCTTGAGATCTTCAAAACTAGAAGATCTCGGCTCTCTTCCGACACCACGAAGCCCATTCACTTTTGTGGCTGCAGGAACTATCGATATGCACATTTGCATGGAGCGGAGAAAACGAGTAGAACTTGTCAATCGAGAAGTAGACGGCTTCTAGAGTAAAGGTGGCGGAAGTCAAATAAGGTTTTCTGCACGCTATGACTTTGCCTAGAGGCTGCTGAGAGGAGGGGGGGGGGGGAAGGCCGTCATACCAGTCATGACACAAAACAACTTGCGAAATGGAATGATACCTTCTGATGAATGACTCCTGGCTTCCTATGGACGTGATTTGTTGTTACCAAATTTTGTCACCTAGGCCATTCTGCAAGTCAATCCTTACAGCTGACTTGGCGTTTAACAATCTAGTGAAGCCTGGACTCTGTCATCTAGACTAAACTAGAAATGCACCTGGGTATGTCTTTTGGTCAAGAAAGCGATCTGGTAAATGTAGCTCGGTTTCCGCGAGCTTATCGGCAATGAGCCAGACATGTTCACTTCATTGAAGGGGATGCCGCGGGCCTTCCCTAATGGAAAGGCAATTCAACTGTTTGAGTCAGTAAATCATTGAATAGGTTCTTCATCGTTCCAGGGCGAGTCCCTCAAGTCGTATGTTGAAAGTCCGAGCCCAGCGGAGACGGTGACAGGGGGCTTTTCATGGAAATGTTGTCACAGAGGGATCATGATCTTGAATTGAGCATGGAAAGGTCGTGTCAAGTGAAAACAGACGTTGTCGGTGACCCAGACGTAGCTTTGGCAATCCGTTTCCCGAGCCTTCGAAGTCGATGCTCGGCGGGCGGATCGAGCCGGGTGCGGGAGAAGGAGACGGGCGAAAGAGTCTTGGCATGCATCGTGCCGCGTCGACGAGGCTTTCGACGGTTCCGTGTTCTTTTCATAGCTCAACCACCCACCCTGCTGATTGGTATAATGTTTCCTGACCGATGCAGGAAAAACGATCAGCATAGCATAATAATGCGGAGGTCAGATCCGCCAAGCCATGCATATCCAGGCCGAGGCTCCCTTCGAGCCGCACTACTGTCATGACATCCTCCATCTGAGGACACCTAGGACTCAATCCCGGTCACTCGTGCATACACTTCCCCAGCAAGAGAGCGTTTGACCCCTGCGAGAGCTTCAAGTGCTGAACGAAGCTCCAATTGCGGTTCTCGCATGGCCCTTCCGAGACATCCATCCCTGGACGCGGGAACCCGGTCAAAGTCGTTCATCCTCCAGGTTTTTGGATCTGATTATCCTCCGCCTGTTCCAGTAGCTCCTCATGAGGCGCATCTGGTATCCAATCATCCTCATCGTTGTTGAATCTGCACGCCTTTGGTATCAACCCTCCATCAGTGTTCACCCCCTCCCCCTTCCACACAGGTGTAGAAAATGCAAACAATCCATGCAGCATATAGTTGTCAGACAATGCCTTAGAATGACAATTAGCTTTTGTTTTGTTTGGCAATATTACAATGTGGCAAGCGTGGCTGACAGAACGAGAAGAAAAGATCAGGAACGAAAACCTGGGGCTGCCACGACACCTGCATATTGGCATGTTGCCACCAATACCCTTGCATTTCCCCACAAGAATCGGCAGATCTTATACTCTGATGACTGCAGGGTGCACGTGGGCCGCACCCGGCCTGGTGGTCCTATAGGGGTCGCGTAAATCGCCAAGATGCAGAAGGATCAAAACTTCAGGCTTGGGTTTCCTCCTTCAGCCTTTGCAATAATACCTGCAGTGAGACTTCGTGTCGGCAGGTCGAAGCTGATGGTTGCCTTCTTGAAATACCGAAATTTCGCACACTGGTGACCAGACCGTAATAGCTCGCTCGTCCTCGGTTGTGCAGCCACAGAGCATACCAAGAACACGTCCTCGATCTTAGCTTGCCGGACGATCGATTTTAGTCACGATCCACACGCAGAAGCGAGCGAGGTGCAGGTAGACTGAACTCTATCAATTCCACCAGGCCGGGTTTTCGGGGGCTCCGCAGTCTTTCTACCGCCCCCAGTTGACGGCGCATACATGATATTTATGTGCAACTTGAGCACAGGATAATCCGAATGGGCGATCCGGTTGACGAATGACTGGGTAATGGATGTCGTTGGCCCCCAAGTCGAAGAGGAGTTGGTCATGACCAACGCTGTGATTGAATAGGAGGCACTGCCGTAGCCGATACCTTGAAGAGGGAAACCTAATGATGAAGACGGTATAAGAAAGCCAGGAGATCGTCAGCTTGCATCACGCCAGTCGATCAGAGATTGCAGCTAATCTACGGGGTCACAAGACAAAAGTCCGATTGAAGTGGCAGGGAGTGGTGACCCGATGGACGAGAAGACCCAGACTGATATCGCTGGGAGATGGACGCCTGGCATTCCCTGCCTGAAAATAATGAAAATAAGGTAGAAGCTTGCAGCGGATTCCGAAATGTCGGATACCGTAGGATAGAGCGCAGGACCAATTGTCGAAGTTTGGTATTAAGGACGTAAGTAAAATAGAGAATGCTACCAAACCCGATGACCACCAAAATAGTCTCAAGGTCGGTGAGACTCAGCGCCATATGACCGTGACTGCAAGTCTAGATAGCATTAGCTAGTTTTTTTCAACAATGCACTCACCGCCAAAATAGGCTTGAATCAACAATATCCTGAACCACTCCCATGATTGAACGTACGCCATCATTTTCTATTTCTGTGAGAGTGGTTCATGCAGCATCTCGCGAGGCAAGTCATCAGGAGTCGTGCGCCTCTCACTGTTGGCACTGGCACCGGTCCGGCTAATAATCCGATGGGCACGACTTCTGCTACATGCCTCATCGGCATTTTCGACCGCCGTGAGGACATTTCAACAGATCCGCATGCCTTTCCCCTTCCCAGTCCAGGTAAGGCGCAGCCGAGCTCGAGAAAAATCGCGGAAATGAGCGTTGGTGATCCTGAAGCGAAGTCGTCGTAGGCTCAAAACAGCGGTTCAGGCTTTTCGTACTATTGAACAATCCCCGCTCGACCTAGAGCGTAGAAAAAGATACCGTTTGAAAACATATATAGAGTCAAGCCATAACGAGCTTGGAAAATTCAAAATGCTCCACAGGAATTCATCTTTTCTCGAGACGCGCGTCTTAACGTAAGATCATTATCAGCGACAAGCAGTGAGGTTGAGGTCAAGAAGGCCTGACATTTAATCCACGTGAGCATCATATTTCATGGGAAGCTTCTACACTGATGTACATCAAGGCTTGCGCTCCAGCATCAGCATGGTCGTATTCATCGAAATTTCGTTCGCAACAAATCAATTCTGAGGTACATTGATGGACACGCGTCGAAACGTGACTTTAAGTGTGGGCGGAATAAAACCGCGCCAAGCTCCACCCAACAAGGCCTCGAATACGCTTTGCGGCAAGACAACCTCGGCACCGCGCTTGTCACCTGTCAACCGTGAGGATGTTCTCACCTCATCGACAACAAGGTGTGGCAATGTAGCCAGTAGCCCATCTTGACCTTTCTTATATGCACATTGGCGCATGCAGGTTTCTTTTGACGGCCCTTCATTCAAGCAAGCAACTGCGCAATGAGATACGTCTTAGCGATTGTAGGTTAGGAAGTGTATGATTTAAGCCTGAATGGCAAACCCTATGCGGTATCTTCTTCCAACAGCTGCTTTACGAAAACTTTTCTCTCTCTCTAAGACTATCGTTAAGATTTCTCCTACATCTTTGCAGTAAACATGGCCTCAACAGCAGAATCAGTTCCGGCCACCATTCTCCGCAGTCCCCTTCCTCCACTCCCGGAAAAAGACGTCCTCACCCCTGCTCAGTGGGACACACTCTTAGCTATAGCAAACACATTCGTCCCCTCCATTGTCAGCAGAACTCCTTCGCAGGATACCGAGCTTCAAATTCCGACCGAGAAGTATTCGGAGGCTAAGCAGGCTATTGAAGCCCGGAAGCCTCCTGACGACTCCACAGGAATCGACAACTATCTGCAAGAGACGGCCAGCGATGTCTCCGGGTTCCAGGATAGTCTGCAGCGGACGCTCGGCCCGTGTCTTCATGAAGAAGCGCGCAACAAGCTAATCTTGGTGTTCAATCTCCTGAAGTAAGCCCCTGATAGGTGTATATGGAAAGCTTGGAGTCCACAAGCTAACGATGTGTCTAGTACTCGAGCAGGCTCACTCCTGCTCACAGGCTCGATGACACCAATTCATCTTCAGCCCGCTGCGAAACGCGAAGAGATTGTGTTCGGTTGGGAGAAATCACGCCTACCTCCCATTCGGCAGGTATATCGAGTCTTTTCCCTGCTTGTGCGGCGAACATGGGTAGCCCTTAGCCCCAGTCTCCCACCACTGATTGGCTTTCCTCAAGTCCCAAAACATGGTCAGCGCCAACATGGTTACGAGTTCGAATTTCTTCAATTTCCCAAGAGTAAGGAAATAGAGACCCTCGACACCGACATTATCATTGTAGGTAGCGGCTGCGGTGGCGGCGTGTGTGCTAAGAATCTCGCCGAGGCAGGATATCGGGTTATTGTCGTGGAGAAGAGCTACCATTACCCCTCGAATCACTTTCCGATGGACGCTAACAATGCCAACGTCCAGCTGATGGAGAACGGTGGAGCAGTGTTGACAGACGATCAAAGTCTGGCTGTGTTCGCTGGCTCGACGTGGGGAGGCGGCGGGACCGTCAACTGGTCTGCGTCATTGCAGACACCCAGTATCGTACGGCAGGAGTGGGCAAATGCTGGTCTTCCTTTATTCACCTCAGCTGAGTTTCAGAGCGCGCTGGATCGCGTCTGTCATCGGATGGGAGTCTCAGCTCAACATATCGAGCACAATTTCGGTAATCGAATGCTGATCGAAGGCTCAAGGCGCCTTGGATATGCCGCTTCAGATGTACCACAGAATACCGCAGGCCAGAAGCACTACTGCGGATACTGCACATACGGCTGTGCGGCGTCTGTGAAGCAAGGGCCAGCTAACTCATTCCTACCGGATGCTGCCAGAGCAGGTGCAGTGTTCATCGAGGGATTCTACACTGAAAAAATTATTTTCCAAGACCCCAAGACCAAGAAGGTTGTGAAAGGGGTCGTTGGAACTTGGACTTCGCGAGACAGGAAGACGGAAAGACGGGTCATGATAAATGCAAAGAAGGTGATCGTTTCAAGTGGAACTCTCCACAGTCCAGTTCTGTTGCTCCGAAGTGGACTGAGAAATCACCACATCGGCCGCAATCTCAAACTTCATCCATGTATGTACCCCTCCCCCCTTCCATAAGAATTATTCATGCTCACCGCGCTAGCAATAAATCTGACCGCCATCTTCGACGAGGAAACCAAGCCGTGGGAAGGTGGCGTCCTGACCTCTGTAGTCCACGACCTCGAAAACCGCGACGGCCATGGCCACGGCGTCCGCCTCGAAATCATGACCTTCCTCCCCACCTGGGCCGCCTCAACCGTGCCCTGGAAGAGCGGTCTCGACTTCAAGCTACGAGCCACACAACTCCACCACGCGGTAGGCGTAATCGTGATCGCAAGAGACCGTGACAGCGGGCAAGTGTACGCCGACCCAAAGGACCAACGACCAAGACTCGCATACACTCCAGGCCAATTCGACCGCGAGGGGATCTGCGAGGGAGTCATCGCCGCCGCGAAAATCGCCTACGCAGCAGGCGCCCGCGAGCTGTGGGCTCCAGATCCGAACATCCGCCGCTTCATCAGGACCGATGCTCCCGCTGGCGGCAAGTCCTTCCAAGATGGCGTAAACGACCCTGCATTCCAGACCTGGCTGGACGAGGTCCGGAAGAAGGGCATCAATTCTCCCGACCCCATCACGATAGGTAGCGCACACCAGATGGGGAGCTGCCGGATGAGCAGCACGGCAAAGAACGGGGTTGTCGACCCCAGAGGCCAGGTCTGGGGCACGGAGGGTCTCTATGTGATTGACGCGAGTATTTTCCCCAGCGCAAGCGGTGTGAATCCCATGGTGACGAATATGGGGATTGCCGATTGGCTAAGTCGCGGGATCGCCAAAGAGCTCGGCGGCGAGAAGCTGCTGCTCAGTTCGCGGTTGTAGAGGATTGTGCTGTCGGTTGGTTGGTGGGCTCATCACTAGGAATCTCATGGCGAAATGCTGAGTATCAGAGTACGCTCCGATGACCTCGGCAGACGGAATCATGAAGAAGCCCTCGATGAGAATAAATTGATTTCGACCGATGTTTGGATCAGGATTCATTGGCGAAAAGGATTTGAGTATTCTGTTGTACATCAATAATATCGGTATAAATCACATTGTGTAACCTCCCACTTTAACAATGTGCCCTTGCACTTTTCCCATGTCCAAATTTCCCGAGAAAGGGATCCTCTGTATGCACCAAGCGCTTCACTCATCCAAAACTCCATTCGCTATGTATAACGCTTTTCCGCATAACACGCATGTTGCGCCTTTCAAATTCCGAGCCATCAGAATGTGTCCTTGAAGATCCCACTCCTTCAATCAGATGCGGCAATTTTCAGAAACACCATCAACGAAATTCCTGTTCCAACATAACGCTATCGAAGCATCCGCGGCGGTCCGATCGGGCCTACCTGGGGTTCGAGTGGCCTGCTTAATGAAGGCTGACCTGGCCATGTTCTTTCGCCCGCCGAATTCGGCTGCGCCTGCTGCTGAGCCTTTGATCTCTCTTCCAGCGGCGAAGTCGGATCATGGCCTCCGGATGAGGCGGGTGAATGCGTGTTTGTGAGGCTTGAGTTGCTTTCAGGACTACGGGCGGCACCTTTGAAATTAGGATTAGGCAGCTTTTGCTGGGGCTCCTGAGCGCTGCTTGAGAAGATCTTCCGGTCTCGATTTCGAATGTACTCTTGAGCTGAAGGTGAGTTTGTAAAGTAAGAAGGGTTCGGGACTCGTTCATCGCTAAGCGCTTGTTCAAAGCATCTCTGATACGCTGCTTCACCTCGAGGGTCCACTGCATCTCGACCATCTGATTTGACTCCTTGGTTCCATCCACGCTCCTCCCAAATACTTCGCCATTGTGGTGGCGGTACTGCCGGCGGCTGAAATTTGTCCATGAGGCATACAGATGGAGCTGCTACGTGGAATCAAGTTTCACATCGGCGGGAGTGTGGAATGGACCCACGCGCCATCCAGGGGATTTAAAGAAAACGCCCATGCAAGATGCTAGAATAGCATAATGAGGGATCGTAGCTTTAGTCAACAGAAGGCGGGGAAAGATATGCAATAGCGGCTGCAGACGAACGGAGAATTACCAGGCTTGATTGGGGTTGTATTTCTGTGATAAGACATGCATTGGGAGATCGGCGCTCAGATCCCGTTTCTTCGAGAGGCGGAAATGTTTTGTCGCTACGGAAGAGAGATAGTAAGCAGGCCGCCGAGGATCTCAGGGACCATATGTATATCGACGTTTGCTCAGAATGTCCCCCACGGGCGCTCCAATAGTCTGTAGTGACACGAAAAAACGGTCAGAAAAGCGCGGGTGCGGATTCATTTCTCAAGCCAGCCAAGGGCCTTTTAGGCGCCAGCGGAGCGGATGGGTCTGGGTAGGCTCTGCGGTTCGGTGAATCATGGGTTAGTCGAACAAGATGCTGGCATTCCTTCGATGGTCCCGCAGGCTCGTGCTCAGCGATCCTTGCCCAGTGCCCAACGCCACCCCAGAATCGCGGAAGGCTTGCATGTGACAGGCCAGAACCGTTTTTGTGTCGCCATTGACTCTTCTCCAATTTACCCATTCGGGCTTTCACGCGGACCGTCAAGCCCGCCGGTGCCATACTGGAGGCACCAAGTAACTTGTTGGGGTTGTTCCTCTTGCTGCTAGCGACGCAAGAGCAGTCAGTCTCGGCGCTCGTTGCGCTGTGGGTCCTCTGGCTCCCGAGCAATTGACGTATTTACGGGCGGCGCACCTAGCCGTTCTGGCCCCTCTAGCTAGGCTCCCCAGTAGGGCGGACAGTCAAGACACGCCGTGCCCAGGCCGGTGACGAAAGGCCAGGGTAGGAGTCGAGTTCAGAGAGCAATTTCCGACGACTGAAGATCCATGCCGCCTGCAAGTCGTTTTCGACGACGATTTCAGTCAGGAGCTGTGACGCGGTGGAGGAGAATGGCTAGGGAGGGATCGACTCTAAGGTGTTTGGGCGTTGAACCTTGAAGACCGTTAGAGGTTAGGATCGAGATTGATGAAGTGCGTGCAAACTGAAAGACCGCCCTCTAGAGCACTCGACGGTGAGAGGAATCTTGGGAGCATCCTTCCGCTGACCTCGTGCATCGTCGACCATTGATATGCATCGGGTGTCGGAGGAGTTGAAGCTTTATCCATCTGCTTATTCTTGCGGTTATACTCGCTCGGCGTAGATATTACTGTCTTGGGTATTGTTTGGCGGTCAGTGATTGGCACTCCCCGAGGAAAGCTCCGCCTAGGGGTCCCTCTTGCCCTGCGGTGGGTGGTTCTTGCCTGCTCCAGGCGGTCGGCGAGTGCCTCCGCATGCCGAAAGCGGCGTAGTCGAGCCCCAGCGCTGTCCGTCATTCGGCCCTAAATCAGCGAACCCCGCCGCTTATTGGCGCTTTCTTATCAGCGACCGGGGGCCCCCTTTGACTTTCAGATGATGGCGGGGCGCCGGTCGTCCCCAATAATTTTCTGGTGTCGCATGTCCTTTCCTCCACAGCATTGACTGTCTCCTATCGCAACACCACCGCCTCTACCTTACTCTCCTCTGCTCTCCACTCCTCTACCCTTCTTCCCCGTGCTTCCTATTTTTGTTTTATATCAAAGCCCTGCTGAAGATCCCACAGCGATTCTGGGCTTCATCATCGTTGCGGCTCCGTTACCTTTAGAAGCTCCCCCCCGGCATTACCCCGATCGGAGAAACGATGATAGCGGCGACTGCAGCTGTCGTGTGACGAGCGTTGAGAATACCCCCTCCCCAGTTCGATTTTCTTCGGGCCCGCGTGCCTGCACGACCACCCGCTTGCTTGCCTCTTATGGCCATGACCCTCAATTTCGCCAGTGAGAGACAGATTCTCCCGAACCCCCATCAACCGTGGTATCAAACCGCCCAACCATCACCGGCCCAGTCCACATCAGATAGCTCCCCAACTTCGCCGCGCCTGCAGAGCCACCTGCCGCACCAGCTTCCACACCAACATCGTCAGCTGCGGCCTCCGAAGACTCCGTTATATGTGCCTGCTGTTTTACGCGTGACAGAGCCTCCAGTAAAGCACTCTCCGCCAACCCCACCAGAATCTAAGAATGGGTCATTTGAGATACTAGACGATGGTGCAAGTTTAGAAGCTCTGCTAAGTCAAGATCCCAATGCGAAGGGACAACAGTCTAAGTTGGATTTGGCTCTGCAACGAGAGGTACTGGCAGGACGAGAAGAACTCGGCGAGGTGACTGGAAGCCCGAAACGGGACCATTGGAGGGTAAGTCTCTCATATACTGATCAGTCTCGTTTGTGGAGATCGTCGACCGATACTTTGAATCACTAACATTGCCAAGCCTGATTCTGCGTCGCCAACCTGCGACTCTCCGGTGTGTCGTGCTTCTTTTGGAATATTCACCAGGAGGCATCACTGCAGGCATTGCGGGTAAGAGAGAGAACCACAGCATACGTGCGTTTAGGCGGAGGGCTAATTTTACGTCTCTACGTTGCAGCCACGTTTTCTGCTCCGTTCACTCACCTCGGACAATCCCTCTTGATCAAGACGCTCAGTTCCACCCGGACGGTGAACCATCTCGTGCCTGCGAACACTGCTGGCGGGCATACCAGAGATGGGAGGTGGCTCGAAAACTTCGAAAATCACACAAACGGACCGAATCTGGGAATTCTGCCTGGACGGCGATCAGCGGGAGCACGCCGTCAACTCCGATTACCGCTCTATCTCGACAGTCCGCTACAGCTGAAGAACTCGGAGGCAGCTCGCCGTCTCCAAAGGGTTGGCAATGGTCTACCTTCTAAATTTTCTGTCCCTTTGACGTGTCTGAAAGAGTGGCATCCAGTCGATCTAGCGATTATAGATGGTGTTTTGGTGAAAATCTAGGTTAATAGACTTTAAAGCGTAGGCGTTCTGGATGGTGACCTGATAAAGCTGGGTGGGGCTTTATAACATTGCTAGCATTTGCTTTACTTTCTTTCCTCCGCGAATTTTGAGAGCATTCTTTCTTGGCAAGCAGGGCTTGTGACGGCAAGATAATTGGGTCGAACCAATATTAGCCAGCTACCAGAGCTTCATCGTCTAATTTCAATCCGCTTCCACATACCAAGATGCAAAACACCTTCTTCCTCCCATTGACCAAGCCTAGGATCCGCTATGAAACCAATTTTTTCATACAACTTCTCAACAGAGGATTGCGCGTAAACTAGGACCAACCCTCTCCAACCGTGGCCAATATCTTCAGGATGGTCTGTGGCCCAGCTAAGAGCGGTTTCCGGGAGCAATCTTCCCAGACCCTTCCCCCGAGCCGCAGCCTTGACGGCAACTCGCGAGAGCTTGATGTATGGTTCCTGTAGCTCATCTAGAAAGCCATTTGGGTGAGGATGATGAGGTGGAGGGGCCAGCCGTATCACGCCGACCGGCTGTGAGTCGTCGTAGAAAACCCATTGCCAGCTTCTAGGGTCATCCTCATCAAGCTCGCTCTCGAGCGAGAAGCCCTGTTCGGTGCAGAAGACCTCCTCCCGGACATTGACAGCATCGAGGAAGACTTGAGGAGTTGTCTCTTTGTGCTGTTTGTAGATTTGATTGATATCCTGTCCAGGAGGGGCTTGGCATTTGGTTGTCAACATGGATGATTGTCGTAATTGCAAGGTCAACCCTTGCTATAAATAGTGTCTCCTGCAGAGGAGAAGAGAAGAATTATCGAGTAAGGGCAGGTCAAGAGACGCTCTTGGGTATTGCAGGAGTCTTCCTCCAGAGTAACAGAGAGTGCGAAGACTTCCAGGACCAAGTTCTAGCACCTCCTTAAAGACCTGCGAAGGTAAGTAGATACCGTAATAAAATTTTCTTGTTCAGAAATGGAGCAGCGCCTTTTGACAATCGACTGACTAAACATATAAATCAAGCAAAAGTTTAAAGACAAATCGCCCATTCTGTACAACCATTTCCATGCATTATTCGCGGCAGTGATGACTTAACGTCTTTCTCAGCCTGAAATTACTGACTTCAAACTGCTGATGCCGCACAAATACCTGAAGTCCACGGTGTATTGCACTTCAAAGTAGTTGGTGAAATACTTGCCTATCCCGCTTCACCGTGTGTAAAACTGGCCTTATCGGGGTTTAAAAAAATCTTAATCTCCTCTGTTTTCCGATGTCTCTTTACAACGAAGCAGCATCTCTACTCAATGCTGCACAGTCAAGGGAGGGATCTCTCAAATCTCGCATCTTTAAAAGCGAAAGACCCGTCAAATCCAACCCCACACTCCTCTACGCCCTAATCTCAGAAACCTCTAAATGGAATACCGTGCTCAAGGAAGTGGTGGAGAACTCGGATATCCTTTCATTGGAGCCAAAGGTCTGCGGGTCGATCCCAATCGTTGGTCTGCTACGAACTGACATCAGCTCAATGGATAGCTGACACCAACTACCTCACTTCTTCTCGTCCAGGACCTTCTGATCTCTAAGCGTGGCATTGCAGCTCCTCAAAACCATCCGCTTAGGCTCGCTGTCGAGAGGCACAAGGCTCGCTTGCAGGCCGAACTGACACGCGCTCGGCTGCGGAGAGGTGCTGCTAGTCTTGCGGCGCTGAAGGAGACGCTGCAAGACGAAAAGACTACTGTATATACTGATAAGGAGACTGTGCAATGGGTTCGAATCAATACCATCAAAAGCAGCCTGGATCAGCAACTCTCCACGACCTTGAAAGGCTTCTGCCAAGTTGAAAGGCTGTCAGAGCTTGAGAGGGAAGAGCCTAAGAAATACCGTCCTGACGAACATATTCCTGACCTTATTGCCTTACCAGCCTCTGCGGGCATCACTAAAACACAATCATATTGCCGTGGAGAGTTGATTTTGCAAGACAAAGCTTCCTGTTTCCCAGCGTATCTTCTCCTCGGATCTGAATCTCACGACTATGGCAATCTTCTCGACGCCTGTGCGGCACCAGGGAACAAGACCACCCATCTAGCCATGCTGAGAGAACAGCGTCTTGGAAACGCTCGAGAAGATGGGACTTGGGAGTCTACTAGAATTTTTGCCTGTGAGCGTGATCATGAGCGGAGCGCGACTCTGACCAAAATGGTGAGACTTGCTGGCGCGAATGACGCTGTGATGGTGCTCGCCGACCAGGACTTCCTCGCTCTCAATCCTAAGCACCATCGATTCGCAAACGTGACGCACTTGTTGCTTGATCCTAGCTGCTCCGGTAGCGGGATTACAGGACGGGAGAATATGCCAGACTTAGCCCTGCCATCTTTGCCAGAAAAGATAGGATCTCGCTCTATAGAGGGTCAGCCTTCTAAAAAGCGGAAAGCGAAGTCTCCAGCCGACTTGGTACGGCAGGACTCAAAAGCTGCTTACAAAGTTGGAACCAACTCATCGTACTCGGTAGACGAAAGCCGACTGCGAAAGTTGTCCAACCTCCAGACCCACATTATAGAACACGCGTTCTCTTTTCCTGCTGCAACCCACATCACATACTCAACTTGTTCTGTTCACGTGACCGAGAATGAAAGCGTTGTCGCGAGAGCACTGAATTCAGAGCAAGCAAAGAAGAGGGGATGGAGGGTAATGAGGAGAAGTGAACAACCGCCTGGCTTGATAAAATGGTCTATTAGAGGCGTCAGCGAAGATCATGGCCTGACGGAGGAAGAGATCGAAGCATGCATACGCTGCGATCCTGGTGGTCGAGAGAAGACAATAGGTTTCTTTGTGTGCGGGTTTAGGAGAGGCACCATGGAAGAAAGTGATGGTGAGGATGGCACCCAAAAAGAAGAGAACGATGACGAACAGTGGGAGGGCTTTAGAGACTCCGAATAATGAAAAGTGTCTATTCGGCCTATGTTTTACAATATGAAGGCGCTGGCTCACCCCTCAAAAGTCCTCCGAACACCTTGCGAAGCCAGAACTCATGCTTCCAACCAACCTCCCAGAATACGAAGAGTTTAGGTTATTCGTGGGAAGTACAGATGAATATCATATCATCCACTTTCAACTCAGCTCTTCTGCTCATTCTCTCTCTCGTCCAGCATGATGACCATGGCCACGATGATCGCCATGTCCATACCGGGTGCCACTACAATATTATACGTCTGTTGGCCTCCTATGAGTTCACGAGCATTCCACCTGTCCCTTCGAATCATTGCGACAGGCATCTCCCCGAGATTTTGACTTGTGATCGTGGCCTGAGAGTCGAAGAAATTCCCTTTCATGAAAAGATTCTCTTCGCCGCCACTCAGTGTGTTTTTGAACTTGCCATTGGCTTTGGAGTGTAGGACTTTATTTGTGATCGTCAGCCATGGCGCCGAAGGAATGGGAAATGATTACGTACGACTGAACTTTCCCTCCAGCTCGAAGAATCTGTTCCCACTTGGATCCTCAGCATAGTAATTCCGATGGATGCTCAAATGATGCTTGCGGATCGAGAGTAAGTGGTTGCCCTGCATATCTCGTAGTTCCTTTCGGCCACTTAGGGAAAAAGCATGGCCTTCGACCTTAAAGATCGGCTGTCCTTGGACGTTTTTGATGTCGAAAGAGTCGCCGGAGAGGGAAAGCAGTTTCTCCTTCACAACCAGTGTTTCAGGTCCTCGAGCGACATAGTTTTGAAAGACGCCGACAGGTTTTGGAAGAGGTTGAAGTGCCATCTTGAATCGTGGGTGGACGTTGGTGCGTAAGAGATGTTTGAGGTGGGATGAAGCAAGTCTTTTATTACTGAGAGCTATGATAATATACTGGTACAGGCTGTGCTTTCTTCTGTCAGCTATCAAAGCTTGTTTAGCGCAGGATCATGCCCCTCCTCGCATTATGACGGATCATTGATGACTGGTCTAGCCAGAGTTTGGAACAGCCATTTACTATAACAGGGGAGGCGCGACCACACGTCCAATTGACGCCGTTGGCCAAGACATCCATCGTTGCAAGAATACATTCCAGTGTCTGCCAAGTGAGTAAGAAATGGGGCGCAGTCACCGCAGAGTCCGACTGGGGGCCATCCCAAGACTTGGGTCTCGTTGCAAATTTCCTGAAGGAGCAATAAGCCTGAGATTGGGCTATGCCTCGGGCCTTCAGGCACGATTCCATTTTGAGGCATTGCTGATGATCTTGCGAAATTTGGGGGGAGAGCCTCTGGGCATTTACGAAGATCTTGACAAAGCTTGGAACATAGCAATCGTAGATGTTGTCATACGTATAGGTAGGTAAGTGACGTTGATGTGGAAATGATTGAGAGCTTAGGCTGAGCCTCGCGAACCTCTCTACGCACGGACCATATCGTATCGACGCTGACCACAGCCTTGTCAGTTTTCCCACCTTCAGCCTTGCTGATCAGTCTTCCTCCTAACACTTACCAAGTTGGGATCAACTCTACACAACCTGACCTTGACGAATTGGCGACTCCGTCTCTCGAATCTGGATTCGTAAACCCTTAGCTTTCCTTGGTCAAGTCTTGTTCATAATCTTCCACCATGGACTTCGCCAAATTAATGTCCGCGCAAATCTCCAAGTCCAAATCCACCCCATCATCTACGTCCACCGAGCAAAAATTTACTAAGCGCGCCGACATCGAATCCTCCCGCCAAGCAGCCTACGCGGCGAAACAAGACGCTCTCGAAGCCGAGCGCGATGCACGTGCCGCGAAGAAACGTAAACTTGAGGAGGAAGACGCCGAACGCAATAGAATAAGGGAGGAGAAGAAACAGCGGCTGGCAGAGGAGAGCAAAAAGCGGAGGGAAGAAGAAGAGAAGGAACAGGAGAGGAAGAGAAGGAAGAGGCTGGGTCTGCCTGACCTTGAGGAGAAGGCTACGAATGGCGAGGAGGGAATGCTGCTGCTAGAAGGAGAGGAGGATATTCCGGAGGAGGAACTAGTTGCAAAGCTAAGAGCTAGAAGCGAACCGGCGGTGCTTTTCGGAGAAACCCACAATGCTAGATTGAGACGTTACAAAAAGCTAGTCAAGCGCGCAGAGACGCCACAGCAACAGATGAGCAACGGGCCGATTCCGACATCCCTCGAACTCGTGCCAGAAGTCGACATGAAAATCCCAGAGAAACTTCCTGGAAAGGCGACTCCTGAGCGAACCTATGTCTTCCGGCAACTTGCTAGCTACTTCAACATGGTCCTACGGGAATGGGAAATTGCGCTTGCCAGACGAGATCAGGAAGTGAAAGAGTCTTTTCAGGGGAAAGCGGCGCATATGGCGATGGTTCAGACCAGAGACAACTTGAAGCCTTTATTTAGGAAATTTGAGTTGGGCGATGTTGAAGACGGTATTTTGGAACCTGTTCTGGACATTGTCAGGTGCGCACAGGAGAGGCGGTACGTTGATGCAAATGATGGGTACTTGAGATTGTCTATTGGAAAGGCGTAAGTCTCTCACTCTTTGCCCACCTCTCCTAATCTACGGTCCTGACATAATGTAGAGCTTGGCCCATCGGCGTGACCATGGTGGGCATTCACGAGCGCTCCGCAAGAGAGAAGCTTCACGAGTCCGACAAGAATCAAGCACATATCATGAGCGACGAGATTACAAGAAAGTTTCTACAGAGCATCAAACGGTGCCTGAGCTTTGCCCAGACTCGCTGGAAACCGCATGATCAGCTCCAGCTTATGGGTTGATCTAGCATTAAGGGACGTACCAAGCTTCGGTTACTGCTTATATCTTACAGGCATGTTTTGCAAATATGAGCACATGCTCACGGCACATATTCCATACTTCTCGGTTTGACTGAGCACCAGGTGGCTGTTTCCACTATATGTTCACCGTCGCTAATTTAGAGATTTGACCTCAAGCGATCGATCAGATCTACTTATTCGACGTTCGAGCCAACGACCTACTTTTGTTGGTACGCCTCCCCGATGCCTCTCTGTACTGCTGGCCGTGCAGCGATACGGTCAATCCACTTGAGAAGATGTGGGAACTCTTTCATTTCTTCTGAAGTGAATCCGCTCCTCTCCCAGCCCTTAATCCATGGCCAAGTCTTGATGTCGGCGACCGAATACTTGCCTTTGCCATTGCCAGCTAGGTAGTCCCGGGGCTCACCGGTGTATTTACCCGACAGCCGAATTTCTAGCACGCCATAGACACGCAGCGTCTCGTTATGAAATCTCGCAATGGCGTCTATATTGTTATCAGCGCCTTGAACGTTTTCCATGGGGATGGATCACTTACAAGGAATCTTTTCAGGGGCAGCCCTGGCAAAATGGTTCGTGTTGCCTTGGTAAGGAGCGCCTAATCGGGCTTGAGCAGTGTTCCGTCGTATTATATCGATGAGACATACCAGAACCATGCCAGAAGAACAGCCATTGCAGGCACTCATTGCGCTCCCATTCATCTTTGAATCCAAATTCGTCGTTCTTGTCCGCAAACTTCAACAAATAGAGCATCTCTGCGCTCGTCTCGTGGACAGGGAACGGAGGAGACCTCGTGTTGTCGATGATAATGGGAATCCGGCCTTTGAGATAGGGATGTGAGCATTGAGTTTGAGAGGAAAGAAAGCTAGGTACATCTTACCATTGGGATCGAGTCTGAGGAACCATTCTTTTTTCTGCTCATTGGTCATAATGTTGATCAATGTTGTCGTCCATTGCGTGCCGTAGATATCTTTTAGCTCCTCTAGGAGGACTTGCACTGCTTGACCATTCGGTGTGTTTTGGGTGACCATATGTATCCCCTGAGCATGGTCAGCCAATACCTTTTCCCCCTGAGGAATTGGGATCCTACCTTTGCATTCTTCACGTCGGCCGGCGTCTCGTCGATGTACAGGCTGTGCGACATGTTGGGCGAATAGGATGCTGTACCGTACAAAGATGATTAGTGAACAAAGGAAAAGAAAAGGAAGGAAAACAGCTCTAGCGTGTATGAAACCTTTTAAAGGTACCTGCTTTTAGAAGCATCATCATTTCTGCAGCGTATTGCTAATCAACGTCCTCGCTGCCCCGCGTCTCCACATTCCGCCATCTCCAAATCCGAAATCTGCCCCTCGTCAGCCAAGCCTCGCAGCGGGCCAGGAACGCTCGGGCCAAGTTGAGGCCGAAAACAAAATATCGAAAAATCTAGCGTGTCAAAGAGACCACATCCAACAAACACAACATGCCGTGATCACACTGACCTAGTCTAAAGATTATAACTGGTCTCCCTTACACTGATCTTCCTGCGCCCCCATGGCAGCTCCCTCGAAAGCCATCGACCGCCAAACCACCACCCCCTTCCACCTCAAGCTCTTCTACCGCTCCAATGCCTTCCACACCCTCAGCGACTTCCCCATCCCCACCCCCTCCGACCCAACCCCACCATTACCCTCCCACCTCCAAATCTACACCTGGCCCAACTGCTCCCTCCGCGAACTCGCTCACCTCCTCACCAGCGCCCTCCCCTCCCTCCTCCCCTCCCCCTCCATCGGCACCCGCCTCTCCTTCCGCCTCGTCTACCCGGACACCAGACCCCCGCCCCCCGGCGCCCTAGACGCCAAGGGCCGCTACATCAGCAAGGAGATGGGCTCGGTGGTCGTCGCGCCGGACGGCGACGCCGATGCGGCCATGAACGGGGATGCGGCGACTAGCGGAGGCAGCGCGCTAAACATCCGGGGCGAGGACGCGGACAAGACGCTGCAGGATCTGCGGTTCATCGTGGGCGACTATGTGGATGTCGCGGTCTTTCCGCCGCTGGGGGATGGGAGTGTGGCGCCTGGGGTGAGGGGGACGGGGTTTGGGGGGCGAGGAGGGGCGCCGCCGCCGAGGGAGAATGGGTATTCGAGCCGGGGGAGGGGAGGGTATGTGGGTGGTGGGGGGAGGGGTGGATATGGAGGAGGGGGAGGCTTTGGGAGAGATGCTGGTGGAAACATGCCGAGTGGGGAGTGGAGGAGAGGGGAGCGGCTACCAGATGCGGGTGGGTATGGCGGTGGAAGGGGTTACGATGGGAGGAGAGGGAGGGGGAGAGGCTACTGAAGATCTGACAAGTGCAAAAACGTGGATGAAAACCTGGCAAAATCGAGCATGCTACCTTTACTTTCTCAAGCTTTGCAATGTAGAAACGTCCTTCAGACGAGACTAAGTGTCAGAAGTCGTGGCGCGTCTAATGTACGCCAGACCGGTGGAATGCTAACAATCGAATGCGTCACGACTTCTGACACCCAGCATCGTGGAGAGGATTTCTGCTCAAGGATTCAAGGTGCTAGGTGTTGTCAAAGGTTTCAAACCTTTTTGCTATGCAATGGATATTGTAACAGGCTTACTACAACTAGGGCAGGACCAATTTTCGAGCCTTTAATACAGCGGTGCTGGTGATGGAGAATGAGACGTCTCAACCTTCTACTCAATCCCTCTCGGCGCCTAATGTCTCAGCACTCTCAGGTAGTCTACCTTCAGCCCCCTCGAATGTCTTGTTTCCTCTCTCAGACTCCAGCGTGCCTTTCGTTCCTCCTGAATAGTCTCGGTCCAACGCTCGCTGATCTTCCCTCTCGCGGCCGCTGATAACTCCAGCGCCGCTATCGACACCGATACCCTCTAGCCCGGCAGTCTGCTTCTTCCGTCCACTCTGGCCATCATGTCTCAGTTCTGCAGATGTCTGGCCCTGACCTGGGCGGCCGTACCCAGTGTGGACATCACCTGAAGTTGCACCACCAAGAGTGTCCGCTGCAGATGTATAGGTGGACTCCTTGCCGTGTTGCCGGAGTGTCTGCTCGTTGTCGGCTTGTGCGGGGATTTCTGACTGTGTATCTGGAGCAAATGTACGTTCAGCTGGAGCCGAGCCAGCGGGCAGAGTTTGTGCAGAAAATTCCGCGGCGTTATCCGCTTCACTGACTTTCTTGCCAACTTGATGCTATATACATGATCAGTGAGATGTCCCACTGGAAATGAGTATGCACTTCAGCTTACCCCCTTGGTGGTCAGAGGCTCATCGCGCGGAACTGATGGCTGGAACTCCCCCTGATTGACAACAGAATCAACATTACGTGTGGTGCTCATATTGAGGTGAACGAGACGGTGACGCTTAAGATTCTGTGTAGGCAGCTGTATCTGGTCCTTGGGATTTTGTGAGTTTGATGATCATAGAGGGATCTTCTAGGGTAGAGCTGCCATAGCCACCACCGAGGGGTGGTATGGCATGACGTCAAGATGATCCGATCTGCGAAGGTGACGCATCTGGTGCCTGAATGGCTGTCGGTTTCTCCCGCGAATAGGACGACTTCGTCAGGGCTTATACTTTTATTTGCAGTTGATGACGGACCTGGCGAGTTGCAGGCTTCCCTCGTTGCACCCCACAGGCAGGAGGCTTTCGCGCCTCAGATGCAGAGTGACACTGAACAACGATCAGCGTATACTGCCATTTCTTCGATCCATCATGCCAGCGTTCGTTCTTCGTCGGTAGACATTATTCTCCACCGGCTTGTTTTTGTCGTTGATGAAGGGTTTCCGGGGCCACGTTCTAGCAAGATCGATGCTAGCTCGGGGGGCCCAGACTTCAAGAAACACGAAGATAAGATAGTCGACAACAACGCACAGACAGAAAAGTTTCCCGGCCCATATTCCACATCCATAGTATCTTTTTAATCGATCGATAAGGGCATAGCTCTGAACACCTGCTCTCCCGCGAGCTGCGCTCCATCCTCCGCCTGGCTGGAGGCCGTAAAACTCCTCTTCAGGAATTGCTCCAGTGATACCATCATAGACTCGTTCGGTTCTCAGGGCTACGTCGGTCCAAGAATACATACTTTTGACTTTGTCGTGGAACTTGTCCGTTCGAACTTGGCCTGATCGTAACTCTGCAATAGCTGTACCAGTCGCATTAACAATATCGTCTTCCTCGGGTTTCGCAAATTTTGTCATATAGTCTGGAAGAACTTCCGGGATACCCCCGACTTGTGTGCAGACCACATAGAGACCACAGCTCGCTGCTTCAACGAGGACCGTTCCAAACGCCTCTGTTAAACTGGGATGTAAATAGATGTGTCCGCGCACCATCACATCACGAACCTCCTCGTGTCGTACTGCACCAAGCAGCTCTACCTTGTCTTGCAAGACGCGCCGTTCAAGCATTTGCTCTAGGTCAATGGCTTTCGGACCTGTGCCCGCGACGATAAAACGGACGTTTGGGTTGGCAGCAAGAATTCTTGGAATGGCAGCAATCAGAAGATCAGTACCTTTATTATAAAACAGCCGTGAAATAACAACTATTGTGATGGTGTCGTCTGGCCCCAGACGCTTAGGTATTGTCCGGGGTGTGGACGACAATCGTGGGTTAGTATCATTAGGCCTAACACCATAATGCAAAGGCTGAAAATTTTCCGCGACAACTGCGTTTGGTATGGCTGAGACCATGAGCGGATCTAAGGAGGCTCGCAGCACTGTATTCTCTTTGCAGGTATGACTGACGCAGATGACATGGTCAACGTCACTAAGTGTGAACTTCAATAACTTGTTTGTGAGAATGGACGCTGCATCGGCGAATCCAAAAAGGGAATGATCTGTGAACACAGTTCTGAGTCCCATCGTTCGTGCGTGTAGTATTGCTTCCTGACAAAAGCTGCTGAGGCTTCCATGGCCATGAACTATCTCGATTTGTTCCCGAATGATTATGTTGCGAAAGATGGGAAAGAATGAGAAGACTGTCGGCATCGTCGTTTCGCGGTAGATGACAAGAAAAGGGCAATGATAAACTTTGAGGCCATTGGTGAGATAATGAACACCTTTGCGTCCTTCGTAGGCGTGTGTCACGACAATAACTTTATGTCCTCGATCGATTAATTTCTGCTTCCTTGTCAGCAGTCTAAATTCTAGGGTGAGAGGAGGCTCTTACCGTAGATAGTTGGTAGATATGACTTTCGATCCCCCCTTTAATACTTAGTTGAGCTTGGTATTGGCTTTGAATAGATGTAGCTCACCAAATTGTGGAAAGAAGTAATCGCTTATCATCCTGCGAGCTGTCAATTCCATAACAAGAACTCCGACTGATAGATGCTCACGCAATATTGTACGGCATGGTGCTGTGAAGAATGATGACCAGACCAGTCGCCGTCGTCGATCTCAGTCGACATTATGCACTCCAAATTAGTGACTTGCGTATTGGCCATGTTCCGCTTCTCTGCTGAAGTGATTCATTGAGACTCCAGAAAGGCTTGATTTGTTGACTGACGAGACAGATTGTTTTCAAGCTTTTAGAATCAAACGATGTCGCGGTCTCACGCTGACGTGGTCCAAGCTTCCCAAGCTCCGGGCGGTGAGCAGGGAATAATTCTGCCACATCTGGAGATGTCCGAATGCAGAAAATGTTGATGCGAAAGATGCTGATTGCGTCGAGAAGAAGCGGTCGTCATTGCGTAAACGAAAGAACTCAGGTATTTCGGTTGTGTATGCCTAAAGATGGCGGGTATTTTCTACTCTCGCTATGTCCCGCCTTCCCAGGACTCACTGCCAATTGCTCCCATACAAGGAAAGAAAGAAAGGCCGAAGAAACGAAAGAGAGGGCAGGATATTGAGAATGAGAATGTCGACGCCAAAGAAAGAGGTGACTATAAGAGTGTTCTCCCGTCAGTTTCGGATAGAAAGCGGGTCGCTCATCAAGAGCCTCAAGCCAAGGGCAAGAAGGAAGACAAGCCCAAGAAATCTCGGAAAGGCGAACAAGCAGACGAAAAGGTCGTGTCGATTCCGAGTAAGGCATCTTTATCAGCGCAGGAGCTTCGTCCTGAGGAGAAAGTGCTCGAAAAGTATAGTGTCACTAAGAGAAGAACAAAGACAGCAAGTGCAGCAACGACGCGGGATACGAGAGCTGGAAGAAGATCTGGACTGGGTACATCTCTAGATGCCGAAGAAGGGCATGTTGGCAACAACGATCAAAATCAGCCACGAGATAATGCTGGAGACTCTGAACTTAAGGGAAGAGATCTTGACCCAAAGGAGACGAAGCATGAGGAACAGGAGAAAACAAAAAAGAAAAAGAAAAAGACAAGAGACCTGCTGGGAGGTGTTGAAGGAATAGAGTCGACAGAAGGTCTCTCACAACATCCTAAACTACGGTCCAAGTACGAGAGGTTGAAAAGTTCAAGGCCGTCGGAAGAGGCACCTCCTGAATCATCAGGAAAAGTATCCGTGGATGATACGCCTAAAGAGTTCACGCTACATGGCCTCGAGCCCTTACCACAGCCTTCGATAGATCCAAAAGCTGAAGAACCACCATCTTACTCTGCCCTGCCTCCTTGGATAGCAAACCCCATACGAGTGACTGCTGGCGAGGAAAAGCCTTTCGAGAAATTACCGATTGAATCACAACTCCTTGCAAATTTGAATGCACAGAATCTGCATGTTACTTTGCCGGTACAAAGCTGTGTGATACCATTCCTATCTACCGGCGTTCATAACCATATTGGTGATGTCTGCGTTTCAGCACCTACTGGATCGGGCAAAACTTTAGCTTACGTTGCGCCTATGATTACCGCCCTAAAGAATTACGCTACTACCCTTCTCCGTGGAGTCATTGTCGTACCGACGAGAGAGCTTGTGGTGCAGGCTCTCAAGGTATGTGAGATGTGCGCTTCTGGTTCAACCTTGAAAATTGCTACCGCTACAGGTAGTAAGGCCATGAAAGAAGAAAGAGCGGTATTGATGGAAAAAGTGTTGAAGTACGATCCTGTGGAGTACCAGAGGACTTACAAGAAGGAAATTTCTACGTCGGACTGGGCAGAGTTTGACCTGCAAGCCTTGATAGACGCCGTCGACGAAGAGGAGCATGTGCCAGATTATGTGACACAGTATGAATCGAAAGTAGACGTTCTTATCTGCACCCCCGGGAGATTGGTAGATCATGTTAGGAGTACAAAAGGATTCACACTTGAGCATGTCAATTGGTTTATCGTTGACGAAGCCGATAAGCTTTTGAACGAAAGCTTCCAAGAATGGGTTGACGTCGTCCTACCGGCCCTTCACGATCAAAAGTCTCCTTCGGCAACGGAAAGGCTTCTGTCTCGAGTGCGTATGCACACTCCTTCCAAATACGTCCAGAAGGTCATCCTAAGTGCCACGATGACAGAAGACCTGAGTCAGCTGAACTCGCTGCGGCTGCGAAATCCGAAATTAGTCGTCGTGGGAGATTCTCACGCAACAAACAATGGTGACATGGACGAGTCCCACCTTAAAGATGAAAGTGGTGCATACCATCTTCCTCCAACTTTAGCAGAGTCAGCAATTCCTGTCTCGGATGAAGCGAAGAAACCACTCTATCTTCTGCAATTATTGAAGACGCTTGTGAAGCCCTTTTCGCAATCGCCATTTGACGCCCTGAAAGATGGGCTGCAAGAATCCGATGATGACGTAGGGAAAAGCAGCTCTGACCTTTCGGAGTCTGACGATGAAGCCAGCAGCGAATCTGCCTTATCGTCAATTTTTTCTAAGGCATCGAATCCCGACCCTTCCACCAAAACGAAACGAAATCGCGGCACCTTCAGATCTGCTCTTATCTTCACCCGTTCGTCCGAGGCCGCTGTCCGTCTCTCTCGCCTTATAACCCTTCTTGAACCTCGTTACGCTGCGATCCTAGCCACGCTCGCCCGTTCTTCGGGCACTCTGACTTCCCGCAAAGCTCTCGCCCTCTTTCGACAAAAGAAAATCTCCATCCTCATTGCCACCGACCGAGCTTCGCGGGGCCTCGATCTACGAGATCTCAACAATGTTATCTCCTACGACATCCCAACGAGCGTGATAACGTACGTGCACCGAGTGGGGCGGACGGCTAGAGCAGGCAATGCGGGGAAAGCATGGACGCTGGTGGCGCACAGGGAGGGAAGATGGTTCTGGAACGAGATTGGCAAGGGGAAGGAGATTGTGAGGAATGCGAAGGTGGAGAGGGTCAATATAGATATTAAGAAGACGAAGGGTCTGGAGGACAGATACAGCGAGGCGCTAGAGCAGCTTGGTGAAGAGGTCAAGGCAAAGACTTAGACGTCCATTGAGTCTGACCAAACGACAGAAACTCGTGCTAGAAGCAAAACGCTGTAGAGGATAAAGTGTTACTCGACCGGTCTGAAGCAATTAGACTTTTGCATTTGCGCCATTTTGAATGGGTTGTCATCTCGATCTGAAGGCCCAATTCACCACTCAGAGATTGTGTCACCCCTCATCTTTCCCCTCATGTCCCACTTCCCCTAGTCATTACTTTAGCAAGCCTTCTTGCCCTTCTCTGAGGCATCGATACGTACGTCTGTCTTATAAAACATGTATCCAACGATACTTGGCACAAAGACGATATACATAAAATTGATGCGTGCTGTTCGGGCCGTCCAGCGAAAGTATTTGTATCGTTCTTTGTTCAATTCTGCAGCATGATCAGGAGGTGCGCGTGGGACTGCCGAGTATGGAGGGACGAACTCATGTACTTCTCGATCGCGGGATCGAGACGGACGGCTATGCGAGGTCAGCTGAATCCAGCGGAAAAATACGATTAAGGGGGTTCGATTAGCTCACATCCATGTTCCGCCAGGCGGCGAGACGAAGGCAGGACCATGGCCTTGACTGGTTGATGGTTGAGAAAGGGTAATTGAGCGAGGTTGATGTTAGAGGACGACTGATGGAGCTGTGGCTTGGCGAAGATGTGGCTTGCGGGCTTGGCATCGAGGCAGGGCGACAGACGAGGCTTGGGAACAGAAGTCGTGGCCGATTATCTCGGCGCAAGCACCAAAAACAATCGGCCACGACCTCTGTTACCCTGCCCTCGTATCAAGTGCTCGTAAATCTGCAGCTAATGAATAAGCTCGCAGAGACCTCGGTGCCCCCGTCATTGACCCGCGCTTGGTATCCGAGGTCGTTCAAAGCTGCGTCTGCAATGTGGTCTGTTATACAAAAGAAACAGGACGGTCTTCATCTGTAACTGTAGATCATAGTTTTGTGCACGTCAGGGTTCCCCCAACGTTTGCTTGCTCAAACACCTGAACAATGTCGACGACTACAGAGACGCCGCAAAATGCTAAAGACGTCAAAATTACACTACACTGGTGACTAATGCCACAGATTCATAGGATTGGTCTAATGTTCATCGGCCAGGCTCGAAGCGTCGCGCGCGCAGCGGATCGTATGGCTGTTAGAAGAACTCAAGGTGCCTTATGAGCTCAAGCTATATCACCGAGACTCCAATCGGCTAGCAGACCCAAAGCTCAAAGAGATTCACCCTCTCGGGAAGTCACCAGTTATAACCGTCGATGCACCTGCGCTGGCCAAACCACTGGTGTTGGCGGAGTCTAGTGCTATCGTGGAATTTCTCTGCGAACATTATGGGCAGTGGCTGATTCCGAAGCATTATCAAGATGGGAAAGAAGGTCAGATTGGAGGGGAGACTGAGTCTTGGCTCCGGAACCGGTTCTATTCCAATTATGCTGAGGGAGGCTTGATGTCGTTCATGGTCCTCAGCCTCGTGCTGAATGGTAATGTCCCATTTCCTTGGTAACAAGTTAATACTAACGGATAGAATTGCTAGCCATACGCGAGTCTGCGGTACCTTTCTTCATCAAACCTGTGACTAAGGCTATTGCGAACCGTGTTTCCACTTTCTTTGTTGATCCAAACCTTAAAACCAGCTATGATTTCCTCGAAGGTCAACTTGCATCGTCTCCAGATGGCGGACAGTTTTTGTGTGGCAAGGAGTTGACTGCGGCTGATATTTTGATGATATTTCCGCTAGAAGCTGCGCAGACGAGATCTGGACTGTCGGAGGAGTCCCATCCGAAGGTTTGGGCCTACATCGATCGGCTCCATCAACGCGACGCTTTTAAGCGCTCTGTCGAAAAGATCAAGTCGATTGATACAAATTTTCAGATAGGGCTGTAGTATACAAGATGACCAACCTTGTGCATCCATGGCTGTACAAATGTGGGCTGGACTCCGTGGCTGGTGTATATACCACGTCGACAGTCTCAATGTGCATTTGCCCGGTGCGATGGCGAATAAGCCCCCTTAGCTGAGGTTCTTGACTTGTTTGTACGCCGGAGACTCCGGGTCCCGGATTTCGGCCGAATGAAAGCCGAAGAGAGCCAGAGGTCGCTGGAGGAGAACTCGAGGTAAGGTGCGAGATAAGGTGGGGGAAACCCCTCACATTAGAACACATCCGCCTCATTCGTAAGCTCAAGGTAGTACCAGCCTCTTCAATTGGAGAGGGCCACGGAGCCGGCGCAATTCTGTCGAGCACAACGCGGGGAGATGCGTGTACGGCTTCTAGAAAAGAATAAAGTCGTATCCGAGGAGCATTTCTGCCAATGGAGGTGAGCTTGTCGTGGGCGCGGACCAGGATCGGCAGTAGTGCTTAGATGGCTGCGCCGTCATTGGACATTTTAATAGAACGGGCGCTGCTGTTTGCCTAGGCTCAGCCTCATGCACAACCCAAGACGACAAGTATGGCAGCTATGGTTCCTTGCATATCTGTCATGGCAAAGGCGATCAAACCGTTGACCATCCGCGGCGGTTATGGGAGCGCTGTGTGCAAGTCACGCTATTGGATGAAAGTGGAAATTCCGGGTAGTCTGGAGTGCAGTCAGCTCCAGGGCTGAGTAGGCCAAGCAGCCATCGAAGAATGGAACGATCCTGGTGGCATGGGTCAATTGATTTGAGATTCAGGTTGACGTGATAATGAAGGCGTTGGCGTCTTAAATCAGCCGTGGTAGCCTGAAGCATGATATGAGAACGTCCCGTCTCTTGCTCCTAATAAACAATGATAATTTTGCGATCTCGAAACCGACGTGACTGCAGCGCGTGCCTCCTGCCCAGAAGCTACCCTGTTCATCCTACTATCTAGCTAGACCCTCAGCAACCTCCAAGCCAAGCGCGCTTGTATCCACCACGTCTAAGAAGAAGGATTCTGCTGAATCACGGTGCAGCAGAGCCAGCCCTATCCGGACGTTTTCGGCCGCGTGGGCTCGATCGTCGTTGGACAGTCGGCAGGAAGCCACAGGTACGTGTGATCGCGGTCCAGGATTGCCCTGGAATTTAAGGTCGACGGTTCCAAGCCATAGAGCGCGCCAGATGAGAACGACCAGAGACGATCTTGACAAGATGCTTTCGCGCGGGTTTTGGGTTTGCTGACACTGGGTCTTAGTCAGCCGCCTCGCCATTCCCGATCCAGACTCTCGTCGTTTGTTTTGGCCCCAGGAAACCCACGACTCTCTCCCTCTCTCTGGGTCTGCCCCCTCCCCTCCTCGGAGCTTCTGAGGCAGCGAGGCTGGAGCCCTGGGGGCAATCAAGCGCTATCCCCCACCGGCGTGCCTAACCGCCTCGCACGCTTCCCTAACTCGGCTCCGGTCCACGGAAGAAAAGGCATTTCATGACCGATTCGAGAAGATCGCAGGATGAGGGAACGCAGCCGGCCTTTCTGTCCCCTTCAACCGCCCATCTACTCCATTCTCAGCCTCTCAACGCGCCTGTTAGTCACGACTTCTCTCACGACTTCTCTTCCCCACATCACGGCTCACGGCCTGCTTACGTAGCTGGCGCGTACCAAGCACCCGCCCCAAGCGGATTTCTGCGCGTCGACCAGCCGAGTGAGTTTTCAATTGATCAACCAAATCCATATCCCCAGGCTTTTGACGCGCCGGGTTCCTTGGGTGCTCAAACGAGCAGTGGAGGCTACGGTGAAGTTCAGTGGTTAACTCCCTATCCCACCCAATATCCGGATCTCCAACATCCATCTTACGGATCGCAAGGCCATCTTTCTCAGGAGCGCCTCGAGCAGCGTGAGCCTCAGCATTTCGAACAACCTCAACTACCAAATGTATCGGGTGCTGCGGTTCCATCTATCCACATCCCGGGACCCTCGTTACTAGACGAGGTCTCGTCCGCTGCCACGCTTCCGACACCATCTTCTGCTGTTGCTCCTGTTCCCCCGACCTTACCAAAAACTCCGAAGCAACAAGGAGGTGCAATTTCAAGCCTGACCGCTCCAGATAGCGCGGGTAGGAAGCAACCACCGGATTGGCAAAGAGGAAACCCCCGGGCTGCTCCGTCTGATCGGATGTCAGGGCCGAGTCCCTCGTCCCCTGAAGAAAGCTCGACCAGCTTCGAAAAAGCTCAGGAAGACCGAGTAAGGAGACGCAGCTTATCCGTTGGTATTGGGGGATCAAGGCCACGATCTGGAGATGCGCCTTCACGAGTTGCAACGCAAGGACAGACCTCCGGGGTGCCTGCGAGGCCTGTGATCAATGTTCCGCCCAACCATCCAGCGCCATCAATCCTTCCTGCAGAGAAGGTCTTTCCAATTCAGATAGGCTCTGAGCTTTTTCGATTATCAGGCGCATCAATAGCTTCCGATGGTTTGTGATACCTACGATCCCGGTTTGTGATCTTAATTCGCTAAGAATCCTAGAGCACCCTCATACTTCTCTCAATTTTTCGAAGATCAGATCAAGCAAAATGAAGAGAGTGGAGGAGTTAGGACGCTTTACATCGATCGAGATCCGGTGACTTTCCGAGATATCTCTCAACACTTACAAGGTAGACGGGATTCTACCACTCAAGTATGCCTTTTCGCTAATTTTCTACCACCAGGCTATCATGTGAAGCCTCGAGATGGGAGCCATTTTGTCAAGCTGTTTGCAGACGCGCAGTTCTATAGCTGTAAGTTTTCAAAAGTTCCCGACCAACTCACCAGCTAAGTGTACTGCAGTGCCTCGGCTGATCTCCCAACTCTTCGAATCCGAGATCTTTATTCAGATTGGAGACCACCATTTTCAGATACCGCGGGACATCTTCTCTGGCCCTGGCGATTCCCCCAACTTCTTCTCTCTCGGCTTTGCAGTCTTCTTCAGCACACCATCTGAAGTTTTCCCTGGTCTCGATCGCAAAGGCCTGCTCCGCCCTCCTTCTATTCTTCCACCGAGCGTCCCAACACGTTCTGCCTCCGTCTTCTCCCAACTCCTGCACATGCTCCGCGGTTACCCTTTGCACATCGAGAACGGCGAGCACCGCGCTGAGCTTCTCCGCGACTGCCGCTACTTCCATCTGCGAGGGTTGGAGCAGAAGCTCATCGCATATTCCATCGGCTACAATCTCTCTCGGCAAAAATCGGAAATCACCATCCACCTCTCAGACATCCGCCAAAGCGGCGTTTCCTTTGTCCGCGACCCGGGCAGCGACCCGCAAAAGCCTTGTCCAGGCTGGATACACTACTCACGCCCCTTCGTCGATGAGACCGCCTACGAGCTGATCCTTGAGATGTCCGATTCCGAATCTTCCGTCCTCGACCTCAACTCCCGCCGCCTTGACTTTTACGGCCAAACCAAAGCCCGCATCACGAGCCTTCTCCAAGTAGCAGCCAACAAGATGAACCTCCCTAACCACGTCCCGCTTGGCCTCATGATGATGCAAACCGGCGGCAAAGGCGCTTCTGCACAACCTCCAAGCCCTAGCCGCACACCTCTAAGTGAGGAACGCGTCAAAGTCCGGATCGGTACAGATGCAGACGTCCTGCTCGATGGGCGGACGTTTAGCGAAGAGGACCTTGTGGATCTGGGCCTCGTAGATTCTCAAACGAGCGACGACAGCGAGATGGAGCCCGAAAGCGCTGCTCGCGCCGGCCCCGCGTTCCCACCACAGACGCAGCTCCACCCCTCCGCCGCGGTCCACCACTCGCCCCATCAACCGCCGCCGAGAAAGCGAAAACGTACCTCTGCCGAAGGTGCGACGAGAGAAGATCAGACTTCGGAATGGATCCTCCGAAAAGCGCAGTGGCGGCTCCGTGTCCAGCGGAACCCGAATCCCCAGGCCCCAGGAACCGGTGGCGGGCTTGAGGTGGTTTTTGTGGCGGTTAAGATCGACGCTATTACGGGCGAGAGGGGTCGAAATCGCGTGAGAACGTTCTTGGACTGAATCGAATGTCGAGCGGAAAAGCAGTGGCAGACTTCATTAGTCTATGATGAAGTCAAAGACTAAGGTCGGGTTTTAGGGCGGGCCTTTCGAATTTCAGGATCTGCAGCCATTTTCACACTGGATTTCACATTTGTTCATTCTTACATTTGTTCATTCTTACATTTGTTCATTCTTGCATTTGCATCTTGCATCTTTGGAGCTTTTGAGCGAGTTTTCTTTTCTTGCACGTTTGATGGTCGGATCATCCGGTCTTCTACGAAATGTTTGCAGCATTATTGATTGATATGTATAGTTGGCATATGGACAGTCTATCAAGGTCTCGTCATCGTCCTCCATAAGCTCATCCAACCATATGCTAAATGCTATTGACATTATTTCTTTCCAAATAATGCTCATTTGATTCCCCGTTGACAAGACGTCCACGTTGTCCGTCCAATCCATTCATCATATTACTTCCATTAAATGGTCGATCACATTCAACACCGACAATATCTACACAATCTTGAAAGTCACTATACTTCGTTGAAGGTTGCATGATCTTCCCAGCAGCAAAGACACAGCCGCCGTAAGCGAAGCGAACCAGCGAATCGCCTGTTAGGCTCCCAATGATGAACACGTTCGGAGCGACCTCAGTGCTCTGTAGGGCTTTCGCGCGGAGAGTTTTCCCTGACAGCATTTTCGCGTTTTCTGAACAGCCGCAAACCTCGGTCTGGAGATTTGCATCTAGATAGTCCAATGATCCACGCCTTCCAACCACGTAAGCGAAACTGCCTATCTTTCTCGAGAATGGCGGGGCGCCATCGGTTTGCAGAGTCACCTCCGCAGATTCTTCTGAGACTCTCACATCGATAATGGCCGTGTTGGGCAAACCTTCATAATCTCTCGCCCAGTCCCGATTTAGAATGTTGAGCGAGTTACTACGGACCCCTGCTGGCCGTTGCGACCGCTTCGCCAGCGCGGCAGCCTTCATGTTCCGGTAAACACCAGCGTATTCTGGATATGCTTGCTGATGGCAGGCACGGAGGGGAGACGGAGCAGACTTTGGCGCCCACTTGAAGATATGTAAGATTTTCCGTTCAGCCGGCGCAGAGACAATAACATCCGCAGCACTGAATCCTGACCCCACAACTAGGAGGGGTAAGCCTTTGTTACTTTGTTCTGCAGTAGGAAGGGATTGGAGCGGTTGCAATAATACCCGGGGCGGGATAAGCTCGGTGAATATACCTGAAGCCAGCACGAGATTCTTGCATTCAATACCATGCGACCCTACCTTGAACCCACGCCGCGTTCGTGAGATTTGCCCTAAAGTCTGACCACAAAAGAGGCTGTCTGAAATCCCAACCTTGAGAGGATATATAGACAAGTAATCAGCCACCTGACGCCTAGTTGGACGAACGAATGCAGGCAGTTTTTCCCCATATTTTTCTCTGTAATACTGAGAGATCGAGTATTCCGGAAGCGAAAGCATGCCGGCATAGCTCAATGTCTCAATATCCCAGCTGGCTCTTACAGGATTGTCAACCCATTGGCCTCCAGCGGCCAGAGTGTTTCCAATCACCAGATGCGGAACAGCTCTTCGGGGATCGTACATCCATTTAACGCAGCTCCGCTCTTCTGTATCACTGATTTCGCTATTTGGACGCACAAGAGTGTCTATTAGGACGTTTTCCGGCAGAGCCTGAGTGGAGTAGGATATGCGGGACGCGCTGAAGTGTTCAGTTACACTGGAGACATCAAGTTGGAGTAGATCAATCGAGTCTCTGAGTTTGGAGTCGAGGATAGGGTCGGGGTGGGGGTGATGCTTGTCATAAATCGGTATGTTGCCGTGCAGGATGTAGGAGAGGATCAAGGCTGATGGGCCGTTTCCTATTCAGTGCATCAGACGCGATCGGTCAGAGATGTGGTCGTTGCTTACCGACGATGACAGTGTCTGTTGCTGGTGGCAAAGATCTCGCCATAGACTTGACCGGGAATGTGGCGCGTCATTCGGCAGACAATCGAGGCCAGTTGATCCTCTTAGGGACAGCTGGGTTAAGCTAGAACGCTTCAATTCAAGGCAAGGCGCCAGGACGGGAGGATGAACTAGGTAGGTCGGTAGGCAATTAACTTTTGGTGTCGAAAGAAGGGCATCTTGAGAATGCGAGAATTGCGTTTCCAGGTTCGCGGGGGCCGACCCCACTACTGCGGGGATGCGAAGATCCTGACTTCGGACGCCACAGAACGATATGCAGCCAGGCGTTCAGCTCTGGAGTTGTGCGTTTTCCGTGACGAGTCTTCAGCGCCTCACGGCAATACCCTTTCCGAAGGAATCGTCGGGATCGACAGCCGGGAACCACCCATACCCAGATAGGTCGACTGACATCTGCTGCGAGACACTGCTCCGCGAACGAGAAATTGGCAACCAAGCAATGCTCATGGCCAACCTTAACCCAAACTCTGGTCTATTTGCTAGCTACCACGTAAAATCTGGGCCTTCCCCATCGACCCATCAACCAAGCTCAAGGTCGTGAGGAAGGTCAAGGTTCATCCCATCTAAATTGCCGTCAATGGGGATGTTCTGCCCGAAGACAGCGTCCCATTGGTCCCAATCGAAATGATCTCCGAGGACTTGGTCGTGTAACGTATCGTTGGCTGGGTGGGTAGCAGATGGTGCTCCGGGCGTAACTCCGACACCCTCTGACCACGAAGGAGTGGACGTAATATTGATTGATGGATTCGACTGGACTGACAGCCCATCTGACGGATTGGCATTGAATACGGGTGGGGCCATTGCTGATACTGGCCGACTGACAGCAGGGTTGGTGCTTTCCATCATGCTATCCCCAGTGGACGCGAAGCTACGGTCAAGACCTAAAGGTGCAGACGTCAGCACATCTCTCTCACCTTCAGCTCTCAATTGCGACGTTGAAAGTCGTTGTTGCTGTAGAGCATGGCCAAGAAGATTCGAAGGATTGCCTCGTTGCTCGGTCCCCGGGTAGCCAGCGCCCGTTTTCACCGCTTCTTCCAACAAAGAGATTGCTTTTTCGCTTTGCTGCTGCGATGGCACGCGGTATACGGAGCCGTCACGGAAGGCTTGGGCCATTCGCTGTGCCTCAGTCAGCGGTTGACCAGCACCCATCAGAATTTGGTCTTCCTCAGTCCAAAGCACATCAGGGTCGAGTCCAGCCTTCTGCCACGCCTTTTCACGGAGACGCCTGAGCATGTCCCAAGCTTCCCGGCCGCCTTCGCGGAGAGGGCGTTGCACTGTCGTCCCATCTTCGCCGCTGACAATGCCACCGTCGGGCCCAGATATCGAGAAAACTTTGTCAATAAATGCTCGAGAAATTGGAGCCTCTATACTGTCAGGACGTTCGTACAGATCAACGAGCATGATCATCACGGCATGCATAGGTTGATGAGTACCGGGCCAACTCCAGTGAAAAGGCTGAAAAGCCGGGTCCGTGGCAAGTGAAATGAATTTCCTCATATAAGAATGACAGTGGTGAAGCGCGCATTGTCTCGCCGCTGGCCAGAATTTGCTCTTGGTGTTCCTGAGAAATGGTTGATATGTAACACAAAACATCTTGTCTATGGAGAGTGACAGCACTATGCGCATGCACTTGTGGAAAGACGCTAATGCGTTCCAGTGATATTTGATTGACGCCGAGTTTAGGCCGTCCATGGGAGTCTTGCCCAAGAATGGAGCCAGGTCCTCATGTGAAGGGGGCGTGGTAAGAGAGGGATCGTAATCTGCTACTAGAGTTCCCCCCATGTCATTTCGGTCAGGAGTGAAACCCATTTCTGGAATGCCTTTTGACGGTATCCGGTCGATGATTTCGTGTAGATCAAGTTCTAGCTTATCAATGATGGAGCGTATCTTAGATAAATCATGCTTTGTCACGGGTTTCGTCCCAAGCTGTATACGAAGGAGTTGACGCGTAGCCACTAAAGCAGAGATTAGCAAATGCAAAGCACCGTTAGACGTCGGCTTACAGGCGATCAGTGCCTTGGCTCTTGCAGCTACGTAGCTGACGTTGACCATTGACGGCCTGTTTCTTGAAAGCGGCTCATCAGCAACGTCCCTTTTGCGTTTGCCTATTGCGATCTGTTCCCGGTACTCTTCCGCCTCTGGGGTTCCGAGTTTGACATCTTTGATTTCGGAGATGAGGTGAACATCCCAGTAATGTTCATCCGTCAATTGTGGTGGTAACCCGCACGAGACAGCTACAATGCTGTCCATCTGAACAATGTGCCACCACACCCTCCTTCTCATCTCCGCCTCCCAGGGAGCGAACTCAAAAAGCCTAGGATCGCGATGCAAGCCCATCATCTGCGCAACTCTGATGGCTAGTCCTACGTACTGGCTACTTGTCAAGGGCTCCTCTTCTTTTGCTAGAATGGTCTGCAGGACAAGAAATGCTATTAAAGCAGGCAGGGATGGGCTGCGCGGAAATGAAGTTATCGTTAACCAGCGCATGACTTGGTCGTGCAAACGAGCAGACAGCGTTGCTCTTGGAGTGTCCGTAAACTCGGCCCTAAGCCCTCGGATAGAGATACTAACGGAACCAGCGTACCAAATAGCATATAAGAGCGGCATGAAGGCGGGATCTGGTGGAGCACGATCTCTTTTCTCCGGCCCCTCATACCAATTCCAGAATTGTTCGTATTTCTCCAATACAAGTGGTGGAAATACCAAAGGAGCATGGAGATGTACCCCAGACAGCCAGCAGCGGAAAAGGACATGGCTCTGACTTTTCGCTGGAACATCTTGCAACGAGTCGGAGTGGAGGTTTTGATACCGAGACGGGTGGGCTTCAGCAGCTTGGAATAGCACCGACTTATCAAACGAAGTCCGCTGGCAACCCGGGCAATCCTTGCGAGGCATGTGATCCTTGTGATGATGCTGTAAACTATTCTTATGGAAGCTGTTGTGGTCATAACTGTCCTCTGAATGCAGATTAGGAGCATCATCCACAACCTCTGATTTTGGGCATCCTGTTACGTGAGAATAATACCGATTCTGGTCTCGTAGAAACTGATTCAGCTGGTCGAGTTCCTCGGTAATGAATGCCCAGAACGTGGTTCCGACATATCTTGACCTCCCTCCATCCTGAAGGCTGAGGTAGCCAAGGTTGAGATTGCTTGTAGGATCTGCTAGGTCCACTGGGTCGACCTTTGAGGGTCTCCTGCTGTTGTTTTCGGAATCCGGCTGGAGTAGATAAGTTGGTCGTCTTCCCGTACTAAACCGTCGAATCTCTGGTCTTGCTGTTACTCGGAGTTTGTTGTCACTCTTCTCCTTCGCCTGCTCGAGAAGAGGGCCAATCTTCTCCGTCTCGGTGCTCTCGGTATCAGCGGAACGCTTGCTGAGTGCCTCCACCAGTGCGGTAAGACGGTCAAGCCGCGATTCGATAGACTCTGACGGGTTTGTTGTATGGTCCTGATGATCCCAGCCATTCGAAGACGGAGATGTGTAGTTTTCAGAGAAACTAGATCTTGAGGCCCTTTCTTGGCGTGGTCGCTTCAGTCCTTGTCTGTGCTGCTCCGGGCTAGGTTCAGCAGGGGCAGAATGCTCCGAGCGTATGGTAGAATCATAGATACATTCATCGCCAGTCTTCGCGCAATTCGTGCAGACAGGATGAACCTGACGGGCGCAGTGTCAATTGTTTTCTTCTTAGTCAGGCTTAGGTGGTCGCATACCTTGTCGCACTTGATTTTTCTTTTGCGACCTGCTAACTTGTAAGCGGGGCGAGACTGTGAGAGAGGGGCTTTGCGCACAGGTGTGACAGCTGTAGGAAGTGCGGTTCCTGGTGATTTGCTTCTTCTCCTTTGGCTCTCCTCGCCTGGAGGGCTCTACAGGCGTCTGCGTACTACTGAACAGTGGCTCGCTTTGGACGCCAAACTGGAAAGGAGGAGGGCCGCTTCGATCATCGTAGTAGGCAGGTTCGTTCTTTGACATGTTGGTAAGAGTGAGGGGCAGTCATGAGCGATATTGAACCCCGGTGCCTTCTCAATCTTGGTTGAAAGTGCGACCGAATTCGAGGGAAACTGGCGAAGAAGCTGGAGCTTCTGCAATTGGCGTCGCGAAATATAGTTCGATGTGGTCTTTGTGTGAGGAGGGGTGCTCGTGTGGCCCTGAAGTCATGGCCCGAGACAGATGTAAGATGAGGTCAAAGCCAGGGATTCTGGACCTCCTGTCAACCCAATGCAAATGGAGAACCACATATACCAATAAGGGCCGGCACTTTACTCATCTCTGTTGGCAATAGAAGAGGACCGGCTCCCATCAACTTTGCAACGAGTGTCCCGGGGTTGATTGTTAGCGTTGCTCGTGTTAGAAGGTATAGCCCAGCTGGGGGAAATATGTCCAAGAGCGAGTCTGGTAGCCTCAGATGTGCGTCCCTAAAGGTAAACCCCTGTTGCTGAGCTGAAGGTCAATCCTTCTTGGGCGTCCGGACGGCCCGATCGAGTAGATGAGTTGGTTAAGCGTTGGCCGGGGGCGATCTGCCCTCGTCGACGATCCCAACCCCACACATCTCCATTATTTCGCTCCACTACAGCGGCCCGGGGGCGTTGGTCTGCGCCGTCTAATTCCCAATGAAGCTTTTCCGCTATCTCCAAGCTTCTCAATCGGTCTAACCCGTGAGATATTGGGTGTCAAAGACCGCAAGGCATGGTGAACAGTCGTCTCGTGAAAGACGTCCTTTTCCAATGTACCACCTTGCCAAAGCGTTGTATCTCTACGCGACCAGCAAAGAAGGTAACGATTAGCGTCCTCTCTCCAACCTTCCCTGTTCAGCTGAGTGATTGGATGGCTAGAATACTCCATTCTGCTACTTGGCCTAGACAACGCTGGCAAGACGACTCTCCTGTCCCAAATCAAATCCATCTTCACCATTGACAGTCCTTCCTCCACAGCAGGCAACACAGTGCCGACAGTGGGACAAAATGTTGCCACAATTACCCTCCCAGACATGTATCTCAAGATCTGGGACGTGGGCGGGCAGATGAGTCTCCGGAAACTCTGGCAATCCTATTACAAGAGTGCCCACGCCATCATTTTCGTGGTTGACAGCAGTGACGTTGGAGGTGACGCCGATTTAGCAAAGCTTGTCCTCGACCGTAGGAAAAACAGCGTGGCTCCGGGGAAAGAAGATCTCCCTTCGGCACAGCCATTTCCGGAGATCAACGATAGAAGTCAAGGAAGACTTGATGAATGCCGACAAGTTCTCGAAAGCGTGCTCCAGCACCAAGACACGACCGGTGTCCCCATCCTTGTCCTTGCAAATAAGCAAGATAGGGAAGACTCTGTTGAAGTCGTCAGGATCAAGGAGGGCTTTGTTCGGAGAGTTTTTGAGGGTGAGAGGGGTGCGCAAATCAGAGACAGCAGAGTGCTACCGGTGAGTGCTCTACGTGGCACGGGCGTCAAGGAAGCCGTCGACTGGGTTAGGAGTCGCGTGCTTTGGAACAAGGAATCGCGGCCACCAGTTATGCGGTAGGGTCAGGCCGTGCGGGTATACTATGAAAGACAGCCGCCTGTCTAGGCTAGAGGATCTAGGATGGCATGCTGGCAGCATAGTGTGCATAGAGGCTGGTTGGGAATGGCTGTGATAATCGGTAAGATTTTTAACTCTACATTAGCCATCATATTTGACTGGCCGCAGTCTAAAAATGTTTGCCTAAGCTTTGGACTACCATTCCGCACGTGTTACTGTTCGGACCGTCATCTCGCTAATCAAGGCTTTGCAGACTTTGGACGCATGCAACAGACTGTGTGCTCACATCTGTCACATTATCTTGAGCAAGGAGGGAACGAAGTTGCCAGACACGGCCTTAGATATTTCCCAATCCTCCACAGGGGCCCGGGCTGAAGCACAGGTCTCGCCTACCTTTGTAAGACGCCGTCTCTTGAAAAGTTTGCGGGGGACTGCACTTGGGCTTTAACTTCAAGCCTGATAACAGAGGCATATCTCTTGGCCATAGCTCCATTCATCCTATTCCAGCTGAAGAGAAGCGGGCAATCAATCCATATTTCGGATACGTGTATACACCTCGGGCTCGACGTCGAAGAATTTGGCTTCTAGACCAAAGACATTCTGAAGGTTCATCTCTTTTTGCCCTTGCTGCTAGAAGGATGCCCACTCGCGGCATCAGCCATACTTGGCGGAAGCTGCCCCCCACCAGCCTTCTGCATCTCTTGCATTCCAGCCATCATGTCCTTCATGAAGTTTTCCGACACACCGCCTCCACTGATAGCTGCAGAATGAAGTGGTATCAACTCGTTAATCTTCCAGCCCTTCGGTACAGCCGGTGCTTCGTACTTTTCCGGTACCATCTCTGCCGGGTAACGAATCTTGTAGAGAGTCTCTTTCGAAGGGGGGCGAGATCGGAGATGCTCCGCAACCAGGATGTAGAGATGATTTTTGTTCTTGATCCTTGAGTTGAGAAGTCGACCAGTTGTCTTGTCCCGCAGATGGACTCTAACTCTGCCAGGGTTTGCCCAGTCCTTTGGATGAGTCTTTTCCAGCTCAGGTACAGCTTGAAGTCCTGACACGGAGCGCACTGCCTCACATATCTCCATTGCAAGCGGGTTGTGCACAGCGAGCTTGGAGCTCACACGGCGGCCCTCCGCTCGTGTCCTTGAGGCGTCGAAGTAGACAGGATATAGCGTCTGAAAAAACTTGATTGCGTCTTTGTTTACCTTCGGTACAGATGCTTGAGGAGGTGCAGCTTCGCTACGCCCACTTAAACTGCCCGGTGGGGGGATGTTGGCTGGCGAGATGATTGATTGGGAGCTTTGGGGCAAGTAGTCGGCAGGGTCGTCGATTTCGGGATCAGAATCAGAAACCTCCTCCACTCGGGCGTGAGACATCGTTAAGGGGGGAGCAGTATTAGACTGTTGTCAATCCAGGGATTCGTTTAAGAGAGGGCAAAGCTTGACGATGCTGTTTGTGGGGTACGTTATCAAAAAGTTATTTTGGGGTGCGGAAAACCTCCGACTCGACCTGAATCACTTTAAAGATGCGGAGACGCTTGCTTGGGCTCCAGTCGAGTTTCTACCTAGGCACGCAGAAAAGGCAGTGGCAGTGTCTCCGTTTCCTCAACACCAGCACATCCAAATCCCCTCAAAGTCTGGACGAGGGAAATCAGACTGATCCCGACGGTTTCATTTGTGCGATCTCATCAAACAAGAATTCCCCGAAAGATTGACAGCGTCACTGAATATCATTCCCTTCAGAGACCTCATCTGTGTGCTCCCGTAGCAGGTCTAATATTTAATATCGCTAGGTAATTACTAGCACATCTCCCCAGCACATCTCTGATAGAGACAAAACAGAGTATGCGGGCTTGAGAACCAGCGAGTGCGTTCACAAGAAATATAGCAGCTATCATCGTCAGACTTTTAGACACTCGCAACGGCCTCAGTATCCACCTTGAGGTTATCCCTCAACTTCGACTTTCTGGCATTTGGACCTGTTTCTTCTCTGCTTTTGATCCAACGGCCTCGAAAGCAAGACTAAAGTGCCTGGTGTATGGACAATCTATTGTGAAAGTAGTCTCTCCCACCCTTATTTTACAGGTCGACTTCTTGCTCAACGAAATGGCTCTTACCACTATCCTAAGTGAAGACAGCGTCGATCTTCAGCCTTTCCCAGACATATCACCTCTCCCTAAAAGCGATGTGCTCCATCGATCACTGCATGAACTGCCTCGAAAAGTGATCAAGGCAGCTGGTTGCTATCTGCAACTGGATACCGGCAACCAGATTCTCGACGCTACAGGCGGTGCAGCTGTTGCCTGTCTTGGACATGGCAATCCTCGAGTTATTAAGGCGGTTCAAGATCAGATGCTTGAAATTTCGTATTGTCATTCTCTCACGTTCGGCACTAATGCTGCTGAAAAACTTGCGAAGCTGCTTATTGACTCTACACATGGCCGCATGTCGAAAGCCTTTATTGTAAATTCTGGGTCCGAAGCCATGGACGCCGCCATGAAGATGGCACGGCAGTATTTTCTCGAGTTGCGAGATCCACAACCACAGCGGACGAAGTTCATTGCACGTAAGCATTCCTGGCACGGAACGACGCTCGGCCCTTTGTCCTTGAGCGGACATGTGGCGAGGAGAGCCTTGTTTGAGCCAATTCTGAATACTAACATCGGTCGTGTTGCTCCTTGTTTTGCATACCGAGATCAGCTCGAAGGGGAAGCGGATGAAATATATGTCTCTAGGCTTGCTGATGAGCTTGATAGTAAATTCCAGGAAATGGGCCCGCATACTGTTTGTGCTTTCGTTGCAGAGCCGGTCTCAGGTGCGGTATGTATCGAAATCTCCCACCTTTTTGGTAGACTTATTGGAACTGATGAGGGTATCTGACTTGCGTGTAGGCGCTTGGATGCGTCCCTGCGGTCCCAGGCTATTTCAAGGCTATGAGAAATGTGTGTGACAAATACGGCGCCCTTCTAGTCCTCGATGAGGTCATGTCTGGGATGGGCCGCTGTGGTACCCTTCATGCCTGGGAACAGGAAGGCATCGTCCCCGATTTGCAAACTATCGGAAAGGGTCTTGGTGGAGGGTATGCCCCTGTCTCTGGCATGCTCGTAGGACAAAGGGTCGCAAATGTCTTGGAAAAAGGGACAGGAGCATTTTCACATGGACACACTTATCAGGGCCATCCGGTGGCCTGCGCCGTTGCATATGAGGTGCAGTGTATTATCAAGGAGGAGAATCTACTGGATAATGTTCGTGCTATGGGAGCGGCGCTGGAAAGACTACTCCACGAGAAACTTGACCGTCACCGCTACGTTGGCAACATTCGAGGTAAAGGCTTGTTCTGGGGTGTGAGTGAATGTTTTCTTCGATGTCTCCCTCCATTACGTTGGTTACTTATATTCTCACGCATGATTAGATCGAATTCGTCAGAGACAAGGCCACGAAGACGCCGTTCGATCCAACCTTGGGAATAGCTATGGGGGTCCATAGTTTGGGGCTGCAAGAGCCACATAGCATTACGCTATATCCAGGGTCAGGAACCATGGACGGCATACACGGAGACCATATTCTCATCGCCCCGGCTTACAATCTCGGCGAAGATATCGTTGATCTGGTTGCGACAAAAACTGCTGATGTGATCGACGAATTCTTCGACCAGCTAGATTCGACATCTTAGACCTCAAATATGAGTAAAGCCGTTGGCATTTATCATTTGAGTCTAGCAAAGGGTCTATCTCTGTGGGAGAAATCCCGATCTAGGTACTTAGGGTATCGTTGTTATTATCATATCATGTTGTGGCTCTACCAACTCTAGCTCCCCTGGAAAAAAGGACCTGTATCGGAGAACAACATCTGGAGCCGCCTGCGTAAACTTCGGTACCTTCGTCCATCGCCCTCTTCATCGACTGGAATGGTGTCGATAATACACTGTAAGCCCCTTCAGAAGCTAGGTGATGCAAGAAAGTGTTTATCTCATCGTCATGCCCTTGACCGACCACATCGGCGCCACAGTTTCCACAGCCCTGTCTACTACAGCTTTCACTCTGTCTCTAAGCACGTTATTGGCGCATTCGACATCTAATGTTTCTAGCCAAAGCTTTGCAACATTTTTATCAATCTTAATCTCCAGGCCAGGAACGGGAATGCCCAGTGCAGCCAATCTAGCCCTCTCCTCGGCCTCTAATTCCTCCTCTTCATCATCTGAGGAGGCTTCGGATCTAATACTTCCATTTCCCAGGGATGCCGGGCTGTTGGCTCTTTTGAGTTGTGGTCTTTCGATTGGCGTAATGTTCTGACCAAATTGTTCCTCTAGAAACATGCATAGACGCGCAAAACGCTCCTCAGAGCTTAAATGTGCGTGCGGATTCTCAGCGGGGTGATGATGGTGGATATGCTTGGCTTTGCCTGAAGAATACTTGACGGCTGCTGGGCTGGTCTCTACGGTGAGCAGGACCGCCATTACTGCGTCTGCAATACCATCATTCATTGTATTGCCTTCCCACTCGACCTCAATGCCCCGGTCTCGGCTCGAGTAGGTGACTTTGACGCATCCCATGACAAGGAATGTTCTTCGCTCCTCTAGTGGAATCTCTTCATCCGCGGCTTCGTCTTCATCTTCGTCTTCGTCCTTCAAGATACCGTTGACGCCATTGGGCTGATTACTGTCACCCTGCTTGGACCCTGAGGGCTTTACTTCTTCGATTGCGCCAAAGGTGCTCTCTAAAGCCCAGCGGATCAAATTCACACCTGCGGCGCTGAGCGTAATGTGCTGTTTGCACATGATCGTTGTTGTTGTGAGACCGGCGTATTCCATGAGATCCTCCGGTGCCATCAAGCTGAGCTTGAAATCGTTTTGTACAAGCACGCCATTAACGAACCGAGTGTCTTCAGGTTCAATGGTCTTCGGAGGAGGTATCTCTGCTAGGCGCCCTACGACTTTCGCGGTCTTGTCTTTCCTAAATGGAATGCGAACCTCTTCGCCATTTTGTGGGTTGTAGATTTTAACGTCGTGCGCTTTTCCGGCATTTAAGCTGAGCAGTTTGGACTTGAGCCGGATCATCTGTTGCCTCTCACCGTGCACCAATATCTGAGAAATTAGCCGTTGAAGGAAACTATGTCGAACGCCGTAAACGGGGGCTTACCACAACTTTGGCGCCAACCTCCTCGATAAACGCCACATTTTCCACACCCGTAACATGTGCGGCAAAAGTTTGCTCCTCAACGGTGCACCTTCTTGGGATCATGAGTTGTGTCTCTTCGCCATCTTTTGTCCTTCTGGTCACTGTCTGACCTCCTGCGCCGCCCGTTATAGCTGGAATGCTTTCCGGTTCCTGCAGAATAGTACGGCCCATCGTTCCCTCGACATTATAACCAGTCATCACAATGCCATTGCGCTGATCTGGAGCCCATCTTTCAAGTAGAATTCTGCTCATACCGGATTGAAGCATACCTGGGCTTGCAAGCATGACACACGCTCCAACGTCGTCAAAGCGATCTAGGTTCCGCAAACTTCGGATATATTGAAAATCCCAAGGACCGGCAGATACTCCTTTCCGATTGCCACTGGCTTCGGCTTCTGCGAGTCTTTCTCTAAAGATTCGCTTGATGTTGTCGTTCATTGCGTTGATGTACGTCTGGTATATTACCATGCATTTTCTCGCCGTGTTGCCGGTATAGTAAATCGGATATTTCTGTAAGTCCGAATGTCGGCGCCAGTAGTCTTCAAGAATAAGGAGGAGCTCCTGAGCTCTTCCCAAGGCGAAGACCGGCATGAGAACTCTCCCGCCTCGATTGAGTATTCCTGTGACAGCTTTCAACAGAGCTGCTTCTCGTTCAGCCCGGGGCGGTGCATTCGAGATGCCGAAGGTCGATTCTGAAATGATTACGTCAATTTTGCCGACATTTTTGGGGACCTCGGCCGTTAGTAGATGCCTATCTGGCTCTCTCGAATAATCTCCAGTGAATAGGATGTTCAGACCGGCAATGTTGATGAGAAACATAGCAGCACCAAGGACGTGCCCAGCCGGATACGGGGTGATGCGAATGGAAGACACGGTATGGGTTGTATAGAAATCAATGGTTTCGATGATGGGAAGGGTGGAAATGTGGTCTTGCTCGGTATATAGATTCGTGCGCTGATCTGACGTGGATGAGGTGTTGGATACTCGGACCGAGTCTTGAATAAGCCATTTGTATATGGCCTTTGTTGGATGTGTCATAAACACGCGTCCCTTGAAATTCGTCTTTGCTAGAACATAGGGTAAAGCAGCCGCATGGTCAAGATGGAAACTAAACTTAGCGGTCAGTTCGGCAGCGCGTAAAGGGGTATAAACTAGAAGCATAAAGGGTAAAAGCAAAGGTAGAGCAGAGATCACAGGAATCTAGGCGAACAGCTTAACAGAATTGAATGATATTGTATTGACAGTCTAATTAGACGCCCTAGATACATTACATTCAACCCAGAAGAAACCTTGAGAACCCGATTAATAATGGCAGCTACTCATGATTTTGAGGCCCCAAAAGTCGCTAGAATAATGAACAACACGAAATTACACCTACTGGCTGATAAGAAGGATGTCGACTGTGCTCAAGTCAAACTCGTCAAAGAATGGCAGAGCAGCGAAACCATCTTTGCCAGTGTGCATACCAGCATCAAGCTAGGATGACGAATAATCAGTCTTTTGAAAGCTGGTAGAATTTTCGGTCTTTGAAGACACACCATCACTGTCTTGCCCTTATATTGTAGAATATGACATGACCTTCCTACTTCGTTGCAACCTCCAAGCCCATAGAACACGAGTTCATCGGAGGGATCAACAGGGTCATTGTCCTCGTGTGAGTTCATTGCTGAAGCTTTTCGCTTGGTAGCCATGGCAAACGTGGAGAGGCTGGCTAAGGACGAGGGGACAACGGTGAGTGAGGTAGACAGGATAACTGCTGCGAATCGTAAGACGCCTTAGAGTCAGTATACAACCTAGCACTGCAGGATTACTGCAGCATCTGAGCAACAACAAGCGCGGTCTAGCATGGAAAGTGACATTTCTTGACTGGGGGAGAGAGTCTTTGGTTTTTCCGATTCTCGTGAGGTTGAGCTCAAACCAAGGGAGGCCCTGCATGGCGCCAAGCTTCACGACACGTGACCGGATCTCCTCATGATTTCCTTGAGACTCCGATCTTGTCTTCCTACCTCTCGCTCAGTCCTTCACTAAATCAATCAGCTACCTCTCGATCACCGCCGAGTCGAATCTGAGTTCCCTCTTTAGAAGCACATATCCGCCTCATCTTGTGATGACCGCCACATTCTGCCGCAGGAAGGAGCTGTTTGGCTCTAGCCGAGACAAAGGCTTCACCTCAGAGCTGCACATGAGACACTGTATATAGCAGTGAATCATGTCCAACTCCAATTTCATGGCTCAGAGACCGCCTCTCCACTCCACGCCGTCGTCGCGCGCCTTCTCTCCGCCAATGTCGGCCTCATCCCCGAATGCGCCTTCTCCAGGCTCCATCTACCCCCCCCCACCTAAGCGACAGCGAGTTTCTCCTAATCCACAGTCGCCACCATACGGTTCGCCGAATTTTCAAAGTTTACAATTACCTTCTGCTGGAAGCCCTATAAATGGTTTCAGCACAACGATTACTCCCAGCGCCCCCACGCCCGTAGGCACAATGGGTCCGCCATCCAAGCCTGCCGACAGAGAGTTTGATAAAGAGGGGATAGACGACGCCGTGAGAAACGCCGGTATCGACATAGAGGCAGAGCAAGCCTTGCATGAAAATCCTATTTATCGACCGCCGAACATTCCGCTGCTTGCACCTAGCCTGTCCCACCATCCTAGGGCCAACAGCTTTGAATCTCACAACGGGATCAATGGTCTTTACGAGTCGAACGCCCCTCTATACGGCGGTGAAAACTCGGATGAGCTGGTCGAAGCCCAAGAAGGATGGAAGGCAGGCTCCCGACACCAATACCACTTGACAGATCCTTTCCTGACAGGAGAAGCCTTAGAGCGGATGATGCACATTAAAGCGCAGGATCATTCACTCCATACACCCAAAGAAGGACTTTATCATGCTACTGCAGGAAGACCGCCACAGCGTACTCAGGTGGTCGCACCTGATGACTCGGCAGAAGTTATTGACAAGGGTCAGACCATCCTTAGTACGGAAGGAAAGAGCCTTGTGAACCTCATGAACCTGGTTTCCCTTGCCTGCAAGGAGCGTCTTACATGTTTTGTTGATCATGGTGCTCGACTAGCTTATGAACGAAGAAATTTTTCCATGGGTCGTGTACCTTCAGAATGGCAGGATTTAGCAGTTGTCGATGTGCCAGCTCAGAAAGAGGATGAGCCGACAAGTCCACAGACAATAACAGTGAAGCGTATGAACAGTATTCACATCATTTGAATCTGCATTGACTATGAAAGTAGGTACCTATTCGCAAGCGGACATGGGAGAAAATTTGCGATCGAACGTAGCTCCTCCCAATCGGATGGCAGATCTTTTTCGAAAAGTGTCTGCGGCTGACCGGCTTGCCGAAGAGGCAAGGCTCGCCAAGAGGGCTAAACGCAAGAATATCGCCCAAGGTGATGGCGGGGGTTCAACATCCGTTTCTACACCTGGACCATCCACGCCTGTTGCAACACCCTCAGAACCAGAGAAACGACCGACAAAGAAGGCGCAAAAGGCTGCCGATGCTAAATTCACTGAGCAGCAGCAGCAAAAATCCGCGAACGAGACAGTACGATTGGCTACCAGTGGAATGGGTGGTAGCCGTTTTGGTAAAAAGAAAAGCTACAACTGGCTCAACGCAGGGGGCAAAACCACACCATCCGCTGCGACGAACGCTTCCAATATCAATCTGTCGCTCGAAGATGACGCCACTCCGAGGACTGCACCGATTGTTGCGCGACCATTAGCTGTCCGGCCGGTGAAACAATTTGGCGAATGGAACGAAGGAACAGATCAAGGAGCTCGGAATATTGGCATTCGGGACATTTTGCTAGTCTTGGAGGCCGATGGCAAAGCTGCTAGAGCACTTACTTCGGCCTACAATCTTCCAGAGGAGCGGGATTGAGGGAAACTCTGTTCGATGGCGATTTTGTATTACTGACTTATTTGCGACTTGCAAGGCGTTGCGGGCTTTATCTGCCAGGTTAGGCAGCGGCTTCTCGCATGCATGGAGATACCGCGGGTAAGGGCCCGTGGGAAAATGGTCCTGATTTTCTGGATAGGATGAGAAAGAAGCATCCTGAACCACTCACACGTGTGATCTGAATTGTGAAATGGGATAAATGAAAAAAACCCTTGTAGCCTGGCAAAGGATTCAATTCGAAGGTTTCATCGAAGGACTTTCATGGCAAGTTTTAATGGGTACGAGTCCTTCGTAGCGTATTTTTGCAGGCCATTATGACCGTAGAATATGGCGAGGCTCATTCCGGTGCCTATGCTGTGCGGTGTTGGGCTGTGAGACGGTCGGCTGTGCAGGCGTATGAGATGACGAGATAGAGGCCGAGGGATGGACGTTGCCAACGAGGCTGCGGCGAAGCGTCACTGTGAAGCAGATGCGCAGAGATCTAATGATGCCAATCGTACAAGAGGCCATTCGGATCCTGTGGTGATGTCGCGTCAGGGTGGAGGTTCGGAGCGATCTTCGACTGCACTCAGCCGGCGGCACTGCCATTGGATCGTCTAAAGATCGTTCGGATTCCTCGCCCAGCCGACGACGTTGTAGGGCACAAGCACGTCGGTCCCTCTTCAACCTCACCTCAACCACCTCTCAACCCCGATACTCTCTTTAACCCCCAACCACGCTCTGTAATCCCCCGTTCTTCGCGTGCTCGACACGCTGCCTGGACTCTCCCGGTCGAGCACCATGTTTCTCTCGCAACGTCGATGATCCGCTCTTGCCCGGCACCTGAGACGTGGATCAAATTTCGCTGCTCTCGACCACGACCTGCCCACGCCTCTTCATCCCCGGAACAATTATTGTATATGGTCTCCGGTTATCTGAGCATTATAGGACCCCACTACAGCACGATCGAACTCTCAACATCGCGACCCATGAAAAATACTCCTCGAACACGCTATCCCCACCTCCTAGGCAGGAACAACTCCGGTGTTCTGCTATTCGTCTCTGGGAACGAAATTTGAAGCACACTAGCTATACCGGCCATGTCGACTCCATCCACGGCCACTACAACTCTGCCTGCTCATCATTCGCAGTATGGTTACTCAAGCCATAACCCATATACCGCCAGCACTTCCTCGTACCCTGCCAACAATAGTGTGCCGACGCCGCGTCTAGCCAACTCTTATCACGCTTTCCCCCCTAATAACAGCATATCCTCATATTCTCGTCCGCAGAATTCACCTCAGTCGTCAAAGCAGCCTTCACATCCCTCGGTAGCTACGTCACAGTCGGCCTCGGGGATGGAACGAAGGGGTCAGAAAAGACAACCAGACTGGGATGAGTTCTACAAAAATGGCGTGCCAAAGGAGGTGATCGTTATTCACGATGACACCCCTCCAGCCGAAGCTCCTTCACGATCTGCTCGATCGAAAGCAACCAGAGCATCTGGAGCTCCACAACAAGCCGGCACGAAGAAAAGGAAGATTGATCAGGCATACGACACATCCTACCATGATAGACCATCGTATTCCGTGAACCCTCCACAATATGGGGATTCGTCGAATCCGTCCATTTCAACGGATCGGACAACCTCACTTCATACGACTGCACCCACATCAATGGGCTCCTATGGCAGTAGTAACGCTAGCAACTCGTACGAAGATCTGAGTGTTGGGCAGAAGAGGAAGCGGGCGCCACAAAAAGAGACCCGTCTCCAAGCAAAAAGAAAGCAACAAGAAACGAATGATGCTTTTGCGAATTATATCCCACCACCGAAGCCACCCCTCAAGGCCAACGATGTGCATGTACCTGTGGTGAACGATGTTTGTCACTTCTTGGGAGACTTTTTGCGTTGCGCTAATTAAATGACAGTATCAATACAAGCACCAGAAAATTGACGACGAAGACGGTCACTATATTGTCGCTCCGGAGACGGACTTGACAGAGAGATGTAAGTGTTAGCTAAAAATTTCGGTGCCTAATTGCACTGACGACATCTCTAGACTCTATCATCAGACTTCTTGGACAAGGCACGTTTGGAAAGGTTGTCGAGGCCTACGATAAAAGGAAGAAGACAAAGTGTGCTGTCAAGATAATCCGCTCTGTCCAAAAGTACCGAGATGCTTCACGAATCGAATTGAGGGTTCTCTCAACACTATCATTGAACGATAAGACAAATCGCAACAAATGTATACATCTCCGAGATTCCTTTGATTTCAGAAACCACATTTGCATCGTCACCGATCTTCTCGGCCAGAGCGTTTTCGACTTCTTGAAGACAAATTCCTTCGTGCCGTTTCCCAGCAGTCAAATACAAAACTTTGCGCGACAGCTCTTCACTAGCGTGGCCTGTGAGTACATTGATTCGTTTGACCTTTTGATAGCTTACATCTTGAAGTTTTACACGATCTTAATCTGATCCATACCGACCTGAAACCTGAAAACATCCTACTCGTAAACAGCCAATATCAGACATTCACGTACAATCGGAATATTCCCTCATCCTCCCTCACTACCTCAAGGACCGCTCGACAGCGAAGAGTTCTCCTCGATAGCGAGATTCGGTTGATTGATTTCGGCTCTGCCACCTTTGAGGACGAATATCACTCTTCGGTCGTATCCACAAGACACTATCGTGCGCCTGAGATCATCTTGCAGCTTGGCTGGAGCTTTCCGTGCGACATATGGAGTATAGGATGCATTATCGTTGAATTTTTCACAGGAGATGCTCTATTCCAGACTCATGACAACCTAGAGCATCTGGCTATGATGGAACCGGTCTGCAACAGCAAGATTGACCCTAAACTCGTCAGACAGGTCTGCTCTGGGGGGCGTGGGAACAGTGTTAATGCTGCCTCAAAGTAAGTTGCGCTTGTGTCTTGATGGTAGGGATACTAACGAAGATTCTAGATTCTTCATCAAGAATAAGCTCGATTACCCCAACAAAGAGACAAGTCGTGCTTCTAAGAAATACGTCAATGCCATGAAGCATTTGCATGTAAGTTTAATTCTTGGAATTGAAACTACAGCTGCTCACACTCATAGGACTTTATCCCTTCAAATACGTCATTCAATAAGCAGCTGCTCGACCTCCTTCGGAAAATTTTTGTCTACGACCCAAAGAATCGCATTACGGCCAAGCAAGCGTTACAACATCCTTGGTTCAAGGAGTCTATTGTGGACGATGGCACCGAAGCTATCAAAATCCGAGATAGGCGAGAGGAAGAGGAGAGATCTAGAAAGAGACTTAAGGAAGCCTGAACGTCGCGCGCCAAACCGGCCGCTTAACTCACCTGTATAGGTCCTGCGTGATGATACGTCACCCCCTGTCGTGCCGACCCATCTATTTTTCCTTGCTGACCGGAATCGAATATCGCGGTCGAGCGTGAAGTGATGAATACTGCTGTGATGACTTAGCTGAACTGTATGCTGGCGATGCAAAGAGGAGACAAATGGCTGTCAGGACCAGAAGAGACGCAGAAATGGACTCTTAAATGAGAAGTCCACGACTAAAGTGTTTGACAGTAAAAAATGATCTTGCATTTCCTGCGCGGATTACGGAGTGGTGGTTGACGGGCCTGTTACATTTGGAACATAGTACTTGGCAGTGGTTTATCTACACTCAGTATAGGGCCAAGAAGCGTAGTGTCAATGCGAAGAAATGAGCCACTCTACCAAGGGATTGCGAATTCGATGTCATTCGGCGGAATTAAGATGCTGTGGGTTCTTGAAACCCCCGTACCGTCTAGGTTCTCTCATTACTGGCAATCGAAATTCCACAGATTAAGAAATTCTCATCTTGATTCACAGTCCAGGGCGATTGCTTCCTGCTGGCTCCTGAATAAATGGGGCTGCAAGGTACTGGGGCTGCTACAATGCTCGGTGGACTTGAAAGGGTTTGATATGCCTGTCGACTTGGATGTCTTCACATCCCTTTGTAGCTCCTGCGGACTGAGACACCACTGAAAAATTCTCCGACGCCGCCTGCTTTGAAGTTGCACTTGGAGTCCTTGCCGCAGAAGACGAGTCTTCGATCGCTTATCTAAGAAGCTTTCACAGATCACTCTTGGTGGAGGACTTCACATTGCCGCCACCGATGATGCGTTCCCTGCAGCTCAAATCCCTCGATTAAACTCAACCATTCCACCTTCGCCTCCTTTTTCCCTAAACTCCGGCTCCAGGCTGGATGCACCCACGGCCTGTCTCTGCGGAAATGCCGCCAGCGCAAGCGGCAAGGCGAAGAGGCTCGTTGTAAGGATCAAACCCAGATTGACTGGTAACACCATACGCGGCCGCTGTTTCAGCCAGTTCTGCTTCTGCAGCTGCACGAGTATCAGAGGCGGAATGGCCATGACAGGCGTAGCATTCAGGACACGACTGACGGCTGTCTCTCCAACGGCGAGGGTGGCTGCTTTCTTGCTCTTACCTAAGCTTTCGACCGGCTGGTTGGATTTCTCGCGTGCTGCTTTTTCAGATTCAGAGAGGACAGGGTAGACGTCGATGCCTCGCCTGATCTCCTCTCCGCGCATGAGAAAAACGTTGAGGGCTCCAGCGCTAGCGACGGCTGCGAAGGGGACGAGGCGGCCGAGGATGGTACGGGCATTTGGGGACAAGCGCCTTAGACGCGGGACGAGGGAATTAAGGCCGACCGCGACGGAACAAGAGGCAGAGACGGCAACGACGTAGGACTTGGCCATTGTGGCCGTGGAAAGAGGTGTAGATTTGTTGGCATTTGAAGAATTGATGGCAACATTGAGGGATTGATTGGTGATTTGCCAAAGGATTGTCCCTGTCGTCTGTGGAATTTTTAGATAAAGCTTGATAGCGGGTTTTGAAGGAAGCGAACCTGGAGTCCCGGCGTGAGCATACCAGCAGTGACGACAAGATTCGAGAGGACGAAGCAGGACATGCGGAAGGGCAAGAAGACAGGCTGCCCGGTATCTTCATAGTCTCAGCACCAATGCTTGTTTTCAAAAGAAAGATCTTCGAACCGGGATGTAATGTGGAATCAACAATCTTCTTGGCCTGCCATATCTCTGGAGTCATGCTCTTTACCTGTCCCCGCTTATAAGACGACACAAGCTTTTTCGCATTCTCTAGTCCGGAGGAGGACACGATGAGGGTTCTGAAAAGATTTAGCATACGTGGATTTTCCTGATGGAAATCGTATGGAGTTCGCGAGGTTTACCTACCACACCCACGGGCGAGGCGGCTCCTACATCTCCCATGCGTGTTCCTCACCTAGGATCTGAAATGTCTGCTGAGTGTCTTACCCGGCCCCAGTAGGTATTAAGGTTGTACTGCGAAGCTGGAGGCTCCCGGCTTCCAGGAAGTGAGGCTGACATGGCTAGTATTTATCGTCGTCATACATAAGCCAGCCAAAGATTCAATAGAAGTCCGCTCTGCGCGAATATGTGGTTTGGAGCATTATCAGAAGTCTTGCACGCTGCGAGCTCCCCAAAAGTTTGACCGGCGACGGTGTGGCCGGAGATAAGAGAGATCTCGCGGACTTAGTCACGCGTCGTGCTGCCGGTGATCCTCGAATGCTTTTGGTCGTGGTTGATTATGAGGGTAGACCTCAAGTGAAGACATTCACGGAAACACCTGCTAAGAAAAACACATTTACACGAAACCTCCCACAGCGCCTGAAAAGGCTTTAGGCTTTGGCTGGAGATTATACCCTTCATAGCCGCAGCAAAGGACTTATTCAGGTCCAAAACAGGAACCAGTCAGAGACATCCTCTGCCTCCAGGAGGTTTTGATGCGACTTAATTTCAGTCCCTAAATTCCAAAAATTTACTCTCGCATGGAGAGAATATTCCAGATGGACGACCTTACTGCGATTCGAACGCAGAATCTCTGGTGATTTCCGCGACCGAAAACCAGCGCCTTAACCATTAGGCCATAAGGCCAGGAGAGAATCTTGAGTACAAAAATCTTTGTAAAATATAATAATCTACAAATTGCAGGGAAACTCTGTTGCACTTTCTATTCTCATGTCAGCAAAGATATCTAGAAGTCACCTCCTAAAGAATACAGAGTCTACGCTGATAGATTCAGGGTCTTTAATTCTAAGTCTTGATTACAAGGTCGATTTCAAGCCGATATACGTACTACATTTGGATGTGCCACCGAGACTTGATGCTTTATTCTATTCTGATCCATAGAACCCAAACAGAAGCTCAATCGTTCCAGAAAAGTACCTGCTCAGCTTACAGGATCCTGACCCAGTCCGATACCCCTCCTACGGCCTTCTATCACTGCTGTCAAACACGCCCCAACGCCTTCAAGATCACCAAGTAAACCGACATGACCTCGGTCGCTTTTCACAAGCCCATTATTCACGACCTTATACCCTTCGGGAAGCATAGCAGCTCGGGCCAACACGACACCATCTCCTGTTCCGAAGGCCAGGCTGTCGTATGCATCTGATCGCTTGATAGCTGCCCTACTGGCTACCTTTGCGCCATAGACAGTAGGCAGGGTCTTGCCGTATAATACTGCAGCGGGAGGATAACAGTTTGAGCGCTGAAGGTCGTCTTTAAAATGGAGCTCTTGCTTGAACTTCAGTACTTCGTCAAGAGTACGACTGAGGTATTCCATCGCGGCTGGTCGAGGTATCGTACACGTTGTAGCAATATTATTCATAGAGGAAGACTGGGCCTTATCATTCATGGAAGGCTCTAGAGTCTCCTGAGCAGGATCAAGGGCATCCACTCTTTTGGAAATATCATCTTTTGCTGTCTGTGCAGCGTCTGCAGCTCTCGTACCTGGACGAGAAGTGTCGTCAGACAAGGGTTCACCAAAGAATAGCCACGAGCTCCTTCTGACTGGGTTTGGGAGCGACGAGATACTGTTGGACATGACGCTGGAAAAGGTTTCCATGAGACTTCTGCTCCTCTCAGGGCCGCAGTCAAGAGGTGAACTAATACAGGGGGATAATCGATATTCATCCCAGGTCTTAGGGTCGAAGAAGTCAACGTCGTATCGTTCCCCCGTTTCTTTGTTGAAGAAGCAGCGGCCGGTTTCAGGTAATAGAGCGAAGGTCGTGCGCATCGTGAAATTGACTTGTGCCGTAAGGACTCGGGATGACAAGAGAACTGCGTCGCCGTAACGTAGCGGGCCCTAAAATACAAATTAGTCAATCGCGTTTCGAGGCGCAACATAGATCTGTGAATCGTACTAAGATATTTACGCAGTGCTGGGGTACCCCCGCATAGATGACCCCAGCAAAGAGTTCAGGTCGCAGGTTGACAGCATGTCTCGTAATAAGTCCTCCGAGACTGTGTGCAATGATTGTCGCGCCCTTTCTTCTATCACCCTCCCCTGGCTGGTTGGCTTTTAACTTCTGTAAAAACTCTATGAGCCTGCGGCTGAGGAGGTGTGGGCTCAAGCGCCAATCATATCCGTAGTCGTGGACTCTTAATTTTCCGCTTTGGGCATTGCGGCATTTGCGTAGCTTTCTGAGCAGTCTACGGCATATGTCGACAGGTCCAATATGCGACAAACAGCCAGAAGGGATAATGCTTTCCTCCATCATGTCTTCGTCTTCGGCAGTAAGACCAACCTCCAAGTCAACTCGACGGATATTAAGCCCTACTTTGATAGGAACCCAGAGCTGTCGTTGAGGAGGTTTGGCAGAGCGCAAGATGGAGCCTCTATATCCGCCTAAGACGACAATGTCACCGTCTAGTCGCGACAATGCATCGGCCAGAATTGGATGACGGCTCGTCTTGGCTGTAGCTCTTGTCGCGGTTTGATCAGTTTCAATTACATACGGCCGAGAATTGCGTTCAGGTTCACGGCTTATGGTATTATTCCGCATTGATGCCTCTCGAGATATTCCGTTCAATTTTTGCCCTGGAAACATCTCGTCCTTTTGCGGTGCAGCTGTAATGAGTTGACCTAAGTTCATGTTTGGCAATTTTGGCATCTTGAAGCTCGCGTCTTGCCAGGTGTCACGGATCGCTTTCATGCGACTATTGACCTGCTCCTGGACATGATCCCACTGATGTCCACTTTCTGTAGTTGAGGTAGATATTTGTCTCTTTAGGAAGAGAGAGCTGTCGGAGGTTACACGTCGCGGGCCTTGCGGTCGTTGAGGTCCGGGATGGCTCAAATGCGGTCTACGGTCCTCAGAAGGTGGCTGTAGGCTGGCGGGTGGTTCATTAAGACTCGTTTTAGTGTCATAGATTCTCGTCTTACTACCTGTTGGTGTGACTCCGTCCGATAGGCTATCTTCGTTGGAAATCTTTTCCGAAACAATCTCCTTTGATAAGGATGGGATTGCCTTGGATGGAGTAGCAGTGAATTTCGTGACGGCAGAGAAATCTGGGAGCAGTCGTCGTAGTCCCTCAGCGAATATTGCAGACCCACTGGAAGCCCGCTTCCGAGATGTGGCAAGAGAATCTCTTAGGAAAGATCGACTACTATCGGAGCGACGTTGGAGCTGTCCGGTAATGTCTGATCTCCATGGCGACGGTAGATCATGGTTCTGCTTTACACTCGACACGGCTTCTGCATGCAGATCTGGGCTTAAGGGGTGCCGACCAAGGTGCTGCTGCTCTGAGTGATCTTGTGCAGCTTCCGTGGTGTCCAGTCCATCGGCGAAGTAGTCCCCGGATTCTTCGAGAGCCTGTATCTTCTCAGTCGCAGGAGTCTTGGCCGACTTCAGATGAGTCTGCGCTTCGCCGAGGCTGACACCGATGACATCTTCCAGTTCATCAGAGGAGGGTACTCGCGAATCATCTGTGTCTGAGGCGGCATTTTCGGAATCACTGAGTTCGGTGTTTTCCAATTCCATTGGGGAGCTAGAATATGTAAGATTCTCTGGGACTAAGGAAGACTGCGCTCTCTCTCCGCGCGGGGAACTGCTTGTCATGACCTTATTTATCATTACATGGAGTTCTTAAAAGATTTTGTATTAGTATTGTTGAAAGGAGAGACATGATCTGAGATGTTTCATGCAATAGCTGGTAGGTGGTGAATAACACAAGTCTCGTGGGCTTGACTAGGGGTTGTGATAGAGTGCCTATCAACGCAATTCATACCATTCTTCTCAATCCAATATCAGGCCATGATTGACGACGAGAAGTTCCAGAGGTGTCAACTTGTTTAATTCGTAGAGTGGCGGAGAGGGAGGTGAGGCTCAGCACTTTTGGACAGCCGCAGCAAGCGTCATGGTAAGAGCGGTCGACCCAAGATTTTCGTTTCCGGCCCGCGCGACGCACTCCCGTTTCGGGGAAGATTCAAAGAAGAAAAGGAACTGCGTCGATCTTTCAAGGAATTGTTTTTCGGGCCAAAATTGGAATTTGCTTCTTGAATACGATCCTTGGGCTTGAGTTAGATGCTTGTTCATTTGTGAATATTGGAGATTCAACAGGGACATGACTGCCTCTGATCGTGAAGGGAATGTAACGTTGGGGGAGGTAGTGTAGTGACCCAAATGATTTGTTGTGTTTTTTGCAGGTCTTTGATTATGCTTGAATCACTCGTGGAAGGATCTATTCCTCTGCGAAGCTACCGTGAGAGGGTTTCTACACACTACCCCTGCGGCGATTGAATCAGAGATTCTTTCTCTCTAGGTGGGAATTTGGTCGGTGGAAAAAAATAAAAAGAACTGCGTAATGATCTGTGAATCTTGTTTTTGGTATATTTCAACTCAAACTAATTATGATGATGAAGCAAATGCATTGCTTGTAAATAAACAGCCCATTTCCCATTGCTCATTTCAGATCCACGATGCTCCCTAAAGCCGCCTTTCCCAATGGCTATACCAATACGCCAGTACACCGAACGAATCAACCCTTGAATATAACTGTGGTTTCCAAGCAGCTTTTGATCTACCCTAACTCCTGAGCCTGCAATGATAAGATATATGCATCGAAATAATGACGTTTCAGAAAAGTCAGCAAAGGCTGGAGATTGCGGGATGGAAAATCCGTCCCGTTTTAGCATATGACGGAAGAAAGTAAAGAGGATGATTAGGTCTGCGTTTCGGTAGCCCATTCACCTACTCGTTGGAAATCTTCTGGGCTTGCTGGACTTTGACGCCTAGGGAGCTGGGTTGGCGTAAGGTCCCCGTCTTCCTCGGCAGCCTCGCTATCACGACCAGGAAGGTCGAGATTTGTCTGCAAATGTGGCGTAGTTCGGCAAAGGGGAGCATGTGGGTTGATTGTGGTATGTAAGTCTGTTGAGGAAGCAGAGCTGCCAAAGCTTAGCCCCGGGGTGTCTGTGGTTAGATCCTCATGGGGGAACTCGGATAATAGATGTGTGGGACTTGTGGTTCCAACTGTAAGCTCTGAGGACCTGGATTGAGAAGTGCTAACCAAAGCTTGAGACCCGACAACCTCAATGGAAGATGGTAGGGAAGCTGATGTCTCCTGTGGAGGCAGAGACGTCTCAGAGCCTATCAAAAACTCTGGGATGACTCCGTATGTGGTTGACGGTTGTTCAAGACTCGTCTGAGCACTTTCCCGAGATGTTCGATGAGTATCAACAAGATTGGACGTGGGCAGATGGTCAAGCGAAGCTGGGATAGATGGTGGATGCCAGGGACACTGACAGCTAAGATGTTGCGGCTGAGAGAGTGCGGCTTTGGCCGTACGAAAGCGACGTTTGATGATCTTTGGATCTTCGAATGACGGACGCCTCGGCATGGATGCTGGCTCAGACGTCAATGGTCTCTCGGTGACAACGGGAGCAGTTTGTGGCCGTTGGGGTTCTGACGGATGACTAGGACCAGCAAGAAGACCCTGTTGGCGTTCCCCACCTTCGGTACGTTTAGAAAAGAAGCGCTGCTTTTTGAAAGAACGTAGTGCACGCCCCAGCACGTTCTTCGCTCTTTCAAGAGAAATTGGCGACGTCACATCTGCCTTGCGCTTCTTTCCAACAGGGGTTGGTAATGGAGTAGGAGTGTCGATCTGGATATTCGGTGGATGGTTTGTGAGATGTTCCGGTTCTGCAGCATTACTGCCTGAGCGCCTCTGTCTTATGTCATAGAGGTCGTCTTCAGGAGTATCAGGAGGAGAGTGAGGTGTAAGAGCAGTACTGTTCCGCGGCGTGGATAATGCTGGTCTCGTTGAAGGTGATTGCGCAACAACACTAGATGGGGGAATGGTCTCCTGGGATAGGATGGTGTCCTGGGTAGAGGCACGGCCCAAACGGCAATGGAGTCGGCCACATATCGGACACAGGACATCAACTTTGTCGTCGGGGCCGGTTGGTACGATGACATCGACATGGTTGAACAAGTGGTGACATTGTGGACAAGTGGCGTGAAACGGAACCGTCGAGGATTTCCTGTCGTTTTCAGAGTATGGAGAGATTGGTGAGAGCGGCTTGGCCATACAGGACAATGAAGAGAGAGCTTGAAGGAAGGACGCGCGAAGCTCGCTGGGCTGGAAGTTGACCGGCCCGAGTTTGCGTTCAAGGAAAGACTTCCAACGTGAATTCACCAAGGCCAATGGAAAAGAATGCCCAGAACGCTTGAAAGTGACAAGAGTCCAAGCCCAAGGTGTGAAATGTGGGTATGGGGAAAAAGGTTTGACATGTTGGTGTGGCGACAAGGAGATGATATATACAAACGCTAAGACTGCATCAAGGACCGGCTACAAACACTTGGAAGGAGACATGTGAACTGGAGGCCCAACATTTCGTCATTCTGCGAAGGATAGTTCATCTGCCCTTCACAGCCATTGGGGATTTGGGGCCTTTGGAAGGGGGGCTTAGCACAGTGTGGCCTGGGGGCGCCAAAGGTCGTGGAAGAGGTCAGGTGGAGACAGAGGGGAGGTGCGCAATCGGAATTCACGATGGCGCTGCCGTATGGAGGAAGAGCCGTTGGAGTGAGGACTCGCCGGCAGCGATGAGAGCGCCCAGGGAACCTGACGAACGGAACAAATGACGAGAATCATACTCGGAGATGATACTGGTGGTTGGGGGAGCTGGGAGAGGAGAAGTGAGCAAGGTAGAGGAGCGTCTGGGGGACGGAGGCTTAGATACCCTCAGGCTTGGCGAAATCCTACCGTCGTCTGGGGCTGGAGCCGCAGCAATCGGAAAGTAATGCGCCGGACACCGTCACAGCAGCAGACTCGTGGGACAGCACCTGTTATTCTCTGGCCAGACGGCTGCTCCCCACGCTCAGGCTGTGCTGAGTATCTTACCTAGCTACCTAGCTACCTACCTATTTCGTCTCATTCCCCAATTCACGATCGCAATGCCCTATTACTGTACGCTCTTCACTGTATACCGCGTCTTCGGCTCAAGACGATTGCAGCCCGCTACAGATACATGCTTCTCAGTGCCAGCTTGAAACAAGACCAATGCCCCTTCAGCAACGTCAGCGACTCGGCCACTTCAGCCCTTCAGCCCGGGCGAGGCTCTGTCTACCTCCCAAACCCCCTCGAAAGGCTGCAGTAGCGGCTGCTCCCCACTGTTAACACATACAATCCCCTTCATTACTTCCTCCGTTGACCTTGGGGAGCCCAACAATTGAGCCAATTGACTCTCGAAGCAGTGAAACATTGCAAATCGCTGTCTACATACTGCGAAGATTCTCGATGCGACCCCCATCTTCGCCTGTACTGCACCGGCCGATTCGTCACATAGATCGCAATAATGTTCCGAACGGGTTGCGGGCGGGCGGTTCCCTCGAGATCCTGCTGTGGCATCGAGTATGCCTTGCCAGGGCAGCCTACATGGACCTGATATGTCCGAGTTTGGCCCATCTGGCCAGTTGATGCAGAGGCAGAAGAGACCTGCAGCCACAGGCAGGAGCAGAAGAGGGTGAGTCAGTAGCGTAGGACCCCGAAGCTGTCCTTGCTGTGCCACCGTCGCGCCAGGCGCCGGACGACACGGGTCGAAAGCCACAGCCATTTAGACAGGGCTCCCGTAACGCAAGGGATATGCACATGTGCCTGTCACGGAGACCTCGCCGATTGAATTAACTTCCTGGACGCACCGATTCCTGAAGATAGGGAATTTCCTTGATCGCCCACGGCCCATCGATGTGCTGATACGATATGCTGCCCCATGCCATGGGGAGGGGGGTTCCAGTACTCTGTAGTTCATGCGTATAGGGCAAGGCACGATGAGGGGTCGAGCAGACGTATGCTCGTGTCTCCGCCGATGGCCTACTTCAATACTCACTGTCGTGAATGAGAATCCCCTGAGCAGGATGCGTGTCTACTAATAGCCTGTCTTTGCCGCTGCCATGGTCACTGGGATCTGATCTGCAGAGCTAATTCCCTGCGTCGTGGTACTCGAGCATTGGGGAAACCAGGGGGCTCATGCAGCTGGTGGGGAGAAGACGGAGTAAGGATAAGACGAGCCACGAGCCTCCCACACACCAGAAGAATTTCCCCACATGGGAAAATTTTAGCAGAACCATGCAGGTGGGACTTTTTTTTTTGGCTGTGTGCCCGAATGTGCATCACACTGCATCGCCAGCATCTCCCCAGATCATAATGTTCGCTCGTCCATGGAATTCTGTCAGGGGGCCTCTCTGCTTCCGCCCGGTACCTACAGTAGTGCGCACGCCGGACCTGGCCTTCGCTCACGTAAAAAACCCGTGCCCAATGAGCAGCGCCAGAGAGGCGACCTGGAGATTTGACTCCGCGCCTAATGGTTGCGCCGACACGATAGAGATGCCATTAATCCTTCCATATCCCAATCCTCCGCCCAGGACGTAGGAAGAGGCGTGCGGTAACCAGACACGACTGGCGAGGGACAATTATTAGTATTGCCATTGTCCGTCGACCCCAGGCCAGAGCCACTGACGACGAGCCTTGCGTTCTCTGGGAAAAGCCCACATCCACCATCCTGGCTGCTTTATGCCGCTTCGCGCGCACCTCGCTCCAGCTCGCTTCCTCCCGCTTTACCAATCAGCTCCTCAAACCCGAGCTCTTATTCCTCCACTGAGCCTCCGTATGGCCATCCTGGCCGGGCGCCCATAAGTTACTTTTTCGATGTCGGCACCTGAAGAAAAAGGAGTTAGGATTAGGTACGCCGGATGCTGCTGCCATATATGCTGCCCTGCCCACTCTCGAGGTACAGAGCATCAGCAGCATCACTGACAAAAGCATCTATCTAGCTTGGACGTTTTCAAAGGTTCCTTTCAGATATCCCCTCCCACCCCACGAGCCCCTCGGCGAGAGACGTCGCTGGCCTTAAACGGCAATCTCCACGACCCCTCAGAAATTCCACGGGACTTATTTCCGTCAAGCCTACCGAAGAACTGCTGCTGCTGCCTGTCCCTTCCACCGCCCACCATCCGGTACAAAGCGTACAAGTAGGACCATATCTTGAGCAATTGGGCTCGGGCATGATCGACTGAAGCCTTGCGTAACAGACGTTGGAGTCTCAGATATTGCCGAGGCTTGATATGAACTGGGAAGATACCGGGCATGGGTAGGCTCACGCAATTTGAATATTTCCCACCTTTCTTTGATCGAGCTACCTCTGCTCTGGCTGCCGAAGACTGACACTTTATTGTTGCTAGTCTGAAAGATAACAATGCTACACCGCCGACTCCAATCAAGACACCAATATCTACGTCTTTCAGTCCCCTGCCGTTCGATCTTCCAAGGATAAAAGGAAAATTCGACGGTCACGACGTGAACCGGGCTACAACGAACCCTTCTGCAATACTTGGAGACGCTCACAATTCTACACGAGGCAACCCATTCTCCCACCAAAGCTCCATAAGTCGTACGGGAAACCCTAGGCTATTGACGAATGAGATCGATGCTCAGATTGCCTCTCATGTTCATCACCTTGCACCTTTATCCTCTGCAACACTTCTGCCTGTCGAAACAGCTCGTCGATTGACGTCTTCACCGGCATCTCAAGCTGCGGAATCACTGCACTCGGACGCACGGTCTGGCGGCAGGTATCCGTCACAAAGCGCTATCCTTTCTCCTCAGCTGTTTATGCAGACGCCACCGCCTAGTGCGAGCTCGCACTCGAAGCAACATTTTCGAGAGCTTAAGCAACCCACCCCTGCCTCAATGGCCAATCCACAGAAGCAACTCACCCCAAACATGTCTCGTATGAAACCCCCTCATACTCCCGGTCAACCAGTCAACGCCTCTCCTCAACTCTTCACAAACTTACAATTCTCTCCTGACCTCTTCTCAACCCCAATGTCAGCTCCTGTCACCGCTGCTGGCCTTCCACAGAGCCGTTTGTTTTGGGATCCAGAATCCTCGAACGCCTACAGCCAAGGGGAATTATCAGCCCCCCTCTCTAATTCTTTCTTTCCCGGTCAAGTGGACGCCTCCAGTCACTCTGTCTCGCCCCTGAATACCAGGAATGCCTTCGACGCTGTGCCTACACTCCATCCTAGTTCAGCTATCGAACTACGACATCCTCAAGATGATGCGTTTGCTTCTTATTCTAGCCCTGCGCATTTAGATGGAACCGCATTCCCTGCTCCCTTCCAAGCCTCACCTCGTGTCCCTACGTCCCGGCCTGAAGACCCGAGTATGTTTCTGAGCTCTCCGGCTCGTCGTTTTGGCCCTCCTCCGCAGCCACGTACATCTCTTGGTGTGGCAAAATCCGCTAGTCAACCTTACCACCACCAAATAGAAGAATCAAAGCGAGATCGAGAATATGAGCGATCTAAAAGGGATAGAGAGAAGAGAGCCATTGATGGGAAGGTGTTCAGACAAAGTAGCCCCACATCCACTACAAGCCGCCCTGGAATCACGCGGAGCATGACCCACACCGGGATTGGAGACCAAGAGCATCACACTCGCCAGCAGGGTCAAAGCTCGTTCGCCGGGTCGATGTCCTCAAGAGCATCTCTGAAGACTGGTAGAGTGTCTCCACTCAAACGAAACTCGCACCAAGCTGGATTAGACCGCCCTTCATCCAGGATGCCCGGCTCTCTGACCCTTGCAGTCGATGGAAAGGGTCTCGCCAAGCTCATTCCAGCGTCTGGCCCTGTAGATGTCCGTATGAGCATGGATGACGAAGTCTCTGACAGTGGTGATTCAACAGACTCGGCCGAATTTCAGATCGCGCACAGCCAAAATGCTTCTTTTGCTTTTTCGGATGATCACAATATGCGGACAAATCCCACCTATCTGATGCCCGAGTCTAGGTCGCACTCCAAGAACAGTTCCTATTCCTCCGCTCGTGGTTCTTCCGCATCGACAAATCAGTCGTCCTATAATAGTTCTATCTCTGGAGCTGTCAAGAAACACTCTCGGTCATCCAACATACCGCAAATACCCGCGGGTAGACATCAGCATCATAATCAGAGAGACTCGCCTTCATCTGCATTTTTGTCTTCGGGAGCTGGCTCGGTGGCGGAGCACGACGAGGATGACGGTGATGCTCTCCAAGCTGTACGAGCTGTAAAGAAGGACCGAGTGCGAAAGTCTCTTGGTGGCAATACCAACTCCGCCTCCCGAGAAAACTCATTTCAGTCTTTCAACTCATCTCCACCCATACAAACGAATGACTTCGACACCTTCTTTCAGCAAGCAAACATATCTCCTACAACGATCACTGACCCTGATCTTGCAACGCCTAGCACAGATCGTGACAGCGCTTTCAATGGGACTGTGCACTGCTATTGTCGCAGCTCAGGGCTCTGGGGTCCAATGATTCAATGGTAAAGATTTTTATCCCCCTTTATCTCTTCTTAGGCGCTAACGCCTCTAAAGTGAATCTTGTCTAAATTTGCTGCATATGAGATGCGCGAGGCTTGATCCAACACATAAACCTCCAGTGTTCATATGCGATTACTGCAATCAGACTCCGGCGAGGCACGGTAGATTACGAGAGCCCTCGCGGGCTGCGGCTCTTGCGCCAACCTCCCCTCTTGCGCATAAGTCTACCAGATTTAAGCGCTGAGACTGCTTTTCTTCTGTACATCAGGATTTCATTTGGTTGCACATAATCCTGGAGTCATAGTCTGGACAAATATACCCCGGTTTTGGCTCTCCTGACTTTGGTTTTATACATTGTCTGTCGCATGTTAGAGTAGCATATTCGTACGGCCTATACAGGACATCATCCTTCGATGAAAGCTTAGGAAGTAGATTGGGACATGGCTCGACATAGTACAGCGCTCACACGTACACGCATTGTTCAAAAAAGCATTATGGCCCTAATAAAATACGTTCTAACATACTGGTTACTATGAAATTAAATCGAATGCTCGTGCCGCAAAAGTCAGTCAGAGTTGGGATATCGTGATCATCTTCGAAAACAAGGCAGGTTTGTCTTCGGCGCTCGTTTGCGTTGACAGGAGTAAAGCACACGCCGATAGCAGTGCGATCAGAAGGCTCCATTCAGTAATCTTCCTTAAGTCCACCGATGCTGCATGGTATGGAGCCTTTCTGTGATGTCTCTTGTGTAACTATTTTCACGTCCAGTGGTGTTCCATAAGGATAATGGTAGCCTTGCACCACAGGTGCCTATCAGGACGTATCGATCTCGAGAAGCTTCGTGATTCTGGTCGGAATGATCGACAGAAACTCAACGGTGATAGTTCAACGCAGCTTAATTTCAATATCAGTTATCTCTGAGAGCCTCGACTGAGAGAATTTCCTAAATAAATCTGACAAGCAGACTGCACTAATCACTCGAGGTCCGAGAAGGCTCCTAATTCGACGTTCAAATCCCTCGCAATTGCTGAGGGATGGCTGGACTGCTACAACGATTACCACCAGAGCTACTGAAAGAAGTCTTCCGCTACGTCTTCGAGCCCAATGGGATCGGCACCCTCGAGGTCGACGAGCGTCAGGACCCGCAGCATCCTCTCGGACTTCTTAGATCTTGCAAATCGCTCGAAAAGGCCTGCGTGCACTTTCTCAACGAGGAAGTTGTCTGGGTTCAGGTCATAGCGAACGTGGCACAGATTGATCAACACTGGGCCAAGGTCGCCTGGGAACAGGTCGAGCTTATTGATTCGGATCTCCGAGGGGCAATCGTCGAGGGACTCAAGCCCAGAAGTGCACTCCGATATCATGGACTCCATCGCCAACTTGCGCTCCAGCTCTTCGCCGGCGACCCAAGTGTCTCGGGACGTTACAGCCTTGCAGAGAGCAACCAGCACTCTTCTCGATCGAAGGGGAGGATCACGGCCCTCTGTCACGCGGGACATGCTGACTATCACAAGTTTACGTTTGCCTACACTAGGCTAGGCTACAATAACTGCATGCTCTCACTGATGAAAGCCTGTATCGGCAAGCCGATGATAATTAGATTGAGAGACTGCGGAAATGTTAGATTTGGCAAGCTCGTCGAACCTTTTCACATGAATGGCGGTGTTTCGCAGGTAACTCTGTCAACGTTCGACAATGAACATCCAAGTCCTGAACGTTTTGAAGTCGTTCGAAAGAGCCTCCTCCGCGAAAGATCATGGAAAGAGAAGGTGATTCTAGTTGCGCAGTTGATTGACGATGGATCTAAAGCGCTTGAGAGGCGTCACCTAGCTGACGCGGCAACAAAATACGGCTTGGCTTTGAGTGCTTCAGAGATATTGCTTAACATACCGATTTGGGATGTAGATAGAGGTTCTGGCCCTGATTATGGCTTGAACGGTCACTCAATTGCCATTTGCAAGAAACTTTTGGAACTCTTTTTCGGACGAGTTGAAAAGACTCGGCAAGCAAACATTACAGATGGAAGTGGCACCAATGATATCAGACTCCCATCTGTTCACACAGCATATGAGATCAGTAAGAAAATCTGGGTCTACAATTCTCGTGTATCGGCAACCACATCATTATACTGTCAGAGTCAATGTATTGAGATCAGGGCAGACCTTCTACGCGAACAGGCACCCAATTCTCCTCTGGTCCTGCATTCCTATGATCGCGCAGTTGCGCTCTTGAGCAAATGTATAGAACGGAACGATGTCCAAGAAATCTATGAAAAGGCACAAGAAGCACAGAAAAGGATTTTCGTGAAGCAAGAAGAGGCTAGTCGCTTTGGCAGCACTGATCGAACCGATGAATCGCTTCTCTGGGAAAGTGATCCGTGTAGCTCAAGTTCCTCGGACGCTTCTGTAGAGCTTGATGGTAAGATGTACCACAGGAGATCCTCAGGCAATAGACTTCCCAGTCATAGGAAGTTTGGGCCGGTTCATGAGTGGACATAGGAGTGGGGAAGGAGGTCCAACTTGCAGACGTGCCCCCATAGTATACGAAGGACCATGAAAGATCAAATGCTTTGTTTGATAAATTTCAAATTTAACGAGAAGTCGGGCCAGAGAGCAGTCGAAGCTCGATACCAGTGGGTAAACATTGCGTGCCGGGAAAGGAATTTGGCACGGTCGGGGCTCAAGACACGGACTTACTTGGATTTGTCGTCGGGAAAGCTTTCAAAGATCTTTGCAAAGGTTTCGATAAAGACTAGTGAGCTGTGGGAGTAAAGATTGTTGAACACCTTATATGGCCTATATTTAGCCTGGTCTATGCTAAGCCTTCCCACCTAACATGATCGCGGATCAAGGTCTTGAGGAGACTCGCAGAGCAGGATCAGAGCAAGGTTAGCTAGATCTGCTTCTCCCTTTAGTTCCTTGCAAGGCAGCGCATGATCTCATCGCGATGACTTTTAGGTAGACGTGCTCTTGGCGGCTGCTAGAAGCTCCAATCGATACCTGTAAGAGACTCAGAGCTACATTCGTTAGATATGCTTAGAGCGATCTCATTGGAACCTTTGCCTAGCTAGAAATCATACCTGTGAGACTTAGCAACCTTATTGAGCATAAATTGGGATCAAGAATCTTCACCTGGGCAGTTGTCTTGCGAGTCTGACAGATGAGTAAATGTCAGTTGAATTATATCGACCGCTTTATGGTAGCAGCTAGTCCGATACCAGTCCCATTCTTCAAGGTCAGGTGATTTTGAAACGAGGAATGAGAACTGTGTTACCTTAATACTTAAGTATCGTCAAAAATAGAATGTTCCATCGGATCCGGAAGCTATCGCCGATTTGCGAGAACCAGGGCCTTCAGCTTCGCGACGTTGGAGTTACTTGAAGCTTTGCCTCATGATTGTTGCTCCCATAGAGAAAGAGCAGATCTATGGGGAAATATTTCTAGGATCCTGCAAAGAACGTCGGATCTAGGTGCTATGTTCTTCGGTGTCAGGGTCCTGAAGGATCGCACTGTCAACCTGACCAATATCGATGGGTATTGGTAAACTTCGCACATGTGGAATGAGGACAATCGTGCAGTTCGCGAAGTTTGCTCAAACCCCATCCTCGTGATTCGCGTCGCCGCCTCCTTCGGCTTTAAAAGAGCTTCTCGGTTCTGCGGGTATTCTGACCAAGGTTTGAGGAAGCTGTTCAGAGGGACCGCTTGCCAATTGGGGTTCGACCGCTTCACTGTGATCGATGAGCGCAGGAACTTTAGCTGCCCAGATATTAGTAGAGTCATCAATAATCTAGACAGAGGCCGCACCAGAAGCCAGAGTTATCGCTCTCAGCACGTTGTCCCAATTGGCCAGGACACAAGAGACGGCTGTGAAAAACTGTCAACGTTGTTCACCGTTATGAACTGCGTAGTCTGAACCCACCTTCAGTTCCGTCTCGTAAAGTAGCGAGCTTGTCCTGAAGCTCTGCCATTTGTCGAGCCAGCGCGCCACTTAAATCCCGTAATTGTTGCAAGTTCTCAAGCTCAGCTTTCTTAGCATTGATTCGCGCTTGCAACGCAGAGGTTTGCTGGGCGGAGATGGAACTGGTTCCCGGTTGGCGTAAAGATCCAGGACCAGAGGGGAAGATGGTTGTCGGTCTCGGTCCGTAGGACATGTTGTCTTGGGATTTGGAATATAAGCTGGGAGCATCGACCGTAGTACTGGGAAGTGTTGACCGTAACGAGATGTGGCACGCGGGGCGCGTTATCGCTGTCGACATCGTAGGGCAGGTGAGCCGAGGTTTCAGGGTCCTGGTCTAACCCATCTCGGACATATGTTTACATGGGCTCCTTGGCATCAAAAAAACACTGGCCAAGAGGAGACCAGCATATCATATATCTCTTCTTCCCAAGAGCTTTCTTATCGCTTTTTCGACGACATTGCTGATGTCACATCTCGTTTCCCAAATCGAGCCCTGCATTCATTCCAATCCCAGTCAACCTCTCTCGAGGGATGGCTCGGCTGAACGAGCCAGCTCCATCACTCGACTCTGTTGAAGCTTGTAAGGTCTACCATCCAAATCGCAGCAACCAGATGGTCTATGAAAAGCTTCTAACCTGACTATCTTCCAGTGAAGCGAAGATTCATCCGTCAGAATCGGGAAATTGCTCGAGTTAACTCTACCCAATCTCAACGAATCCGCAATCTCGAGACTGAGATCTCGCGCTTGCTGGGCGAAAACATAGACCTACGAGAACAGGCAATCAGTGCGACGCAGAAGGCTCAGAAGGCACGGTACACTTGCGGTCGATGCCAGCAGCTCAAAGGACTGAAAGGAACCATCGAGGGAAAACTGGCAGAAATCCACACGCTCGTTGACGGACTCGCGCTACTGGATAAAAGCAGAAAATCCGTCTCGCCTGATCGACGAAGGTCATCGACTTTTAGCTTTCCGGGGCAAGAAAATGTCACGTATGGAGGCGCAGTAAAGCCTGCGAAGCAACCGATAGAAGGGTTCTTGCCAGCAATAATCGAAGACAAAAGCTATCCTCGAAAGACTTTGGACGTTGATGAGCTTAAACCCATGAGAGTAGAAGATGTGGCATCTGAATCACCAGATATCGGACCTCCTCCTGTGGCACACTTTGACGTAACAGACCTATACCAGTTTGAGCCGCAGGCTTTAGGACCCCAACATCCTGAAGGATTGAACCCCTCTTCCTTTTCATCGAACCTAGAGAAGCGAAAAAAAAGACGAGCTAGCGCGCTTCTCGATGGTAATCCGAACGAATACTCCAACACTGGAGAAAGCACAGTGACTTTGCGTAGCACAGCTGGGTCAAAAAGAAAATTGGGTGTTCGAGAGAGTGATTTTAGCTTGCAAGACAGGACTGATATCCGCTCTGAGGACTTTCCTTTCCAGTGGTCAAAGACTGGATTAGGGTCTTCAACTACAGCCGAGAAAACACAGGCTAGGTCTCATCTATCGCATACAGCACAGCGGTGTCTTGACACGTCAACCCGAAAAGCCTTGCAACCAAGTATGTTCTATCTAAACTGTCATAGAGCTTACTAATTTGTGGACAGAGGATACCAATTCCCCTACGAAGCCAAAGAGAACAGCGGTTTCTGAAAAGGTAGCATCCCTAAAAGACAACGCAGCTCGAAGAGGGGATACTAGGCAACAGAGGAGAGACAAGTCGACTGCTACGGTATCAACGCAGCCAATCAGCAATGTTGATAAACAAGATCGCCAGTCAGAAATCCTGACCGAGTCCATAAATTACCCCCCTGTCACTCCTGCCGGAGCAGACATATTCTCCCCAATCTCTACTGAGCCATCAGCTGCTAGAGCTAGTCCTCCGGCACCAGAACTGAAGCCTATCAGTTCGGTGGAGGATGTTATCAGCCAGTCAACTCGGCCATCGCGGAGACCAAAGGGCGCGATCAGTTACGCAGAGCCGAGCCTGCGAGACAAGATGAGGCGGCCGACAAAAGAATTAGTACCTGCAGTTGTTGACACCGGTCGATCTCAACAACGAGCTTCATCTGCAAGGCCGGAGAGTGAAAGCGAGACTGTGGTTAAAGAGGAAATCGTTTCAGCAGGCGAGGCAGAGAAACCAAAGACGAGAACGGTCATTATCAAGAAAGAAAACACGACGAATGATACTAAATGGAAGAATCTCCCGCCTTTGACAGATGGTGCTGTCAGTCCGTTGATCGGAAAAGAGTACCGTAGTCAGGCACAGAATCCGGAGAAAATGGTTGGTCGAGATCAGCATGAGACGACAAGGAATGGAAAAGGGGAGACCACGACGGCAGCAACGAGCGGACCGTTGATGGAGAAGCATAGTGGAGGGCTAGAACAAGCTCTTGACAAGATTTCTATCTATGATGGTCCAAATTCCTCCCCTGCCTCCCCTTCCAAGCCTGAAAACAAATCTGAGGAGAGCGCGGATATACCAAAGCGCACGATAAAATCTTCACGTCGACACTCTACCAATCCAGCAGGAATCCGTGATCGAAACGTCACTTATGACCTCGCTAGTACTAACGGACCACTTTTGAGTCAATCTTCTGTAACCGCAAAGCGAAGGGAAAAGGATGGCTCCAGACCAGACGCACCAAGACCCTCATCTGCCCTGGCGCACAGAGAAAGGAAGGAGCCGAGCGATCAAGGCGTTAGGCTCGGGAGAAGCGAATCTGTGAGGGCATTGGCCGGAAAACGGGCGGTAGACTCAGGAAGCGGGCCGGGAGAGACAGCTCGTAGAGCGGAAAGGACCATGTCGAGAAGGAGGAGCATGATGATCTGATGGCTTGATTGAGACTTTGCAGAAGGATTTAGCAAATTTGGAAACTTTTCATGACCGTCTCATTGCCTCCATTGAGAATGGAGACGGCCCTTTCTGCCTTTAAAGATCCACGATCCTCGTTTCAAGACGCCTAGATTCACCATTGTGAGAAAGCTTGAATCACTTGTCTGGAGTGTCCGTGCAGCTGTACTGCAAATCCTGCGCCATGTCCATGCTCATGTATTATAACAACGAAACAAATCATTCATCTGCTCACGATTTCTGCAGCATGGCAGTGGTCTGCGATTTTCCCTTTGACGCCTTTTCATATGCATTCGCACCGCCCTTTCTTCTATTCCTTCTTGCCGCGTGAGTTCGTTCCCCTAAGTCATCGCCATCGCCATCACACTCGTCTCCGTGACCATGGTTGTGGGTATGTCGGTGGGGATTTTTCCTCTCGTCCGACTTCCTGGTCGGTCTTGCGCTACCGTTATCGTCCACATTGGAATCTGACTCGGAGTCTGAGCTTGAGGAAGAGTCGCTCTCAGAACTAGATTCGTCCGCGGGCCGGGATTTGTGATAGATGCAGCAAACTAGCGTAGCATGGATCGGTTAGATTTTCACGTTCCTCCGGCATGCCATGAGTTGGAGCCTGCAGACCAACCTTTTGAGCTCTTCTTTCCCATTCCTTCATTGTCAACTACGTCCTCTGCCCACCGTATTCGCCGTCGATTTGGTTCTTCGGGGTCGTGTTGTCCTCTTAAACGGAGTGTCAAGCCGTCATTTGGTCCGGAGGAGTTTTTGTCTGTCTGAGTTTGGGTCGCGCTGGCCGCGACTGGGCGCGACGAAGGGTTTTGCTGTGCAGGAGGTGGCATTGACGAGAGATTAGTGGACGGCTCGGGTTTGAGGCCGAGAAGAATATGTCAAGGCGTTACGGGTTGCTTGGGGAAAACGACCAAGTTTGGCTCTATCGGTGAGGCGTAGGGACAAAAAGAGTGGTTTGCATCGAAGCCTAAAATGATTCGACGGGAGATTGATGAAATCGAGACGAGCCCAGATTTTCTTAGTTCTTTGGAAAGGCGTTGCGCGTCATAGAAAGAAATAAAGGGAGATTGATGATGATATATAAGAGACAGGGTGATTCTCCGATTCGCGTGGAGAAGCAATAAGGTAGGTTGGTATGATGTATGGTGGGGGGTTGGATTTTTGGGGGGTAAAGATTAATATGGTATAGACCCCGCTGTCCAAGATAACGACTTCGACTCAGCAAATGCGCAAGGTCCGGATTGAATAATGAGCGTGGTTTTCATACGTGTGCTACACCCTAGCGCTTGTATATCTCAGACCTCCGCTGTCTTCAATATTTCCGCAATACCTGTCCCACTTAGACTGGCCCTGAGCCAATAGCTGCGACCAGCAACCGCACTCACGCTGCGAAAATTCTGGGAAGAAGCTTTACTGCAAGATGGACTTATCGTGTCAAGTCGTTCATTCAATTCCTCTAGTTCGTTCAAGGCTAGCTAGATACACAAGTCGTGGAAGAGAGTATGTTGTACATGGAATTCTAAGGCCAAAGCCATCCCCATCTCTTGAACATATCCGCTTTCAGGAGACGGTAAATTTCTGGCAGTCATCCTGAGCGCCGCGTTGTGCCACAGGCATAAGCACCGGCTGATGGTTCGAGCTGCTGGTCATGGTGCAGACCCGATAGTTGCCAGCGGGCAAACCGCCAGGCACCGTAGCGTTCAGGCCGCCATTGCCATTGCCGGCATTGTTGATGCCTTTGAAGAAGACAAAGGTCGTTGGATCCGGCGGCTTCGTTGTTTTAAGCGACGCACCGAGACTTTGAACCGTGACGTGTGTATGGCCGACAACTTTACCATTCTTTAGTTGTTGTGGTGATGAATAATAAGTATTGTCAGGGTTGGTGAATGATCCTGCGACAAGACCATTGACCTGCACTTCGATATCGAAGTCGGTATTAGCTTGAAGCTGGCTCTGTGTGCCAGGCAGCGGGGATAGGATTATGCTTGCGATCATGTTCGTGTTACTCGGGATTTGGCCCATTACGATTCCATTGCAAGATCCGCCCTTGACCTGAAGGCCGTTTGTTAGCGTTTGGCCCTCGCAAAAGTTGATGAAGTTTGCGGGGTCTGTTGCTGCTGGGGACTGCCCTTTCGTGACATTCGCCTGGCCATCGCTCTGGCTCCCTGTTTGGACAAGTTCCGGGCGTAAGAAAAGATCGCTGGCTGTCGAGTTTGAGGCATTGGTGCTGTTTCCTGCACCGGCCGTCGAGTTTGAAGCACCAGTAGACCCTGTTCCTGCGCCAGCTCCTCCTTTTCCGGCGCCCGAGCCCTTGCCCGAGCCTTTACCTGAGCCTTTACCTGTGCCTTTTCCAGAGCCTTTTCCAGAGCCTTTGCCAGCGCCTCCAGTAGCACCTGCAGCCGCTCCACTTGAAACCGCGGTTCCACCACTGGCTGCCCCGTTTCCGTTCGAGCCACTTCCGGCACCTGAACCTTTGCCCGAGCCTTTCCCCGAGCCTTTTCCAGAGCCCTTACTCGCGCTGCCAGTGGAAGCAGTTCCAGCACCATTTGAAGTGGCACTACCTACGCCTGTTCCGGCGACGCCGCTGGCGGTTGTGGCCGCAGTCGTTGTAGTCGCTGAGACACCTTGGCCGCCATTACCCCCCTTGGCTCCTTGGCCGCCATTCCCGCCACTGCCGAACGTTGGCCGGCCAGGTTTTGGGCCGGCCCTAGTCGGAGACGCCGCGGTGGATGAAGCGTTGTTGAAGGGCGCCGAGCTAGCAGCTAGCACGGGTATCGACGAGGAGACACCGGATGCTGCCGCATTTCCAGAGCCACCTTTCACACCAAGTCCGGCATTCCAAGCATTTGCAGCGTCTTGCCCAGTCTTCCCAGATGCTGCTTGTTGTGCAGCTGCACATGCTGCCTGAGCTTCATTTGACGCGCCACACGAATCTCTGAAGCGGTCGCAGATGAAGCTGCAGACTACGCCAATGTCTGCTTTCAGTCAGCAAGAACTGATCGGCTAGCAGTTCTTCTTCGGCTTACTTTGCGCAGACCCATGCGAAAACTGTCCCTTATTGATCGGCTGGAATGAGCCTTCGGTACGCCCATCAAAGCCGAAGCCGAATTCAATGCCAGGCTGAGAGCATCGTCCAAAATCTAGAGGTGCTCTAGGCATGATGTTATCGGTGCGAGAGTTACTCCATGGGAGGGCAGAGCTCAAAGAAGCCTCCAGGGCAAAGAAGGAAAGGACTATTGACTTCATGTTGGGAAGTTCTTGGTTGAAAATCTAGCAAAAGCACAACGATGTTCGAAATCTTGCTAGATAATTGGTGCTAACGAACGATCAACGTGGTAGCAAACGAAAAGAGTGTCTATAAAAAAGAGTGACTTCGTAAAGAATGAACGAATAAGCGAAAGACTTGCCGGGAGGCGTGAAGCTCAAAGGCTGTTAGGGAGCTGTGGTCTGGGCAAGCCAGTGTTCATCTTATATGCAGATTAGTCCCTCGCATGTTGCCGTGGATGGCGAGCAGCAAGGTATCATTTCGAGCCAAGGGGTAGACGCCAAAGGGGCTCAAACGCAGTGGGAGTTTCCCATGGACGGTAAAGTGAACGGCGTGAGTTGTGCGAGCTCATTACAACATGGCCAGTGTCTCGTCAATGACAAGCTAGGGCATGCACAAATGATGTAGGGGCTTCAACATGCAGCAAAGGGGTAGGCAGGCGACGCGAGGATGAGGAAGAATGATCGTGGAGAAACATGCCTACAATATTGTTTAAATTAGATGGACCGACGGCCGTGTTTTGCGCGTTTGATGTGCCTGGAAACTAGTAAGCGTCGATGATGGGAGATCCGTTTCTCACACCAGTCGACTCGGTCTTTGCTACCGTGGCGCACTTCGAAACTTGCTTCCCTGGTCCACGGTCAAGGCGACAGGTTGGCTAGCCGCGGTATCGGTAACGGCGAGATTCCACATGATCTGTGAGGTATTCTATCGTGTGTATTCAGTCTGCTCCTGAGACTCCTAATAGCAGGAGCACAAGGAAGAGAATGGTCTTTCAGTGAAACCCCGGCCTTCAATGCTGGGGTTGTCGTCTTGGTCACTTGGGTGTTTAGCACTGTTTCTCATACTTAACACTAGGGTAATCCCATAGATCTATTTCGACGAGGCTAAGGGGCGGTAGGCGAGGAAGATTATCGTGAATGGGTGAGACTGTTGCTGTCTCATCTTTGTTTTGGATCGGAAAAGGCCTCGGCTAAACGGGGTCACGTGCTACGATCTAGAGTAGCCTCCTTTTCTCCCCTCCCCCTCCCCCTCCCTCTCCCCCATCGCCCTGCACTGGACAGCGGCTACTTCCGACAGGCTCATAGGCACGAATAGAACAGTAAATTGGTCTCTCCAGCCGGTAATAGCAGTCGACAGCAGTACACCCATTCCGCTAGCTGTATTTCATCTGTGAGACGCATCTATGATACGAAATCTGGAGCTGCACCTCATACAGCTTTTGATCTGCTGATCCTCGCAATTTTCGCCGTTTGTATCATCATCCTCCGTCCTTCTCTGACACCTTCGACATGACGCCTCCGAACCCCAGATTCCGAAGTTTCTCATGGCTTGGGTATGTGAAGCGTTTTGCTGACCATCAAACAGCCGTGCAGCACGAATAGGAAAACAGCTGGGTGTAGTTCAAATAAGGTGCCCTTGCCAATCGCGCCAAAAGGTATTTGTTCCAGCACCCATCCCCTTGAAACCCAGAACGCCATCACGGAAGCTAGCGACAAGCTTGTAGGTATCGGGGTGCCTTCGAAGTATTGGGATTTGCCAGTCTTATCCTTGGGTAGAGCGGCCACCGTGACGTTAAAGCGCGCCAGCCTTGTGAGACCGCAAAGGACGAAGAATGTCAGGAGAAGATGATCAAGGGTGGATCGCATGCCAATGGAAAATGCCGCAATGGCCGGAGAAAGCCCAAATGAGATCTGTCATTGGTTAGAGATACTGTTTCCTATCAAGGAACTATACACACCAAATCTGCCAGAGAGTCGAGCTCCTGACCCATAAGCGAGGACTTCTTCCTCCATCTCGCAACTTTTCCGTCCATGAAGTCGAAGAAAAGACCAAAGGGCATGAACCCAAGTGCCCACCATAAATTTGTGTGGTCTGAAGGTTCGCCCAAGCAGTATCGTAACGACGACAGGATCGACATAACTGAAGGTGGTAAACAAGGGTGGAACAGGCGTAGTTGTGGACATTATCTACCTCCGCAGAATCCTAAGGTCATCGTTAGCTCCGCAATACTGCTGAAGACTGCAAAACCCACCGTTCATCTCAGTAATCAGGTCAGCCAGATGGAGTGCTCTGAAGCAGCCGATTAGCAGGGCTCAAGCCTCCAGAGCAAACCGACAACATACCTGATCAGGCTGAAGTGACCAGTCTCTGAGGAGAGCAGCATCTTCTGCTTCTCCTGACCTAAGGAACCCGTTAGAATTGGGAGAAAAAGAACTTGACGGGTGAGGCCTTGCCGCCATCTGAGCTTGTGGAGGTTCCCCTGGAGCTTGGAGCTCCAGTCCTGCGAGACATCTCCGATGGCGTGCAAAGAATGTAGCGAGATCTTTAGGGATTGAGCAAGCCTGGCAAAGGGCCTAGGAGAGAGGGTTGAGTAGGCTATATGCGATGGAGATATCCTAAGGTGGCGTTGATCCAGGTGTGAAGGGGGCTTTCCCAGTTTCCCATGCTACAACAAAAGATGCCGTGGGTGTCGTCATACCTACTAGAATCCACCTCCGCACAAGTGAGTGCTTCGATACACTCTCCACAAAATGATCGTCGACTATGTCTATCACTGCCCAGAAGCTTTGATCCTAAGAGCACCAACAGATCAACGCATTGACGGCATCCATAGCGAAGTTCATCACCTCCGCGACGCTGTACCGCAATGCTCTTCACTGACGAGGAAATGTAGACACCTTTGCGAACTGTGCAGACTAGAGGCCACATGGCTCTTGGGCGTGGGACTAAGCTGATAGCGAACTGTCTGTTTCGAAGATGATGATGGACTGGATTTTGAGTACTCTTGGATAGCAGACGTGAAGCTGGCTTCGCAACATCACCACAAGCTTCTGAAATTTAGCTGCACATGACGCGCCTAATTTGTAGGGGCCTTTTCTAGAGACGCCGTTTAATGCCAACATGTAATACCTACAGCCACAAATACTTCCTGCCTCACCCTCTACTTCTCCCTCTGCCGAATCCTCCTCCGCCTCGCGAGCCCGCAAAAGACCCACCCCGACTTCCTCCTCTCGAGGACGAGAAACTCCCCCCTCTTCCACCTCTACCACGATCGCTACCTAATCCCCTACCTCGTGGAGCGCCTCTTGTTGGCCCTCGTGAGGCCCCTCTGGTAGGTCCGCGGCTGCCACGGCCACCTCTAGTTCCCCCGGCGCGTTTTGGTTTCGGCGTGCCTGGATAGGTTAGCCAAAGGCTGTCTAAGGCACTGCACTTGTGTCGCCATACCTGGCGGCGGTTTTGGTTTTGGCAGGAATCTGTCAATCTGTTAGCACTCAATTTGAGATGGCCAAAATAACGAACTTCTCTAGCGGTAATAATTTGTCTCCTCCAATGTAGAATTTGTCTCCAGATTTGAAGGACGTGGCGGGGATGCCTTCCTGGGGCTTGATCGTAAAATATACCTGATTGATAGGTCCAAGGACTTCATCGACTTTTCCAATGGCCGTCTGGTATTTCCATTAGTCTTGATAGGTGTATGCATAGACGAAGAGACTCCCAACCTTGTTTTCGAGGTATATGGGCGCGTTGAAGTAGGGGATTTTTGCGTTTACAGATTCGCAGACGATGTCTCCTTCGCATGCGTGAACGAAATTGCCCATTTCTACGCTCTGATTAGCTCCAGCATCGTGCTTGATCAAAGTTATCACACCCAGTATCGCTGCAGGAGGTCCATAAGACGACTGAAAATTTCCGCGACCTGGCGCACACAATGCATTAGCCTTGCGACAACAATTTTGAGCCGGGTCCTTGACAAACCTCCGCGATTGCCAAAGCTTCCTCCTCCTCGGCCACCACTTCCTACACCTCCACGTCCACGCGGCGCCCCACGAGCAGCCATAGTAAAGACGTTCAGCGGTTGAGAGCTTTTTCTGTGGTGGACGGTGCAACCTTATGTTCCGCGCTTCATGCAGGAGCTTCTTTGACACCGCCGTGCACGTGACACGCCGCAACACCTCAAACGGTCTTCACGGTGACTCACGAAAGCTCGGCGTCATTGCTTACCAAAAGCTCAAAATGAGCTCAGTGAACGGAGCCCAGGTTGACCCGGTAGATCTTCCAGGAAAGTTGGCTCAAGCGTCGCTCTCAGAATCTATTATTTCACCAGCAAAGCAAGCGACTCCCAAGAGCCCTACTGGACCCAATCCAGGGACCACCCAGAGAAGCTCTCCAGGTAACTCTATGGCGGGAAAATCCAGCAAAACGCATACATCATCCGGCCTGGCAGATGGCTCCACGGCTCTTCCAGATTTCATCCAAGAGAGAAATCGATTATTTGACGAGCTCAAGAAACGACATGATGACGAGATGCTCCAAAAGCCGCGCTCGGAGATCAAAATCACTCTAGGAGCTGTAGGAGTTGACGGCTCAATCATCATTGGAAAATCTTGGGAGACCACGCCGGGTCACCTGCTCAAGAACGTCCCGAAAGAAGTGAGCGGCGACGCCGTGGTGGCTAAGGTGGATGGGGAGCTCTGGGACCTCGACCGACCGCTGGAGACAGACTGTAGGATAAGCTACTTGTCCTCCAAAGATCCTGAAGGCCGAGCTGTCTTCTGGCACTCCTCAGCTCATGTGCTTGGAGAAGCCGCAGAGCACGAATATGGTTGCCGACTTTCCCACGGACCACCCACGGCCATGGGATTCTTCTACGACATGGCTCTCGGAGAAGGCCAAGCGGTCAAGGAATCAGAATGGCCGTCATTAGAGGCAAAAGCGAAGGCTTACGCAAAGGCAAAACAGCCTTTTGAGCGACTAGTCGTCTCAAAAAAAAACCTTCGGAAACTTTTTGGCTACAGCAAATACAAAATGCATTACATCGAGAAGTTCGTTCCCGATGGCGAGAGTAGTACGGTCTACAGAAACGGATCCTTAGTGGATCTTTGTCAAGGCCCACATATTCAGAATACCAGAAAGATCGAAGCCTTCAAGATTCAGAAGAACTCATCGGCGTACTTTCTTGGCGACCAAACGAATGACTCTCTTCAGCGGATTCACGGTGTTGCGTTCCCAAAGAAGGATCAACTGAAAGAATGGGAGCACTTCCTTGAGGAGGCGAAAAAGAGGGACCATCAATTAATAGGCAAGCAGCAGAAGCTCTGGATGTTTAGTCAGATGTCACCTGGCTCACCGTTTCTTCTTCCTCATGGTACGCGCATCTTCAATGCATTACAGGCCATGCTCAGGGAGCAATACTGGGAACGAGGCTACCAAGAAGTCCAGTCTCCTAACATGTATGATTCTGAATTGTGGAAGAAATCTGGCCATTGGCAACACTACCAAGACGACATGTTCCGCGTCCAAGTTGAAAAAGGTCCTGTCAGTGAAGCTCCTCTGGAATCGAACGCAGATTCTGCATCCCCAGACACCTCTCTACTGAAGCATCCTGCCGTGGTGGATAAAGACAAAGGCGTCTTTGCGCTGAAACCCATGAATTGTCCCGGCCATTGCCTAATGTTTAAGGATGAGGAGAGAAGCTACCGTGAATTACCCTGGCGTATCGCCGATTTTGGTGTGCTTCATCGAAACGAGGCCTCTGGAGCTCTTAGCGGCTTGACAAGAGTGCGTAAGTTCCAGCAGGACGATACTCACATTTTCTGTACTTTAGACCAAGTGACTCAGGAGATTGAAGGCCTTTTTAGCTTTCTTGAGTACGTGTATGGTTTGTTTGGGTTTCCCTTTAAGTTGAAGCTCTCCACTCGTCCGGAAAGCTACATGGGTAGTCTCGAAACATGGGATGAGGCCGAAGCTCGTTTGAAAGGAGCATTGAACAAGTTCAAAGGAACAGACTGGATCATTGATGAAGGCGATGGGGCATTTTATGGCCCAAAAATCGACGTCACGATTTCAGACTCACTACAGCGCGCATTTCAGTGTGCAACGATCCAGCTTGACTTTCAAGGCCCACAGAATTTCAAACTCGAATACATGACATCTAACCCCGGAAATACAGGCATTTCTGAGGAAAACCTTGCTGCCTCCGATTCAAATGAGACTGCAGTTGATGGATCTTCGTTCACTTCGCTAGCGCCGGGTCGTGCTCGGCCTGTGATGATACATCGTGCTATCATTGGCAGCTTCGAACGTTTCATTGCCATCCTCTGCGAGCATTTCGCGGGAAAATGGCCTTTCTGGCTGTCCCCTAGACAGGTCCTTGTAATACCTGTTATGAAGGAGGCAAATGAGTACGCCGAGGAAGTGAAAGATGTGTTGCATAAGGCGAAGCTCTATGCCGATGTTGATGTTAGCGGAAACACTATGAAAAAGAAGATTCTCAATGGCCAGACACAGGGGTATAATTTCACATTCAGTGAGTTGCGCAATATTGTAACGATTCCGCTCGAGCATGCTGACAGTATCTGTAGTTGTTGGTGCAGAAGAAAAGGAGTCCCGCGGTGTCAATATACGAAACCGAGATGACCAAAGCAGGCAAAAGAAAGACGTGGCAATGCCCCTACATGAAGCGATCCAGAAGCTTACAGCTTTGAGAGATGAGAAGAGACTGGTCAACGAAATATAAAACTGGTAGTCCTTTCGAAAAGGCGGCCCAAAACAGCAGCAGTGCAGAGCGAACAAAAAGGGCACAATCTGCAAGTTCAACGCATCATTCCCACAATCTATGACATTCAAAGTTCAAAAGCGACAGCTCTGTTCAAACTGACCAAGTTAGATAGTCACTCCTACGAAGAGATCCTTCCGTGAGAGGCGTTAAGATTCATAGAAATTATATTAGATTCGGCGCCTAGAGCTACTGAGCTTTCTCTACATTGGCAACATTGTCGTGTGTTTAGTAGGCGCAACCGTTGAACACTCTTCAACATGCCGTAGTGAGCTGCGAACATGTGTTCCTCTTTTGAGGGTTCAATTCAGCAACTGTAAGAGCGTATCTTCAACCCTTCTGCCAATCGGTAAACAACTTAGTAAGGTTCTTGGACTTTGGACGTTAACCTTCTTGAAGTATGGCAGTCCTTTGGTGGGGCCTCTTCTCGGCCCTCTGACTCCTCTCTTCCTGGCCGCATCACAATTGTGCTCTGTCTCTATGCGCTTGGAGGCATCTTCGCCTTGTAGAGCGTAATCGACGAGGCTCTTTGCTTCTGAGCCTGCTTTGAATGAAATTTCATGAGATTCATTGATCAGGCAAATTTAAACCTTCCTTTAAATCTCAGCCATGCCCTCTGAAGTGGAGAGCGTTCCGGAGCGGCTTCGAGTTCCGACACCAACTCTTCGTAATATTCTGGATTGAAGTCTGGAAACCTTAACTGATCAGGTAGAGGGTAGGCTTGCGAGTATCGATCTTCTAGGAGATTATATAGAGCATTCGATTGCTTTAATTCCTTGTTTTCGTCCCAGATGCGCGGCTTGGTAGCGGAGACAAGGGTCGCATTAGATTCGACGCTTTTCGCAGCTGCGTTTGGAGAAGGCGACGAGGAGAGGTCCTTTAAACGACTTTGCATGATTTGTTGGAAAGAGACATTTTCGGGACGGACTCGATCAACGGGCCAGCGCTGGAGGATGCGAACCCAATGTTTCCGAGCGAGCTGTCCCAATGAATTAGCTCCAAGCTTTTGGTGGTAGCAGATGCCTTACGGAGCTGGACGTGGCCATTTCGACGGGCTTGGAGCAGTTGTAATACTGCTCCTCTAGGTCAAGTACTGGAATACGAAAAGAAAACCTCTGTCTCTGTCTAAAGCCATGATTCCCGGCGTATAGGGATGATGACGCCTTCGAAACGGACGGTCGGCGACGGAATCTCGTGGCAGAAGTTGGCCGAAACGGTAAGGCGTGGCGAAGCGCCATTGTCACCACACCCCCAACTTCACAACAGCGCTGCCTCATCCCCTTTCATCTACCTATCTACCCTACACCCAAGCGAGTGAAGGCCCACCTCCATCTGCTCATCGCTGACCTCTAAACTTTCTTCTTGGATCCCTTGACTGCCCTGTCTGGTCGGTCCTGGACACCTTGCGCGGGGCCCGAGATGAGTCCTCAGCGCTACGAGAGGGTATGCCTTTGTCTCTACTTACCGTTGATGATCGATTCTCTCATGAGCTCTACGGATTGACATTACTATTATCTTAGGTCAACTCCCATGATGAACACGACATTTCACCTTCAAGCCCTCAGTCGAGCCAAGCGATCCCCTCCTCACCACCGCCTTCTTTCCGATCCAGAGCCTCCTCACCAACCTCACGACATCTGCTCTCAGAAGACCCGCTCTCCACCGAGGCCGAACAGAATCTCGCAGAAACCTTCGACGATGGCCAAGTGTCAGATGAAGAGGATGAAATTGACGACAGACAGCGCTTGATGCGTGCTGATCCCGAAGCCACTGCTCCCGCCGCTGAAGGAAGTACAAATACCAGAAGCCCAGGCATCCAGCGAAGGGTTACGGAACTGCCTACTTTTACGCCCCCCATTAGCGGAAACTCTCGACGGCCGCAGCCAGTAAATGATGGAGTCTTTGCAAATCTGGCCGCAAAGCCGGAAAAAGGCGAGAAGAACGAGGAGTTACCTCCGGTATGCTTACGGTCTCGGCACTATGATGGAGAAGACTAACGTATTAACCAGACCTACGAACAAGCTGCTGCTGATGCGACGCCTCCCTACTGGGAAACCACTATTGTTGCTCCTGGTGGCTCCACGGACGATGTGTATGTGGATGGCATGCCTGTCGGCACCGTCTTCGCATTTCTCTGGAACGGCATGATTGTACTCTCTTTCTCGGTCATCGGATTTCTGCTTGCGTATCTGCTCCACACCACACACGCAGCAAAAAATGGCGCTCGAGCCGGACTCGGCTTGACCCTCGTTCAATATGGGTTTTATATGAAAGGCTCGACTCCTGGAAACAAAGAACAAGACGCAGGTGACCCAAGCCAGTTTGCCAACATTCCTGCTCCCGACCCCAACGCGCACGAGTTCAATCCGGATACCGTCGCGGACAGCACATCAGGAACGGTGGCTGCGTCTAATAGCGGCGGGATCGCAGGGATCGCAAGCAGTGAATGGCTCTCCTACATCCTGATGATCGTTGGTTGGTTTATCCTCATCCGTGCTGTGAGCGACTTCCTTCGGGCACGGCGACATGAACAATTGGTGCTTCAGAGCCCCGATCGTGGGCTCCCCGTTCCAATAGTAGCAGAGGGTGAACGCTCGGAGACAGTTGTATAGGAAAAATTCGACATGATGGCTACAGGGTCTAACAAGGGTTTCGGGGAGTTTCTATAGCCAGGCACGGTGTTAATGGATGACTCGTCGGCGTCTATTGTCTTGCCACGATATTCTAGGATATACTCATTTTTCCTTCCCAACAATTGATGAGCCTGTACATTGCTTCCCGTTAAATGGATTGACACCGTGGAGATCCCTATCTCTAGCTCGGGCTCAATGTAAGTCACGGCCAACCTTTGCCGATTGATTTTCCCTTTTCGTGACTTTTCCCGGATGTAAAAGAGTGAAACTTTTGGAAACTTGACAAAAGACCAACCCTCTTAAACCCGAGTTGCTGTGCCAAGTCTCAGAGAGTTCAGGATGGGCGCACGAAAATGACGGAAGACTTGATCCAAACACCCGTAGACACGCTTCGGTCCAGATCTTCTCTCGGACAATTCATTAACCTCTCCCCCAAGCGAGCGTTGAACAGCATAGGTAGCTTCTCGGCATCTCGCTTACCTATCGGCCCTGGTTACGCCGTGTTCGCTGAGTCAGATGCCGCTGTGCGACATGGTCTGGAGGGCTAATACTGCAAAAGGCCTTCGTGGCAAATCCTACCGGTGGAGCTTGCGAGAGCTTGACCGGGTAGCGCGTGCGCCATCTGGTTGATTGGCGCATCGTGGGGGCTGCAATTCAACCTAATCCCGCAATCTCTCGAGGAAGCTTTTTGAGATGCACGACGGGCCGAGAGCGAGGAAAAGACCCTCGATTGGCCTTCTTCCGATCACCTCCGCTCGTTGTCCTCTGCTCTCTTCGTGCTGTAAACTCAGGTGGCTCACATCATTGCCGAAATCTACAACCAACTTGGGCACGTCGAAGTTGATACGCCGGCAACATGGATACAGTCGACCGTGACATGGAGAAGGCGGAGATTGAGGCCTCGCGAACTTATTCTCGCGAGAGCTTGGAACGACGTTCGAAGAAAAGCATCGAAAGACCGACGTCGCATGGGTCAAGCGTATCGACTGCGAGCGGGACGACATCCTCTTCATCGTCATACTCGGGCCGTGGAGGTCTACGGTCTCGAGCCACAGCGTCCGACATTGAGCGGCGGAGTACGCATCCAGTCGAAGTGCACCGAACTGAAACCCATCGCCTACAGCACTCGCATACATTAGCTGCGACCAAAACAGAGATCAGAGATTCAAGGCGACCCCTCCCTGATTTTGGTGGTGGGAAGCCGTATCCGCCTCCACTGCCTGCGCAAGAGGAATATGTCGTCGAGTTCAGCGGACCAGATGATCCCCTTCATCCCCAGAATTGGCCCTTCCCGAAGAAGCTCGGTATAGGAGCTATTTTGGCCTTTACGTGTATCTGCAGCACCTTCACGTCGTCCATCTTCTCCGCTTCAACCCGTGTGCTGGCCGCGCATTTTCACGTGTCTGTCGAGGTTGCTACGCTCAGCTCTTCGCTCTATATTCTTGGCTACGCTTTCGGCCCTATCATGTGGGGACCATTTTCCGAACTACAAGGCCGGAAACTGCCTATTCTCATCGGCATGTTCGGATTTTCTATCTTCCAGGTGGCGGTCGCAGTGGGCAAAGATCTTCAGACGGTCATGATCGGCAGATTTTTTGGTGGAATATTTGGCAGTTGTCCGCTGTCAATTGTCGCTGCTGTGTTTGCAGACATGTTTGACAACAAGCAGCGCGGCCCTGCAATTGTGATTTTCTCCACCATGGTGTTTCTTGGACCTATGCTTGCTCCTTTCATTGGAGGATTCATAGTGACCTCGTACCTCGGATGGCGATGGACTTCTTGGATTCCAGGCTTTATGGGGTTTGCAGCTCTTGGCTTGAACGTCCTATTTCTTCAGGAGTCCTATCCGCCAATCGTGTTGGTTAGTAAAGCCGCCGAGCTAAGGCGCAGGACGAAGAACTGGGGCATTCATGCCAAGCAGGAGGAAGTCGAGGTTGACTTGAGAGAGCTTGTCACCAAAAACTTTTCACGCCCCATCCGTCTGCTCATCTCGGAGCCAATCGTCTTACTGGTATCTCTCTACATGTCTTTCATATACGGTGAGCGAAGATGGTTCATTTTTGTGACTTGGTACTGACGCTAGCAAGGCTTGCTGTACTGTTTCTTGACCGCGTACCCTATTGTCTTCCAGGGTGTTTACCGCATGACACCCGGGGTTGCTGGATTAGCTTTCTTCGGCATGGTTGCAGGCCTCTTCACCGTCTCAGGAGTCATTATCTACCTTTCCGAAGGCTACAACAAGAAATTACAGGCTAATCGAGGTATCCCTGTGCCAGAATGGCGCCTACCGCCCGTCATAGTTGGTGGAGCATTCTTTGCTGGCGGCCTCTTCTGGTTCGGCTGGTCAGGGTATAGTTGTTCACAAAGTCCCTTCTCCTCTTCACCGTACTTACGTAGCATAGGTACACAGGCAAAGTGCATTGGATAGTGCCAATTTTGAGTGGTCTGCTCACTGGATTTGGATTGCTTTCCATCTTCATCTGTTTATTCAACTACCTCATCGATACCTACTTGATGTTGTAAGTATAGCTTCCCCTAAAACTGTGAGCTAGTACTGATTTAGATTCCTTTTAGCGCTGCTTCTGTCATAGCTGCCAATACTTTTGTTCGATCGATATTCGCGGCTGGGTTCCCATTGTTCTCTCGACAGATGTTTGACAATCTTGGTATTGAATGGGCAGCTACGTTACTTGGCTGTCTGGCGGCCGTTATGGTTCCGATTCCGGTGCTCTTCTACTTATTTGGAGCGAGGATTAGGAAGAAGAGTACGTTTGCGCCGAGCTTGGACTTGAAGATGCCACCACCGGTTGAGGACGAAGTGAGCGAGACTAGCGCAGAAGAGGGAAATGGCGGGCCCAGGAACACGGAGAAGCAGAAGGCTCAAGCATAGAAGATTTGTTGAAAAATACCTTTGTGATGGCTGAATACGTACACGATAATGGAAGTTGAACATTTGGCTATTTCTGCAAAATTGTCCACGATACGTTTTACCAGCATGGATGCTTTTCAAGCTGATCGGTACAATCGGCATGGTATGACAACAGATTGAAAAGGCAGGTCAAGAGAGCATCATGAAGTCTTGAGACCTACGGGTCGCAGTTCGATAGCCCTCAAAGGTCGACCGGTAAAGGTCGCTGTTGAATTTATTTCTTCTGATGTGTACCTCGTTTCACGGATCGTCTTCCTGTATCGGCTAAGGGATACCTTGGATCCCCTATCTCACACTATGGATCCTAGTGAATGATGGAATAGTTCTTGGTATAGTGGCTGCCAGAACTCTCTCGATGACGAATTTTGTTATTGAGGCTCGAGGGCGTAACGCTAGCAAGCTCGGAGAAATCTTGAATCCCTGCAAAGTATTCGTGGTTTCGGTGATGGGAACCAATCCTCGGATGGCTGAGGGTTCGATGAAACACTCGCTGCCGATCCCCCAAGCCTCGTGATATCCACCCGCTCCAGACACTCAATTTTTGCCGTGCTCATCTCAATCTTCATTTACGCATATTGTAAACACGCAAGCTAACAGTATCTTTTGATTAGATCAACTCTGGTGTTGATGATACGCAATAACGAAGATATGGCGCCAAAAGTTTTGCTCTCTGTGAGATCCAGCCCCTATCACCCGCCTGTAACCGCTGTCACAGACCCGCTCTTGAGTACAGTACATAGGCCATGTGGGAGCTGGTGTTCTTTCACTTATTTTCCAGCTTCTGTAACAATAGCATCCTCTTCCATTCATGTTGTCTGTTTCTATGGTCATTCCTTAGCACCCCAAGCTCTAGATTTAGAGGCCCCTTGCTTCAGCACATTCCTTACCACATACTCATTACTATTCGGTTTGACATCGTATTCGATCCTTCTTTCGCTCTTTCCTCAGCTTAAACCATTTACCGACGACCTCTAGACTGACATCCACGATGTCTACGGGATATGCGATGGCCATTTTCGGCCTCATCCTCATCGCTACTGCTGTCATTCTCGGGTCTCTTCTTCTGCTCCTCAAGCGTCGTAGGCGACGCGCTCAACGGGTAAACCGTGCCTCTACCCCTTTACCCGCAAACACGAAGCCATCGACGGCAAATTCAAATATTTCGGGCAGCACACTCTCTACTGGACCCCTCACTATATCAAATGCTCCTCCAAGTCTACCTAGGAACTCCCACTTGGGTGTGGGGGTCGAATCCTTCCACAAAGACGTTGAAGCTGGTCTCGACAAAGATATTGCTGTAGAGTCTCGACGACCTACTCGTCCACGGCCCGCTCATTTGACTGTACCACGGTCTGAGACCGCAGATAGTGAACGTGCTTCTCGATATGGTCTGAAAGAACTGGAGGCGGGCTTGGACGGTGAGCTGCGTCTACCTTCAAGTCCAAGATCACCTAGGTCTGCCAGCCCAATAAAAAGTCCCAAAAGTCCCAAGAACCCGACGCTAGATAGTCCCGGATTAAGAAAGAGTTGGAGGTTTAGTAGGGGCAGAAGTCCCCAAAATTCAAGGCTTAGCACCGTGTTTCAGAAGAGAGATACTGTACGGTTGACGTTCTTTGCGTGGTGATCAGATAAATCGGGCTTTGTTCCGAACTTTTTATTCTCTTTTGGACACGTTCGACATTGTTATGTGGTCGCAGGGACATTCCGACAACAATGAGCCTTTGGCTGATGTGTCTACGTCATGCTCAGAGGACAGGAAAAGGCAGATAGCACGGTTCGTTAAATCTGGACGGCGAATTTTTTAGCTCAGCAAAGATTGGAAAGCGTTGGAAATATTTTCAATTCTCGTCAGGCATGTTCCTGAGTCCTTCCTGCTTTCTGGATCAGGCAGTGGAACCAAGATCTCTCTAGAAATAGAAATGAAAGTCTGTCTTGCTTATTTTCACTCATAATTCATTTCAGTCTTGACACATAACATCCTGTCTCTCTGATTATGTCTGAAAGAAGTCGGCGTATTGTAGAGATAAGCCGCCATCTATTGACAACACTCCTGAAGGCGTCCGAGGAAGAGGCCAACGTTACTGAAAGACCACGCCGATCTATTGAGCAAGAGAATGCAATAATTTTCGTAGAGCAGCTCGACTACGCTCCACGCCCATGAGTCCTGTCATAAGATTCTCCTGGACAGGAATTCGTTACGCCGAACGATGGTCTGATTTCAGCCTTGATAAGTGAATTGCTCTGAACATTATTCTCCTTTGACCCGGCCCGGTAGATGCTCTTCATAGAACGATTTGATTTTTCATTTGACACGGTCATAGAGCACGCTCAGTATTCTTACGGTGTGCGATCTCCGCCCGCTCCATGTGTCAATAGCGTCTCCCTGGTACTACGAAGCGACGGACTTTACAGGATGATAAGACTAGCTACAACGACGCGTGGCTGATTTCTAGTTCTACTTTCCTGAACACGATCCTTTGGCCTTGACATTCTTAAGATTTTGCATTCTCCTCACTTCCTGATTATTGATTTGATTCGACGGGCAAATTCCAGGGTTGCATCCTCGCTACCATGACTCCTCGAAAAGAGATCGTGGTGGTAACGGGCATCAACGGATATATTGCGTCACATATTGGTCTCCAGCTGCTGCAAAAAGGCTACATCGTGCGTGGTACAGCTAGATCTATTTCTGCAGAGGCACACTTACGCGGCAGGACTTTCAAAGACTTTGGAAAACAATATCAGCATGCCTTAGTACCAAACATAACTATACCAGGAGCGTTCGATGAAGCTTTCAAAGGTATATCATCAAGACATTGTGCATGATGGATTCCGTTGACTTTGTCGACAGTGAATAATGCTGGTGCTGACGGATTACACAGATGCTATCGGTATCATTCACACAGCGTCACCTATTGATATGTCGCTTGAGACAGCTGAAGACTTTATAAATCCAGCTGTAGCGGGTAATCTCGAAGCTCTTCAATCGGCGGCGAGAGGTGGCCCTCAATTGAAATCATTTGTAGTCACGTCGTCTATGGGCGCAATCAGTTCACCCGAATATCCCGATCAATACGATTTTTCGGAAAAGGATTGGAATAATTTCTCAGAGAAGGCAGTCAAGGAAGAGTTCAAGCCGACTCTTGCATATCTTGCTTCGAAAACGGCCGCCGAACGCGCTCTTTGGAAATGGAGCGAGGAGAATACCCATTCGTTCGCCATCTGTGCCGTCAATCCAACCCTTGTTATGGGACCTCCCATCACCTTTCCATCCTCTCCAACACAGCTCAATACGACTCTCAAACCCGTTTGGGATATATTCAATGGGGGCAAAGTCCCACCATCATTAATCACTGGCTTCTTCATCGATGTACGGGACGTCGCTGCCTTGCACGTCTGGTGCTTTGAACACCCAAATGAGAGCAATAGCCAACGATACATGATATCCGCTGGAACAGGGCCCCCACAAGCCATAGCGGATGTTCTTCGCAAGACTTACGCCGACCGGGATATCGATGTCGGCGAGCCTGGTAGTAATTACAAACCCGACTACAGTTTTGGGCCAAGGACCCAGCATTCCACGAAGGCATTGAAGGCTTTAAGATGGGAGAAATGGACCGGATTTGAGAAGATGATTCTGGACACGGCGGATGCGTTTGATAAGCAATGGCCGGAACAGATAAAGAACAGGAAAAGAGCCAAACCATGACAAGATGTGGAGACCTTGCTGATGCCACCAAGCCCGGCCTGAAGCCGTCGATAACATCCAAGGTGATTACCAAATCTTCTCGCGCGGTGTTTACGACGGCCCGATAGGTTGGAAACTGCACGTTAAATGGAAAACCCAGGGAACATGAGGCGTACGAAATAGATGATGGCTGCATGCGTAATGTTGCGCATTAAGGTACGGTCCATTCTCAAGGCTCCTTTGTGGCTCAGTATCTGTAGCCTTGGTATCAAGAAAACTTATTACGGGTCCCGTTGTCCTCCCAAAATTTGATCAAAGTTATCAACAAGGCGTTCTCTACCTTGTTACGAGGTTGGGAAACCAAGTCAGCCCATGTCAAAGATCTTTTGCCGCCCTGAAATTGCGTCTTTTGTATGTACACTGAGCTTCTAAAATCAGAATTACTATTATATCTGGCGCACAACCAACATCGGCAATTTGTGTACCGCTTGAAATGCAAAACCTCTCTATCTCTATGCCAACCCCTACCTCATACTGGAGTTTATCTAGCAGCGCCTGATCTTGACTTCATAAATTTCATGAAGTGCCACAGATTGCCTGGGGATTCCAGAAAGTGCATGTGGGGTCCACTTCCTTCTTGAGCGCCGATAGCTTCGCCGCTAAATCGGCACCATAATATAAGTCCGATGCTTCCTGGGGTGTTAAGAGCGGGTCTTGGTAATTCAAATAGGCACCAAAATTGCCATCTGTCTGTACATTCGTAACGGCGGTGTTCAAGCCTGTAATGAAGTCCGTCGTAGACTGGGTATAGCTACCCACGTCGGGAGCGCTGCCATAATTCTGAAACACCCACAAAGCTTCTCGATCGCTATACGCGGCGGTATCATCAGGAGGCACGTTGATCTTGGAGTCCCGTCCGCCGTATAAATTGATGATGCTGAACCAGGATTCGGACTGGGCGCGACCGGCTCCTGTGACATAAGTCCAGAAGCTGCGGACAGCATCTTCGGTCAGGGGCTTCGAGTTTTTTGCAACAAGGGACTTGGCGTAGAATACAGCGTGAGCATCATAGCCACTTTGGGGCTGTTCGAGAGGCCCTGGTGGTGACCCGCCTTCGATGAATAGAAGGCTGTCGGTCCAGGACTTCGCGGTCACATCGGCAGACTCAGGAGTAGGGAAGCCGTTTAGCATGGCAGGTTGGATGGTGGATTGGAACTTGGAAAGATCGCCGAAATACCATCCAGTAATCGTGAAGACGGTGCCTGGGAAGAAGGTTACTTTCTGATACTAAAGGCCCCTTAGACGAAAATTCACCTGTGGTATAAATTCCAAAGGAGAGATTGTTGTCTACTAGGTCCGAGTTGAGTACCCAATCTTGAAGCTTCATAAAAGCATTGGTGGCCGTGTCCACATCATTGAGCGTAGCAGGGATGGAAATTAAGAAGTTGACAGTTTGCGCTGGTGCTTCTTGAGTTTGAAGGTGGAAGGTCGTGACCACCCCGAACATGTCGCCTGCGCCCCTTAAAGCATCGTAGATGTCTGCATATTGGGTGGCAGAAGTTTGTACATAGCTTCCGTTTGCAAGGACGACGTCGAGTCCAACGATGGTATCCATTGCCAGTCCCCAATGACGCGAAGAATGACCGTAACCCCCGTGGAGAAAGTGGCCACCAATGCCAACGCCAGGGCACGTCCCATGTGGAAGAGCGCGCTGTCCTTGGTTGTAAATCCCAAGGGCCAAGTTGCCCAGCCGAACACCTCCTCCAACACTTGCAATATTGGTGGCTGCATGATCAGCTTAGCTATAACAGATGATCGGATTGGCTCACTCTTATCAAGCGCAACTGAGTTGAAGTTCTCCAGATCGATTATTAGGCTACCGTCTTGCCCACCTGTACCATAACTACCATAGCCATGTCCGCCGGAACGTGCCTGCACCTTTACCCCGGAAGAAACAGCGCAGTTGACAGCGGTTGAGACTTGATCAGTTGTTGTCGGCAGGACGATTGCAGCTGGCTTATAAGATAGACGTAAGTTAAAGTCTTGTTGGTAGGTGGTGTAATCTGCGTCCGTGGTGAGCTTGATCGGCACGCTGCCCGCGTTTAAACAATCCGTGAGAGATGCAGCTCTACTTTGAAGAGATGAGTCTGAAAGTGGAAATGCGTGGGTGACTTCTAGGAGCAGAAGTCCCGCCGAAAGGAGGTCAAATATCATCCTGCGTAGTATCAAGAGAAGAAAGTAGACTAGGCCTATCCAACGTATACGAAGCTTTTGTTTTCGTTGACACCTAGGAGATTTAGAGACTTGGGGCTGTTGTAGAGGCCGAAGAACTGCTTAAAAGGAGAAATCGAAATTCGGACAATGCTTCAACGACAAAACAAATATACCTCACCCTGCGTCGATCCCTCTCCGTTTTGTCGAACGGGTGGTGAGAGTGCATACTTAAATGTAAAAGAGTAGACATGGTCCTGGAACACGAGCGCCAGAGTACCAAATTTCGTTTACAATGCGAATCGGGAGGATTTAGGGTGGACAGGCGGGTGTTCCTCTGGCAGGCGGAGTCGAAAAATAACGTGAGCTTCATTTGGGGTCCAGCCACACAGTCAGCAATACGAAGGTAACCGTCAAAAGCATCCGCCATGTCGCTTTTTCACTTAGAACAGAAAATGGAAGTAGATGGCCTGTAATCAATTAATTGCGTGCGCGGAGGGTTGGTAAAAGGCGCAAAATGATGATTTGGTAACGAATGTTGCTGGACACAAGAAGTACTTGCGGCGCTGGCGAGGTGGCCCCAAAAAGTGACCTGACTGATGCTCAAAGTATTGCCACAGTCATTCATAGCAATCCTTAGTCTTTTGAGGCTCTCGAAATCCTGCAGGAGAGGAGCATGGGGATTAATTATTGGTTGGCGTTTGAATGTCAACTTACGATCTCCTCGTGTGAGGGCACAGCCGCGAAGCCTATTGCAAAAGCGGTAGGAGATCAGATATTGGTAAGACCTTGGTGACACATGGTAAGATGATTGTCGCGAGCGTGACTTCTTAGATAGTACCTAATTCCGAGACAATTTTGTCGCTCCCGTCAAAAAACACCTTCTTCTCTGGGTGTGGTGTCCGATCGCTCGCTCCAAAGGCGGCATGATCGGGTCAAGGGAATGGGTATTGGAGTATGGATGCCAGTTGGGACGACGACGATGGCTGGGGTCCTGATAATGCGCTTGTTTCCGGAGCGGGCATAGGGTCCCGAGAGTCACGGTCGAAAAGCGACCCTCGACTAGACGCTTCATGTCCGCTGACCTTCATCGAAAGCAGGTAGAGGTTATTATCAAAGGGGAGTCAGCCTTAAGGGTTTTGCAAGAATACAGTCCTTGTTCCGAATGCCCCTAAGTGAGAGGCAGGCATGGCAGGATGATCGAGCCTAAGCTTGGAGAGGCTCCCAATAATACCCGGGTCCTATCTGACTACACCGAGGCCGAGCAGCTGGCAGGGTTACCATAAATTACTTCTGGAGACGTCGACTAATTGCATATTAGATATGTTCTGGAAATTGACGAATCTTCGTGATCTACCACCTCGAATACTACTGGTGGTCACCTTCGGCACGAAAGCCGAAAAATTCATCTATTTTAGCCGAACCCGCATTCAATCGTTACATCGCTGGCGCCACTTTTGTAGTCGCGCTATGCTCTGAAGCACATCAACACAAGAATGGCTATATAGACGTCAAGAGATAGTCGAATCTACTTTTATCAATCTAGGTAAGGTACCTGTATACGGTCGCATGTGCTGTGAGACCTCAGTCACGATTTCGTTGACATCCCAACGTACCATGGCCAATTTAAAGACCTTAGTTTTCCTCCTGCTTGCATTCGTTAATTTGTCCTCTACATCTCCTCTTATACCCCGTCAGTTCGACCGCGCCTTCTCTCTCGTCTCACGCTCAACTGATCCCTCTCTCAATAATCGCTACATTGCCGAGAATAGTAGCACTGACTTTGGTGCATCCCTCGTCGTTCTCGCGCCAAAGACTGCCAACCACACTGCACCACCGACAACGATTGTTGGCTTCTTTCTCCAGCAACTGTTTGTCTCCAATGACACATATTTTCTGGTTGATCTCCCTATGAGGAGCGGAGGATCGGAATTCGATGGCTGGGTGGTGGGGAACACGAACTCGTCAGGCTTAGCGACGCCGAGCATAGTGCCGGCCGGTGGCAGTACTGGTTGGGGGGTGAGGAATGTGACGCGAGGACGGGAGACGGAGACGAGATTGGTGTTCGAAAGGGCAGGACAGGATGCGGTGTTTCTAGGTACTTTGCTGCTTGATGGCTTGGACTCAGATCGGACCTTGTGGCACTAACTATTATCGGTAGCTTGCAGACGGCAGCTAAGGACATCAGGACCTCCACAGGAGCAACTCATCTTTGGTTTCCCACCGGTTAAGGCCGCCGATTGTAGAAAGATCGACCTAAGACTGCAATATCAGAACGATCGCTCATCTAGCTAGCTGATGGCACGGCTAGGAGTCGGAGGAAATGTTCTCGGTGTGTCCTCTTTTATCTATGTTGCGATGGACTTGTGATGATGACGATGTGGTCTGACGACACGGTGTGGCATCAAGGTTGAGCATGATGTTGAGGATGATCCGGAAGCCTCGCGCAACGTCTCAATAGTTCTTACTATGGGTGGTCGAGCATAAAATACTATTCCTGAACGCTGCAACCGTGATATATGACGGAAGCTGAAATCTATGGTTGTCTGTTGTGAAGAATCTTTGGCGCTTGTCAAGGAGAGTCCACACGATGGCGGCCTGTAAGGGGCTGGTAGCATTAACCCAAATGGTGCCTGGCAGGATCAGCGGCCCGTGGCACGCGCCGTCAAGAGTGATCCGAGGCTGGGTGTCAGAAGTCGTGGCGCATCTGATACACGTCGGGCGGGCGCCAATGCTGACAATCCGATGCGCCACGACTTCTGACACCCAGCTTCGATCACCCACGGTATCACCCTCCTCATAATAAGGATGGCTTTCGACTCGATTACCTCCTTTTGGCGAGATCCAACCCTTGAACTGCTGTGGTTGCGCCGCAGATCCCTTGAAAAAATACTGCACGTTACCAATCCTTTGGGTGTCCTGCGCCCCACTTTTCCTCACACCCCCCCGACCCCCTATACATGCATGCGGCTCAACTTGTACGTTTGAGCACTCCTCACGCACTGCAAGCGAGCCGAATTTCACATTGGGGCGAGAGGAAATATCATAGGCTCCGCTCTGGACCGCAGGGGCGGCTTCGCAAATGGACATGGATTCCTCTGCCTTTATTGCGCCATGAACCGACTTCGCCTTGAGCCAGCCCATATACGGTTGCGGCACAGCTCCACGATTTCCGCCTGCTGTTTCACAATTATGTCCATCACTGTGCACTCTTTTTGGCGCGCAGCGTTCCTATCTTCTCTCAGACAGCCTGGAAATGGCAGTCGTCATTGCACCAGCTTCGTGGATTGCGATTTTGTCTTGCCTTGCTACTCTGACTTTTTGTCAGAGAGATTGTAGCTCTTCATATCCTCTTCCAATATCTGTTCCTATCCGTGACGTTAACCTCCAGGCACCGGTCACACGGCGAGGCATTGCTGCGTCGTTTGGTAGTCCACCCCAGAGTATCGCATTTCAAGCCCAGCTGTATAAACCCTTCTGTGACGCGCCTCATAATTGAATGCTCACGTTCTATACAGGAACGTCAACGAAACTTGGGTGTATGACTCCCAAGGGTTCTGCGATCCACAGCAGACTGACATACAATGTTATGGTAATAATGGCGGAGCTTTTGATCCAAGCGCATCACCGTCCTGGACGAAACTTGATGCCCTCAAAGACAATCATGTTCCGGAAGATGGATCCATCGTCAATGTGACGAATGATGTGCTAGGGTCCGACATCCTCACTCTCAATGCGTCTACGAAGCTTGAAAATTTCACCTTTCATTTTCCTCGACAGCGCTATTCGGCAGTGACGATGAACTCCATCGGGCTGGGATCTGACTCGACTTTATTGACAGCCTTGCAGAACGATAGCCGAATAGCTTCCCGATCCTTCTCTTATTTCCAAGGTCTGACGGGAGAAGATGTGCCTCACCAGATGGACGGCACCCTTCTTTTAGGCGGCATTGATCAAGCGAAGATGCAGGGAACAAACTACAGTTCACCGTTGGTGCGAACAGTCAACTGCAACACGGCACTGTTAGTAACGATAACCAATATTGAAATGACGGCGCCAGATACGGGAAAGGCTGTTAGTATCATCGGAGACTCTCGAGGCTCTGCGATACAAGCATGCATCCATACTGACAATACTCTGGTAAACATTCCGTCGGATATATGGGATAACTTCGCGAGCAAAGCCTCTGGGAACTATCTTGGCCGCGCGTATGGCCTCAAACCCTTTGGTGCTAATTATGAAGCTGATGGAGTGTAAGTCTTTTTATGAACCACCTCTTTGCTTGCGACTAATGCCGTCCTAGCTACGCGGGGAGCGTAACTTTTACTCTCCAGTCTGGTCTCAAGGTTGAGATACCAAACGATCAATTGATCAGTCGAGACACTTCTATCGTCAAGGACGGCAGCACCGTTTACAACTCGAGTATCCAAGAGATCATGCTGAATGGACTTCAAGATCTCAACAAAAACGATATGCCTCAGCTTGGGCAAGCTTTTCTTAGCCAAGTCTATTTGCACGTGAACTATGAATTGGGAATATTCTCAATGTGGAACGCAAGAGCAACGACGGATGAGAATCTTGTTGGGATTGGACCTGGAGGAAGTATTGGATGCTCGGAACAGACTTCAACGACAGAGAATGGCAATAAAGCGAGCCCGAGTCCGGGTCCGTCGTCTGGAATGTCGACAAGCACGAAAGTTGGCATCGTTCTGGGAACTTTGCTTGGAGTTACTTCGCTCATCTTGATTGCGCTAGCTGTCCGCATTTGGCGTCGACGGAAGGGATTGAAAAGATACAACGATACCGATCGAGTCTCAAAGCACAACCCGCGATGGTTGATCCACTCCAGGAAGAACAATATTGATCAACGCTTGCCAGAGATTGTGGATGAAGGAGCCGGTGGCGGCGTTGCAGAATTATCAGATGAGAGCAAGAGGAGGAGCCTTGTAGAACTGGGAGGCTCTGGTCAATGGCAAAAGTCCTATGGTGGTTCTAGTGAAGGATCATCCAGGACTCAACCTTCTGGCACGACACCCCTTTCAGAGCTGCCAGCTGAGCCGGGTCGGAGATGAAGAAATGGCTTGATAAAGTGACGTTGGGATAATGGCATAGAATTGATCGATGAAAGACTTTCTGGTTATTGTTCTTTGGCTACAGCAAGTACTGTGTTTCTAGCAAATGTTTCATCGACAAATACCACTTCTTAGATACTGGAATGGTACCATGGAGGCTCAACGCTGAGACAGCAATTGCTAAGATCCTCTGTGATTTTCTACACTGGGCCCCCCCTACCGGCTAATAATCGGCCTGAGGAGCCTAAAGGGTGCCCACGATTTCTCTCACCCAGCCTCGAGTGTCTTCAACCGCATCTCCGACCGCATCTCCAAATCTCCAACTTCATAGTCGTACCTATAGATTTCTACCAATTGCAGTCCTCCAACCTCAGCGCTGTACCAGTAAGAATTTGCACCATGCTCTGAAGACTTTTATTAGATTTCTGTTACAGTTCGGTGGCATTCTCTTTACATTTGCCGCATGAAACGCCTACGCTCCGTCTCTTTCCAATTTTGCGCCATGTCCTCGACAAGCAAACCATCTATCGCAATCCTTAACGACTACGCGTCCATAGCTCCTCCTAAGCTGTCCAACCTGGCGCCTCGCCTCGATGTTGTTCCAATCGCCGGCTCCTTTGACATCCGCGATCCTGACGCTCGCGCACGTCTGATCCAGGCTCTCCAACCGCACAGTCTGATCTCTACTATGCGCGAGCGAACCGCCTTTCCTGCCGATGTAATATCTGCTTTGCCTAACCTGAAAGTCCTGCTGACTACCGGTATGAGGAACGCTGCGATCGACCTCCAGGCTTGTAAGGAGCGGGGGATCATCGTTGCTGGCTCAACTGGCAAAGGCAGCGAGTCGCATCCCAATCGATGGGCGGCTGGTATGGCAAAATTCCAACCAACGAATGAACACACTTGGGCATTAATACTTGGGCTTGCGAAACGCATCGCTGAAGGAGACGTGAGTATCCACACCGGTGCCTGGGAACCGGGCCTAGGTATGGGATTGGCAGGTAAGAAACTCGGGCTGTTGGGACTAGGGAGGCTAGGCGCCCAGTGTGCGAGGACAGGAATGATGGGTTTTGGCATGGATATCATTGCGTGGAGTGAAAACTTGACACAAACAAAGGCCGACGAAGCGGCCAGAAGCTTGGGAGTGGAAGACGGCCAATGGAAAGTGGTAAGCTCGAAGGAGGAGCTCTTCCAAGATTCCGATATTTTGAGCGTTCATTACGTTTTGTCAGAAAGGAGTCGGGGGATTGTTCGAGAGAAAGAGTTGAACGCGATGAAAAAAGATGCTCTTCTTGTAAATACGTCGAGAGGGCCGTTGATTGATGAGAGGGCACTTTTACAATGCCTGACAAGTGGACGAATACGAGGTGCGGCCATTGACGTGTTCGACACAGAGCCGCTCGAGAAGAATAGTGAGTGGAGGACTACTGACTGGGGGAAAGCAGGCAAAAGCGCGGTCCTTCTCAGTCCTCATATGGGGTACGTCGAGGAGGAGACTATGAATGCCTGGTACTATGAGACCGCGGAAAATGTGGAGAGATGGTTGGATGGAAAAGAACTCAAGTCAGTGATCGCCATGCCATAAATACGACGAAGAAGGCTAGGACTGATCCTCGTCGTTCCGTATCTGCACCTTGATTGCCCCCGTCTTAGGGTCGGCGGCGGTTTTAAATGCTTCTATGGCGTCTTCGAGCTTGAAGCGGTGTGTGATAAGCTTCTCGAGGTTAATGACGCCAGACTTAACCAACCTGATTGCTCTCGGCCAGGTGTTGCAATACCGATACTGGTACTGCAGATCAATCTCCTGTGTGCTCAGCCTCATGAATGGGATTTTCATTTCGTTCTTTCCCACGCCGATCACAAAAACTTTGCCGCCGAATTTCACGCTCCATATTGCAGTGTTAACGGAGCTTTCTACTCCCGTACACTCCATTGCAACCGACGCTCTGATTCCTCCCATTGCTGCCACGACCTTTTCTGCGCATTGTTCGGCCCCCAGACCGATTTCTACCTTCACTGTTGATACTCTCGGTACAAGCTCTTTCGCAAAAGCCAATCTTCCGTCATCAATGTCTGTCACTACGATAGGGGAAGCGCCCGCAGCACTAACGCATAGAAGGGTGATCAAGCCAATTGGTCCAGCTCCGCAGACGAGGACTGGGTCACCTAGATGCACTCCGGCACGTTCTATTCCTGCGAGTGCGACGCTAAGAGGTTCTAACAAGCTCCCATTCTCATAGCTCATGTCGTCAATTTTGTGGCACCATACAGCAGGATGTACGACATATTTTCTGAGCAGCCCATCGATCGGGGGCGTAGAGAGGAAACGGACATTCTCGCAGCCGTTGTATCTCCCCGTCAAGCATGGTTCACAGGCATTGCAGATAATATTAGGTTCAATGGCAACCCGATCCCCTTTTTTCAAATGTGTAACAGAGGGGTGGACTTTGAGTACCTGACCGGCCGACTCGTGACCGAGGATGTGGTCGTCCGTGACTATCATCGGTCCGATTGCACCAGCATGCCAGAAATGTACATCACTACCACAGATGCCAGTGCTCTTGACTGCTAGAAGGACTTCCCCATCTTTTAGGTCGGACGGCGGCGGGGCAGAATCTGCTAGCCAGAGATTATGCGCAGGATTTGTATAGACGCCTAGATTAGGTTTGAGTGACAATTCGGTCGTTGTAGTGGTAGAGCTCGACATATCGTGTAGTAATGCAAATATGTAGGCAGTTCTTCTGTGGCCTTGAAAGTGCGAGGGAGAGGTTTTGGATATTAATACTCGGCAAGCTCTGGTAGAGTTCAAGCGGCCTGTTGAGGCAATCAACCGGAGTCCGGCATTTAAACTTAAAAGCCCAAAGCAAAGAGCCTACTTGTGCAGACTGTTTTTAACTACCCCTCCGGATGGTGGGGTAGGTTGGCTTCAACTCTTTCTCGGGCCATTGATAGCCGACACTTTGTTGGCATGGTCCAGGAATATTCTATGCGTTGCCTTGCTCTCCTTTGGTCTGGAGAAGGCGTCGTGTTGTCTCATGTCATAATTATTGAAGATGCAATCCGTGATGGGGACAAGGCCATGCTCCCCAACATTTGCGGGCTTGCTTGATCCTCAACTTCAAAGATGGTTTCTTTATTTGAGGGTGGTGTAGATTTATGGCTCTGTGCCTACTATTGAAGCATTGGAGATTTGCTTAACAACAATCGCCTCTCATCCACTTCTCCTTGTGATTATCGGCCTCTCAGGTGGGTCTCGATAGGTAATTGGCGAGGTGTCGATCGGTTGTGTCGACCTTCTGGCAAGCTGGGATAAACTATCGTACGCCTCCCATGACTTACTAGCAAGGCACCGTCGTCATGTGCTTATAACCAGTCGTGTAACAATGAGGAACGCGAAAATCGAATGCGTATGATCAGACATGGTGACGCTTGTACGAGATTGAATTTGATGCCATTTTGCGTGGTTGATCTGTCGTCAACACAAAAGAATCTGACCGAAGTACTGGACTGTGCATGTGAGATCTGCCAATTCATTTCCTGAGTGTCAAAATTCTTACAGAGATACTTCAGTGCTTGAACTACGTCCTAGATGCTCTGACTCTCTTTAAACATGAGATGATATTTGTATTTCGTGTAGTGGACGGGCGGCGTCGGGCCATGTACCAGCTTCGAGACCGCTGCATCATCGTTGATCGGTTTTCATTATCTTTTCGGTAGCTTCAGAAATTGTTTACTACCAATAAATTCTAGCCGTAAGATTCCGATGTAGCCTGGGATAGTCTTGCCGAACAGCACGGGTATTGATTCCGGCCCTTTATCACACCCATACACCCCTCTTTTACCTACATGCTTCACATTGACTGTAGGTTTCCTTTACATATCTAATGGGTATCTACGTATCACTCTTTGTCCTTTCGGCGATCTTTTCGGACATTTCATCATTTGCATAAGTAACATAGGGGTCCCGTTTTTCAAGTATAAGCTGGCGCCGTTTTAGGAGTTTTGACAAGATTCAATGTACAATGAAGTATCACAGCAACCTTCACTACCCAAATCCGAGAAACCCTACACCGAGCAAGTAGGGCAACAGATGGTTAATACCTTCTTCTATATATCTTTAAGAAAGGTCGCCTGACTACGAGAATATGGTGAAAGCATCAGGGGAGTGGCCACTCTGTTTTAGGAGAAATGGCGCAATGATTGCCTTGCCATACTTTGGGTCGATGTAGGACAGCGAGGACGGAGAAGTCCCAATAAAGCGGGAGCAGAAACCGATGTTCTTCAACGGTTTATACGCTCGTGACTGTGAAGATATCTGTGTAGATGAGGGATCATGGAAAGACCCAAGCCTGATGGTGAATTCGAGCTGCTAGACTACCTTAAAGACCTGATGAAGCTCGTTGATCTCGCACTCCGCCCAAGTAGTGTACCATGGAGAATTGAGGTGGGAAAGAAGGTAAAATAGCCCGGGAGGGAATTTCAGTTCTTGTTTGAGATCAACCCGTTTCTTTGAGTCACTTAAAAGTACTTTGCGGGAGCTGGGGAGATTGTGGTACGGCGGATGATTTTGCGCTGAGGCAACGGCGACATCAGGAGAACTTTCATCGCAGGGTGATGGGAAGCTCGAACAAGGAACGCTCTACGCGAGCAGAGCTTTTCACGCACAAATTTCAACCCCAAAGCATGTAAAGCTCGTCTGGTTTGCCTTACCTTTCGAGTATGACGAGTCGGGCTTGCCAGGGAAGTAGAACGAGTGGAGCCGTGAGCCATCGTCGTCATGTTGCTCCACGTTTCCCGCCCCATTCTCGCCCTCCGAGCCGTGTAGAAACGATCCGCGGGGTCCCTGATTAATGCACAGAAGCGCCATTCCGTTCCACGTGCTGGTGAGCTTGTATTATGCCTTATGCCAACTGCATCGTGGAGGATTGAAAACATGCTCGGGCAAATCGTATCTGCGGCAGCGTTGAAATCCCAAGGAGATCTACCTGGTGCTCAGTAGAAATCCCACGCTCTTCAATTAATTGTTTCTATCCTTGGATTCGGAGCGTAGAATCGGCGCTTGTAAGGGTCAACTGCGCTTGCAAGGAAGACGGATTCGCCAGAGCTAGCACCTCCCAAAATGGGTCGAATCCGCCATTCGCGGATGACGAGGCCACCATCCCGCCTGGACGCCGGCCAAGCCATTCCTGCGTCTATCCCTCCCCCGGCCTTGGTGCAAAAGAGACGCCAGGCCGCTCAAAGGACCGGAACCTTAGCGGGAATTTTCAAGTCCCATGCTTCCTGCAGACCCTTGCTAGATTAAGCTTGAGCTTTTCAACAAGTCCCTCGCGATCTCCAGATCGACCTGTGTGATCCTGCCTGTAGACGAGCGGCTTTGAAGAGCGGTTTGATGGAAGCTGTGCCTCGAAGACTGACTTCTCTTATTGGACATCCAACTCTCGGTACTTGTGGAAATGGGCGTCATCAGCGACATCAGTTTATCAATCTACCACCTGAGCTTCAACCTAGTTTAGTGAGATATGCTGACACCCGCCAGACGTCTAGGGGATTTAAATCCGTTCATGCAAAAGCTAATAATAATGTCGCTCCCACGTTCGAAATACTATCTTTCGTCGTCGGTGTACATCTATGCTCCGCACAGCTATCCTCCTTGGTGAATATGGTAGCAACGCAATTATTTTGCCACTTCAGCGTCATGCACTGCCTTGCACTCCTCTCTCTTCTCTCTGCTCCTTACACGGTTTATGCCGCCCCGATGCCTGCGGTGCCTAATTACCACGTCTACCTAGCCGGCCCATCAGTCTTTCTCGAAAACAGTACCGACACCGCTCGCGCGCAAATAGCGACTTGTTCAAACCTTTCCCTTGTGGGTGTTCATCCCCTCCGCGAAGTTATAGAGGAACTTGATGGAACGCTTCCTCCTGGCGTGCAAAGCCCCGACAATCGTACCGACCAAGACTGGTACCAAGCAGACTTGGATAAAATACATGAGTCGGCGGGCATCATTGCTGAGCTTTCAGCGTTTAGAGGCCCAAGTATGGATCCAGGAACGGCCTTCGAGCTGGGATATGCGGTTTCAAGAGGGTTAAAGGTTGCCCTGTGGAGCGACACGTGGAACACAACATATCACGGAAGAGTAGAGGCGGATACGCAGTTGGCAATGGAGAAAGGAATCCCAAGTGACGTATTGGGACCAGGTAAATGGGCGGACGTTGATCGTGAGTATTCCTTTCTGTTATGCGTTGCTGATTTTCCGGTACTCCGATTGTTCTGTCTTAGGTGTACATCTAGCTGTTTTCTCTTTAGGCTTGCTCTGATCATTGCGGCTTTATGAAAAGTGAACTCATTATAGCTAACTATGTAACATTAGCTCTCAACGCCACCGAGAATCTCATGATCACCCGGCCAGACACGCCTGTATACGCAACATTCGGAGATGCAGCTGTGGCAATGGCCAAGCTTCTGGGAGCCCCATCTCAGCCATAGCTGACGATGTTAGAAGAGATTATCCATAGTTCTTAATAATTAGTCTGGCATATAATTATAATGTATCCACATTGACCGCTAGGACCATGTATGGATCAGTCATCCCTGTCTATTGTCCTTCCCTCTCTACACTTCACTAGTGGTTTTTCGTCATGACGGCGGCAAGTGAATTCTTCCTCCTTATTACTACTAGCGTTGGATGGCCGTGTAGTGTACCTCTGCTGTTGACAAGGATCTGCATAGACGTACTTGATCTTTGGCCCTTATGTGAGTCGTTCCCTTTGTTCATTTATAGCCCCAATAAGAGCCAAATAAATTGAATGAGATATTATCGGAAATATTTCTTACGAGCTGCCAAAGACAGTTGTATCGTTGCGAGGTCCGAGATGCGCTGACGGTGCCTGCATTAAACTCGTGACGCCTTGATCTTAAGGCTGTAATCCACAAGGTAGTGGCTGATTATTTCGGTGTTCAGGAAAGATATAGAGCTTTACCTGAGGCCCATTTAATGCGGATCGTTCGGAGAGAGCTTGGCAATCACGCAAAACGAAATGACTAGCCTAGTCAGTGATGAGCGGCGGGGTCTCAAGGCGGATGCACTTGGCAGTGTACAATAACATCATGCCGACAACAAATCTCGATGTTCGCCCTATCTTGATCCTGGTATACCATCAGGTACGTGCAGACTCATCCGAAGCACTATGCTCCCAACGGAAGCTGCAATGGCCAAGGTCAGCAACCTTTGTCCTCTTCTGTAAGACCATAAGTATATAGAGTAGTGCCCAGTGCCTCACTTTTGAATTCCAGTGGCCGGTTAAGGTGGTTGAAGCAAAACGTCTAGTTTTCCGATATGCAGTACTTTCTTTGTCGTTTTTCCATTCTTTTAGGGCTTGTGAATAAGTTTTACTTTGCCGACGCACAGTTTCCGCCTAGCCCCAACAATGTGACAATCCTGCCTTCGAAATTTGATGATGGGGTTTACATATCATATAAAGAGGTGCGCCGGCTGATAATGACTTTTCAAAAGTGGCGTTGATACTTAGCCTACTCTAGCCCGGCATTTGTGAAACAACGCCAGGAGTCAAGTCATATAGTGGCTATGTCCACCTGCCACCAGGCACATTGGGCGACTTAAACGAAGCGCAGCCATATCCAATAAACACCGGCTTTTGGTTCTTCGAATCTCGCAAGGATCCCGAAAATGCGCCTCTCAGCATCTGGATGAATGGTGGCCCAGGAAGCTCGTCAATGCTGGGGCTATTTGTGGAGAACGGTCCTTGCTCAGTCAATTCCGACTCTAACTCGACAACCATTAATCCATGGTCTTGGAACAATGAAGGTTAGCCAGTGGATGGGCTCCTGCGGAGAATTTTCTAACATGCTTCTTTAGTTAACATGTTATATCTTGATCAGCCCACGCAAGTCGGGCTATCGTATGACACTCTGACGAATATAACGTCTAACCTTCTCACCGGGGAGATCAAGAAGCTCAATGCCACTGACGGGATTCCCGAACAAAATAACACATTCCTTGTTGGTACTTATCCGAGCCAGAATGTCAATTTCACAGCACAGGGTAGTGCGAACGGAGCACGAGCCCTTTGGCATTTTGCGCAAGTTTGGTTCCAGGAGTTTCCAGCGTACCATCCTAATGATGACCGGATCTCTATAGCAACAGAATCATATGGTGGTCGCTACGGGCCCGCTTATTCTGCCTTTTTTGAGGAGCAAAATCAAAAGATCGAAAACGGAACATGGACTGACGTCGGTGAAACGTATATTATCCATTTAGACACGCTCCTCCTCGTCAATGCTTGCATCGATCGACAAGTTCAATGGCCATCATACCCGCACATTGCCTATAATAACACCTACAGCATCCAGGCTGTCAACGAAAGTGTCTATCAGTCCATGATTGACGGGTATACCAGGACTGGTGGTTGCAGAGACCAGATTAATACTTGCCGATCACTATCGCTGCTTTACGATCCTACCAATCAAGGGTTTAACTCTTCTGTGAACAAAGTATGCCAAGCCGCCGAATCGTACTGCACAGAGTATGTCCGCGATCCGTATATAAATTATTCAGGCCGTAATTACTACGACTTTGCCACTATAGATCCAGACCCATTCCCGCCACCATTTTACGAAGGGTATTTGAATCAACCACACGTTCAGGCGGCCCTTGGAATCCCTCTCAACTGGACACAAAGCTCTGGTCCAGTCGCCACCGCGTTCCGAAGTATTGGTGACTACCCACGTCCTGGCTGGCTCGAAGACCTTACGTATCTGCTTGAGAATAATATTAAAGTTGCTCTTATGTATGGCGATCGCGACTATGCTTGCAATTGGCTTGGTGGCGAAGCCGTATCTTTGGCGGTGAATTACACTTATTCGGACAAATTCCGTGCCGCAGGCTATGAGGGCATCCAAGTTAACGATTCGTACACAGGGGGTCAAGTTCGGCAGCATGGCAATCTCAGCTTTAGCCGGGTCTACGAATCTGGTCATGAAGTACCTGCTTATCAACCCGAGACCGCCTACCGGATTTTTATGCGGGCGCTCTTTAACCAAGACATAGCTACCGGGCAAATCGACATCGCTGTGAATGGAGACTACAGTACAACGGGACCAAGCGATACGTTTAATATCAAAAACGAGGACCCGCCGGACCCACCCGGGCTGTGCTACGTCCTGGACTTATCGTCGACCTGCACAAATGATCAAATCGATAGCATTGCCAATGGTTCAGCTCTCATCCGTGATTGGATTTTAATCGATGGCAATACGACGGGTTTATCAGCGAGAAATAAACGGGATCAGTAAGGGATACTTAAGTTTGTCACTTTGAGGTTTGGTATTTGAGAAAGATTGAGATATTTGTAAAGGCATTGGAGGAATGGGGTTTTCTGTAGATGGTCGAGCTCTAGTTGAGTGGCCAATTTTTGCCTACTGGATGCATCCTACAATGTTGGCCTAAATCTGCAGAGAGCAAATTTCAGTGCATTGTCATGTGATAATAGTACCACGATTGGACAATAATAAATCAGTAGTCCGAACAACATGATTTTGATGCGGTCCTATATAAATTTAGTGAAAACACTAGCAAGCAAGCGCGCCGACGGAGTGGTAGTAGGAAGAGAAACGGTTCAACGTAAGCTGATTGGTGCTGGAATGATGTCTAGTATTATCTGCCTCGGCATGAGATAGATCATATTGATTTTCCATATCACCTTTAAGCTTGTTATGCCTCTTCATTATCTGTGGCCAGAGCTTTGTCGAAAACTCGCAAAGTATGCTCCCAAATTCTTTCTGGCCATCCATGCTCCTTGTACTCCTCTAGCACGCCACCCGTGGAAACCTTCTCGCTGGAAGAGCCCACGCGCCATGCCCCGGGGTTGCTATACGTCTCACTAGTTAGATGGAAAGCTTGACGCTCGCCACTGTTCTCCACAGATGTGCCAAAAAGCAACATAGCCATAGCGGCGAGAAGTCGGATCAAAGCTAATTGCACTCTCCAAATCAATCCTGATGATTGCGGCGGAGTTAGACGGGCAAAGATATCTGTCTGGACTAGGCCGGGAAAGGCGTGCAAAAAGGCTATCTGTTGCTCATTCGTGGCTAAATGTTCGAAGGCGAGGCTAGTCATAGTAGTCATGTGGTTGATGGCGGCACCAGATGACCAATGCCGCTCAAGGTGAATGTCATCGTCGTGCATCGGTTTTTCGTTACCCCCGTTTAGGACGCTTAACACGCGCGGGTGATGAGATTGACGGAGTAATGGTAATAGGTTCCATGTAAGTCGCATCCGCGAGTAATATGAGATCGCGAAGGAGCTCTCTACACCTTCCTTGGTGACTGAATATTGTCAGCTTTGGCAAATCAGGGTCTAAAGAAACATGCATTGCGGGCCGTTCAAAGGGTACATGCCCGGACTCATATACAGCAAGTCCAACTTTCTCTCCGCGGCAATGATCTTCTTGGTCGCGACATCAATACTGGAAAGCAGCAAGACGTCGATTTCGATGAACACGATTTTCATTTCTGGGTTGAGAATTCTTAGCTTGTCGCATTGTCTTGCAAAGCGTTCTTTCGATCTTCCAAGAACGTAGAAGGTCGGCGTGCGAAGCATAGGGGCGATCTTCTCGAGCGTGCCGGCACCAATGCCGCTTGTGGCGCCAACGAACACACAGACAAACCCACCATGATGCTCGTTTGTGAAGCGTGCATTGAATTGTGAGACCTCCGTAGCTTTTACCATGATTCATCGATGTAGGATAATAAACATTGAGTAGATACTGTTGACAAGCCGTGGTTATAAATGTCCTCACGGACTTTGCGCTCTGTCATACTTTTTAACCCCGTTGAAAAGCAAGGAATCGCTTCGAGGCTGTAGGGTGTGGACATTGTTAATGATTGGAAAAGTTAAAAACACGAGATACATCATCCCATTCAGCTGATATTTGCGAATACGAGGCACCCCAGAGGGTTGGAAGAATGACGTGGGCAAGAGAAAATTTCATCGTTCCGACTAATATGTAAAACTATTGTAGTGAAGATCTTCGGGTCTAGGCGTCAGAAGTCGAGGCGTATCTACTATACACCGGGCGGGCGTAGTGCGATTAATCAGACACGCCGCGACTTGTGACACCCAGCCTTGCTTAACGGGTCCTTTGGGGCTCCCAGACCCTAAGCATCATCCATTCTAGGCCTTGTCCCTGTTTAATCGGCCTAGACCCGGCAACCTCGAATGGAACCAACCACAATTGTGGCGCGGTTTCGCCTGTGAATGGTAAGCCTCGAAATGTCCGATAGGGACTACATATCTTCTACATTTTTGACGTTCAGGCTATAGCTTGACGTCGATAACGAATGAGTGTTCTCTTCATGTATGAACCGGGAGCATGAACTAAGTTGTCTAACAGGTAGAACCTCCTCAGCAACCCGACAACTTCAACTTTGACTCTCAAACTGTTTGCGGTATACAATCTAACAATGCTGAAGGAGCGAGCTAGCAAAAACGCGAAAAGACGCATATTAATCGGAACTCGTTATCCTAACCTTTCGAAGAATTGCCGCTTTGTCATTTTTACGCTACTATCAGAGGATATAGAAGTTCCAAGCGGCTAGCTTTCCATTGCCTCTGCGCAAAGTAGATGCTACCTTATCTCATTCTTTGTAAGCCAAAATGTTGTAAGTCAACTTTGCGTCATCGTAAATATATCGGGCCTCGGCGGGTCGTCTAAGATTGGCGTAATCCTACACAACCATAGTAAATCCTGATGGCGTATTCAGGCGATTGAAGCTGGATATAGAAGTCGTGACATATCCAGTATACATTATGCAAGAGCCAGTAGTAACTACTAAATGTGCCTTGCCTTCAAATATTCAGCTTCAACGCGTTGCATCTCCGTCCTGACAGGATCGTTACGGAGAAGAGACAGTCTTGTAGCTATCCAAACCACTTATTCGGCCTTGTCACCTATTCCGCGTACAGGATTGGGTAGTTGTTTGAGTCATGGCTTTCGGTCGCCCGATCCACCTTTAGTCGCGTCGGAGGTTTTGTTCTAACACATATCTCTCTAACTCTCTGTCTCTTCCTTACCTAATCCAATTCTAAACGACAAGACGAAAGTGGCAAGATTTTCTGCAGACATAATTAAACAGAAGCGCGAGGGATTAGTCATGGGGACTAACTCCCAGATCAAGAATCGTATTTCGGATAGGATTTGATCATATCCCTGACTGGAAAGATCAAAGAACGAGCCAGGCGGCTGAGCCAGGTGACTGAGACTCAAAGTATGGCAAGCCTTTTCGATGGCAAAACAGCAGTCCTAGGTTTTACTTTCGTTCCCTGGTCCGATGAATCTGCCTTCGATTGCTTTCTACATCGATGACCCTTTAACAATATGCGTGCAGAACCATTTCTAAAGCAGATATGAGTGTCAGATCTCGCAGTAGAAGCTTTGGGACATGTTCTATTATGTCATCTCTATACCTTAGCTACGGGTTTCTGAGAAATCTAAAATTAGGATAGAGAGACTTTGGATTAGTACTGTAAATTCTTGTAAAGCTTTGAGTGATCTGCCACAGAAATCGCCAAGTCAGATCCATTTGGACTATGTAGTTGGGGTGACGATTGTAGATGCCGGGCCGGCCGGATCAGCAGCAGAATGAGCTGACAGCGACGAACATGAATGTGATTTGAGAAGGTACTTTAGTCAGAATGAGTAGCAGAGTAAGAAATCAGAGAAGTAGTGGACGGAAGAGTAGTACGTGTGAATGATGTGAAAATGAAGTGTACTTAAGGAAAAATATACGAGGCCGAGTATTAGAAGTTGTAGCACACCCGATTATTTCAATTGGTACTCGCCGAGCTACTACTTCAATGCACCACGGCTTTCACCATTCTAGATTGATGGTAGAAAGCATACAAGTGGTTGAGGGGCAAGTCAAGGATCGTGTGTGAACGTTGGGGATATCTGGACACGACGGGACAAGACAATACTAAACTAGTGAGATAGTAATGACACATTGCATTTAGCGTAATACATCTTTCAGATTATTTGTGAATGTTCCGTCTCTTGATTCCTATACTAAAGCCAAAGTCAACGTGATTGTACAGATCATTGTTGGAGCCCGTTGACGAGTAAGAATATTAGGAAGAATCTCGCTCTGATCCGCAGTTTCAGATCCTGTTCTGCTTGTTTAGCGAACTACCCGTTGCTGCAGCAGAGCGGGAATAGCCTTTCTTTCTGTCCACTCCGTACACTTTTCCAGCGGTGGAACATGTTCTCCAGGTCCATAGGGTTTTCCATCCAGTTTGCATCTTATGTAGGCCATAGCCGAAGGGCTAAATACCTTCTGCTTTCGGGGAGCCGGTAGGCACTGCAAAATAGTGTTTATTATCGTAGGATAACTAGCAGCTTCAATCTTCCCGAGGTATTAGCTTGCGTGGAAAGTCTCAGAGTCCTCGAATGAACGACCTGGCTTGGTCTCGTAATGGTAACCTGTGACGAGGTCGCCGGAGACATGATGAATGCGGCCGCTTCCGTCGGAATTGGTTCGGACGAAGATCACCGTGTGGTAGCGGGGGTAATTGAAGTCCGGGTCCTGGAGAGCAAGTCTGTACTGTACTTTATACACACTATAGGACATCTTGGGTATAGGGAGAAGGGGTAGATTAATGGTCTTGAACAGATAGAGGATCATAGGATGAGAACAAAATCAACATAACAAGAGTAAATCATCAATAATGATTATAAAATCAAGCAAAGAGCTCATTAAGACAAGGTAGTTTTATATTTTCCAATTTCGGGTATTGGGGCTCTTTCTCTGGCACCTAGTCGCCTTAGTGCATTTCATCAGCCGCCTGTAAGAGGGCAAGGATCTAATGCTAATTCATAGCATTACGCCTGTCAAATGATGGTGCCACTGTGCAAGTAATAGCCGCATGATTCGACGCTGTCCAGAAGTATATTGGGTTAGATAAATATTAAATTTTTGGTCACCTTATGGAAAACGGCCTGCAGATCTTTCCATTTTGGAAGTGTCAGTTTTAAAATCTTTGTTAATCGAAGAAATTATCTGCTATCGGTATTTAGCCGGTAGAGTCTCGCTGCGGCGTAGCTGTACTGTAAGCGCTGGTTGCGGCCGAAAGGTGCGGCACAGCACCAGAATTGAGGTTGCCTGTCTGGGCCACATAGGTTGCCCAGGGATCGCACACTAAAATTGAATCTCCTGAAACAATATCTGAAACAAAGCAAGTTCAGCCGGCCATGGAGTGAGGAACTCTTCGAACCGGGTTGGCCAATCATCAGCATCCCATGGGAAAAACATTGCTACCGAGACAAAGTCCCAATACGACGGATACCATCCAGCATGTTCCCAATCAATAATCGCAACTTGGAAACATTTCCCTTGGCCTGGGACTTCAGGAGCAACTTTTTGGACAAGGATGTTCCGCCGGACGACGTCGGAATGGGAGAAAGTCGGTGGATGATCATGTAAAGCGAGTGACAGGTTTCTGGTATAGTAATCTGCTTTTCCGCCATAGCCTTTGTGTCCCGCGCGGGTCTTGGCTTGTAGCTTCGCAACGAGACCCATGTTCAAGTCGTGCTCAGTACGAAATGGTCCGGAGATTGACGATGTCCTTTCTTCAGTCCAGAATAAGGCATGATTTAGATCGCGATGACAGACATCGCCATAATAGCTAGGAGAAGTAAGGTCGCGCATCTGCGTGAATATGACACGAAGCTTGCCGACGATGATGTCCTTGTCGCCGTCGTCGAGCGATGGCCACATCTCCTCGAGCGTCTTCCCAGGGAGAAGCGACATTATCAAATAAAACATGCCATTGCTATCGGTTTTATACATTGCGTAAAGACGGGGGGCAGGGACGGATGGGATCGCGTTTTCGAGAAACAGCAAATTCTCGCCCTCCAACTGGCGTACGTTGGGGCCGTACTTGACAAAGAAATGCTTGCCTACAGCAACAACTTTGCGGGATCCTTGGTCTGGTTCAAATTGGCACGTTGAGGTGTCAATGTCGGACTGGCTGGGTAGGGGAGCTGGGAGGTAGCTTGGGTCACGAAAGTATGGGAGAGGTGGAGGTTGCCACATGTTCAAAAATTTTTTGTAGAGAGATAGAGTGCAGCAGGTTAACTTGAAAGGCGAAAGAGCGGCCTAGGAGATCCCGGATTGTGGAGAGAAGTTGAATGGTCTTCGGACTACGCGGCCTTATTGTTTTGCAGAAGGTAACTTCTGTTGCGTGAGACAGATGGACCTGGAGCTGGTTTTCATTCAGTATGCGTTGTGTAGATGATTCTTAGAGTCGACACTGAACACGTTACAGACCTCTCCGCGAAGATTCCAAATTGTGAAAAATTAACAGAAATGAAGAGGACGTCCCATTTGACCAGCGCGGTGGCCACTAAGCGAGCGAGCTGTGTACCAAGTGACTGTACCGACTGGGCTGGAAAGCAAAAAGGGTTTGTTTCTTTCGGCGGCGCTCTCAGCCCCGACGTGAAAGCCAAGGGGTGCGGAATGCGCCCGGAGCTTTGAGCCGAAGGCCCCGCGGTTGCCGTTCTGTGCACGAGAAGGGCCATACGTCTTACCGACTATCGACTACGAAAAGATCTTAGCAAAGATTGAAGGAATACTAAGCGACTCCAAAGAGCTGTTAAGTTATATACTGTCGAAAGTTCAAGAACATATAATACAAGGGCCGCCGTATCTGTAAGTGTCAAGGTGACGGAGAGGTTTCAATATGCCCTGCACCCCCTCGTCTAATGCCAGAGAAAGTGAAATCTCTTCTTCAAACCTCAAATTACGAACGAGTGTCTTAGGTCTAAACATAAAAAGCTGGACAATGTTCATTAAGCAAAACGCTCTCGTACAAGCATGGAGAATCCTAGAGGATTGGCAGATCGGAAGTGTGAAGATCAAATGCTTACTTCTTGTTTCTCCACATGGAAAGATCTAAGAACCTTTCCGTGATGGTGAAATTTGCTTATTTCCACTCTTCCCGTCCAAAACCCTCTTTTCCACGCCAATCGCTCCGCTATTGAATCCCTTCCATCCCGCTCAAAGCTGTATCACGTGGCATGTGGGACACGTATGAATTATCTCATACGATCAGGGACTGTTCCTCTTAGTTACTATCCCTCGCGGGATTCGTCATAATACGTGCCGTTGCATCGCTCATAGAATCGTGGAACATTGAAGAGATCGTCTCTGAATGAAGTCTCACACATTGTCCTTGTAGGCTCCCTCTATCAGGCTATAGGGATGATCTAATGTATGGTCAATGACTTGGCAATAGCATAGAATATAGTGGTAATTCATGTACGTCAACGAAGGTTGGATCAGATTGATTACTGGCTGAAGGGGTGGTAAATGAAGCATAGCAGGCTATAGGGGCCGTCCTCTATGTCTTAAGCCGTGGCTCATCCTGAAGCCCTTGAGGATCCTCAAGGTCAGCAATACGACGGAAGGCCATCCTGTTCCGCCGAGGGACTAACGGGTTAATTAAGACGAACCGATTGGATGCGAACTCGTTGCACAAGGAATTGATTCCCCAAATCTGACAATTTTATGGGGAAATCAATTTCTTCGTCTCGCATGATGACTCTTACCGGAAAGTCCTTACGTACTACCATTCCTTCACTACAAGTCAAAAGTCATGTTTGTCGTTTCACGGACCGCCTACTCGGTCGGAACTGCACTTCTTTATCCTCAGCCTCCTAGTATCGCTATGTTGTCGATATTAAAGAGTCTTGGTAACCCACTTCCCTTTCTCTCAACTTATTCACTGAGATTATCTTGTTCCACTTCATCTCTAAGACTCTCGCTAGAATTAAACCAGGCGTCACTGATTATCCGAGAAATACGATGCAGTTCTTGAACTTATCATTCGCCTTGACCACCATAGCTGCCTTTCCAGCCATCGTCTCCACCCAAGAAACTACTTATGCTGTTTGTCAATCCTCCGCTCTTTTTGACACTGTGTCATCTTGGTCTATTCCTTTCTTTTCGCCCTTTTTCCCCTCACCCATGCCTGCTTCTTCACTGACATCCCCTTTACACCTACAGACTTTCACCTCTTACCCTCTACCCTCCTGCCAAGGTCCCAACCCAGCCACAACATCTATCATAGGCCCCATCGGTATCTGCCATGCACTTCCCAGCGATCCGACCAGCATCTTTGTTGATTCCATAGACGAGGTTCTCTGCTCTGGAGGTATTGCGCCAACGCTATCATTTTATACGAGCGATAATTGTAGCTTTGGAGAACAAGTTGTGGAGGAAGGAGAGTGCTATGAAGGTGGGAGTGATGTTGGCGGTGGGTTTTTGAGTTTTGAGATTAGATGTCCCTAGGGGGAAACTGAGAAGAGGAAAGTCAAGCATGTGTGCTATTAAAGTTGCGAAGGATTTTTTGCAAAGAACCTTTCTTAAAACAGTATACACGTACTCTACTTCGGCTGGAAACTTACCATGCTTCTACAAAGCGAGTCATTCCCACTGTGAGATGCTGCAGGGGAGAATCACGAAACATTCTAGATTGGTAAATAGATTAAGGGAAGCGTAGAGGCGTACCCCAATTACTAGGACATGTTTACTGTTTGGAAAGATAAGAGAATGTAGTTGATAGTGGGCATTAATGGAAGGTAGCTGGAATGTGCGTAATTTTGTAAGTATTCCACGTGTAATGTACCACTGCACCATAATATATGGGATGGTGGTGTCGGCGACGAACCTTTTCTGGCCCTTCTAGCGCCAAATCCGCAAGCGGTACCTTGCAGAACGAGAAGTAGTGGAAGAGACGATCTAACTACCCGGACCCACCCTCTTCTGTGGCGGTTCGGCAGAAAATACTTTGCTTATTCTGCTCGGGCTGCTCGGGCACGGGATGCTGCTCTTTACCTTACACAACAGGACAATGAACTTAATACATCATGCACGCTGCTTGCCATCCTTTACTGCGCTAAACATTGTTCTGTTCCGCGTACTGAGTTCAGTCATCAAGATAAGATGATTGTTCAGATAAGTATCAGCCACTGCTACACCGAACTTTCTGATAAGCATCTATACGATCTTTTTAGAGGTATAGAAGGGTCTAAGAATATTGAAGATGAATCTAAGCTTTGGCTTAAAGATGCTACTAATCTATTAATAGAATTCTGAATACTGAATAGAGTAAACGTTGAAGGTATTAGAAAATACTCACAGCAGGTTTTTCGATCTCTTCGCTTTGAAAAGTTATTTGTCGGTTCCTTTCTGGCCAACTGTATCAAAAAATAGGAGAATTTCCTGAAAAGCTACTATTATCATGCTGGAGTTTAGCAAGGCGCAATGATCATCTCATTATTGGTCCAGCGGAAACAAAGACAGCCAATAAGATTACGCCTACTGGTCAAACAGTATGGTCTTCCCGGCCAGCTTCACGTTGGCGCCTCTGTAATGTACTGCCGCTTTCAGTGCAATAATTCGTTCCTCCTAGTGGTAGGACAAGGCGCTGACGACGCTACAGGCGTCGTTGAAATATTGCAACCAGTCCTCTCTGTAGAGGCGCTAGTACGTGTGGTTATTGACATTAGAATACAGATTCTGAAGAGAACTAATGAGCACTTAACACTCAATTTTCCCTTGTAGACGTCATCAGGACAGGTAGGGGCAGCTATCCTTTTTAATCATCACAATGAAGTTATCGTGATGGACTGAAAGGGCGCGATCAAGACTTGAACTACGTCGCTATTTGCACACACGCTTGATCATTACATAGTATATCTAAATTAAGCCCACACGCGCGGTACCGACCTGAAGTGGCTAAATGACTGCCCAGTGGCAGTGACCTAGATGGTTGGGGTTACGAAAGACTGGTTGATGCAGGGAACGTGCTAACATAATATATCCTTTTCTCTTGCTAACATGGATCAGGGTGTATGAGAATGTATAAATTAGGCAGCATGCCGAGTGTTGTACTTCTGGCGCCACAAGATATTCAAGAGAAAATCAAGTAAGATTATTGTAAGAGAGAGAACAACAATATCGACGTCGACGATGCAATGGGATAGGCTATATCGGAGGCGGGTACGCATATAAATAAAAGCAGTCCTCTGAAAGAAGGTCAAGGGTAGCTTTTCCTCTATCACAGCGCGGCATGGGGTAGGTTTGCAATAAAACCACCTTTGGATGATAGTGCAGACGTAGCGTGGTCCTTGCGCGAGGCGGATATCTAAAGACTGGTGCAGCGCTACGAATTTCGGTCAAGGGAAAAACGCTACATTTCTGCTGCTGGACATAATATCTGTTGAACATAGCAACTATTTTAGGTAGGTCCACCTGGCAAGGTAGGTGTGCCGAACAGAGGTGAAAACTCTGTCTGCTCGCTAACCCCTGTATAGTTTCAGACCAACTCGGCTCCTGCTCCTTGGTCTGTTCAGTCGCTATTGTCAAACACGGGCGGGGCAGACTAAAACGAGGCATATAATACTGCCTTTGTAAGCGAAGTGCAGGCAATCCCAGGTAAGATCAATTGGTTTGTCGACGCTTCAAGAAGAGTAAGAGTGTGAGCTTTCACCGAGACTGAATATGGACGATAGCAGTTGAGCCTCTCAGACACAGCACCACATCAGAACATCGAAGGATGAGAGCCTTCGGGGTGCCCGCAATGTTTCGCTAAGCCCCCTTTACGGCCCCACACAGCGCACACTTTTTTCGCCCGCCACAAGTCAGCGTCCTTAAAGCCGGTGAATTGACACCTCGGAAGTCACGCGCTTGTAAGAATGATCGAGAATGGTCTGATTTATGTTTTACACTGTGCTTGTTTTCCTCATAAACTTACAACAAAGCTCAATATTCATGCTGCACGTTTTTGCCCAGAAGCCTGTCCAGCATCCTATTCTCTTAGCAAACGTTCACCCCCAAAAGCCGTGCAGCTAGATTAGCACCCGCTCACTCTCCAGCGGGAATTTTGAAGACAAGATCGGAGCCGTCTCACATTGAATTTGGCTGTCTAACACACGCATTTATGCTCGGAAAAATGTCGAAAGAACGCTATCCCGGCGCCAATAAGTTATGGCAGGCCATTCAGTTGGTGAAAGACCCTGACTTAGCGTATATCCGGCATCTACTCGAACAGGGAGAAGACCCAAACAAGCCTTGGCACCATCGCGACTGGTGGAAAAAGTTCGTTTGGGAAACGGCAGGCGGATGCGTTGTACGTGTTGACACTGCCGCTCCCGATGGACGATGTGCACGAGCGCTTTTTAGTGCTGTGCTGCAGGGGTACGCGGACGTCGTCCCCTTATTGTTGAGTTACGGAGCACAGATTGAAGAACGAAATGAGAAGGGCATGACGGTCCTGCATGAGGCTATTCGAGAACGCAACGAAGAGGTTGTGCTCGTCCTCTTGGACAGAGGCGCTGACGTAAGTAGTAGAGTGACCGGTACAGATTATCCGTCAGGATTCTCTGCCTTAGATCTTGCTATCTTGGAAGGCGACCGGGAGATTGTGGGTAAGCTGATTGAAGCAGGCGCAGATGTCAATGCTGTGACCATCTCTGGTTGGACTCCAATGGACCTGGCAGTTATCGAACGACAAGCGCTTATCTGTGATTTGCTTCGACAGCATGGGGGGAAATTTCGGCCTTCTACGTTGACCTCTCTACCGATTTTCAGTTATGAAGAAGCCTCGATAGACCGAATGGAGAGGGCCGATCTCGCTCGCACTATCCTTGAGAATGGGGTCTCGTGTTCGAAGACGAACCATAGAATACTCTTCTCTTACTATCTCGAAAGCATACTACGAACAACCTTCTGGGAGAATGATATCAATATTGTCGGAATTGAGGCATTGATCAAGCAGATTCAAAGAGCGCTTGCTGTTAGTGCTCGGGTCTTGTCGAAACGTTCATGGACCCGTAGTCTTTGCTCAATTTGCGAGGGTTTCCAGAAACAAGAAGGCTCAACAATGTTCAGATCATATCGTCATTATAGTAGGTTTGAAGAACTTGTACAGTCTGCACAGAACGGCTGTCATCTATGCGCCATGGTTGCCGAAGCAATGTCTCCGAAGAGGCAGCACTTATACGCCAGCGGTGAAGATCCTAATGCTGTGATTGACAAGCGGCTGCTACAGCTACCTGTCTTTCTGAGTATTGAGAGACATCAAAACCATTTTCCTACCTTCTTGCTCCGCATTAACTGCGGGGAAAAGAAATTCTTCATTTCACTTCGCCATCTGAAGGGTAAGTTTAGCATCCTTGTAAAAGACGAAAGAGCCCTGGACAAATGTCTCATGCAACTGTATGAGCCGTGGATAGCGGCCCACGAACCCAATGGTCCATCATGTCTTTCGTTGATCGTCCGAGTATTAGCTGATGTTGGTAGACCCACTGGTGAGTGCTATAAGCAATACAAAACCACTAGACGCGTGCTATACTGGCTCGGAACGTAGCTTGGCGACTGCCCGGGCATGGCTTGAGATTTGCGAGACTGAGCATAAATATTGTCGCTCTAATGACATTGGTCAGCTCCCAACTCGGGTGATTGATGTGCAAAGTGGGAGGACAGATCCAGTTCTTTACATTACCAACCGAGAAAAGGCCCGTTATGTGGCACTATCCTACTGCTGGGGCCCAAATCAGACCTTTGTCACCACTTTATCTACATTGGAGAACATGCAGAAGAGCATCCCTCTTATGAAGCTACCCAAGACTTTGCAGGATGCTGTTCAGATCACACGGCAGCTCGGGATTCGATACCTATGGATTGATGCACTTTGTATCATCCAGGACTCACTTGATGATTGGAATAGAGAAGCTCTGTCCATGGGCAGCATTTACTCTCATGCAGTGCTCACAATCGCTGCGCAAGACTCCACAAGCTGTCATGAAGGTTGTTTCCGAGAGCGAGACTGGACCTCTACTGCTGTGTTACCCCTTGATTTGCGAATTCCTTCGGGGACATGCTTTCACGGCCAAAATACATCTGAAACAAAAAGGGTCATGGCCATCCGCCCTTCACAGAAATATCCTCATCGTAATAGCTCCCCTCTCAGCACTCGTTGTTGGACATTGCAGGAGAGCCTCCTGTCCCGGCGCATGCTCATTTGTGACGCAGGCGAGCTCCGTTGGGAATGCCTCCAATCCAATGTCTCTGAGAGCTGCCCAGACGACGGAAGCTTCATCTCTATTACTAAATTGCGTTACCGGCAGAAGAAGCTGGATCTAGCTTCTCTAGGTCAATCTCGATCCTGCGACGAAATATTTCGGAGCTGGCTTGCAATAGTTGAAGAGTACTCGAGTAGGAACCTGAGCAAGCCCGCCGATAGGTTGGCAGCTCTCGCGGGAATACAATATCAAATGGGATCTATTCTACTTGATGTACCTGTCATTGGTTTATGGCAAGGCCCCTTCTTCGCGAGGAGCTTGCTGTGGCTTGAAGACCACATACCATTAGGACCAAAAGTTTATCGGTCAGGAGGAAGTACAGGCCACCAACGATGCAAACGCCAAATACAGGCAAGCAGGGATGCCAATGAAGCATCGAAATACTTCCCATCTTGGAGTTGGGCCTCAGCACCTGGGAAAGTCAAGTATACAGTATTCATGGTTGCAAAATGCACTTCTCTGATCCAGCCTGTATCGTGGGATTTGGCAATCTACTCCGAAATACCCTGCACAAAAAGCAGCCTCACAATTCAGTGCAAAATCATTCATAGCGACAACGTGGCTCTACCTCAAAAGAATTCTCAGCATCCGGACCCGAAAAGGTTGGGGAGATTAAGTGGTCTATATACTCCACCAGAGCGGTTAGACTTGACTATGACACCAGAGCGCAGTTACCCTCCGATTGGTGGAGAGTGGTATTTGCTGCTGGCTGAAAGACCATACGTGCCACCGCCAAGGCTTGGTCAGCCGGCTTATGCAGAAGGAATCGTAGAGAGCATGATTGTCATGATTGTCATGATTCTTGATCCTGTGAATCTCGAAAGAAAAGAATTCCGGAGGCAAGATCTTATGGAGTTGCCTGATCCTAAAGACATACTGGACAAGGCACACGCGGCGACTATTAAGCTCTTTTAATTAATTTTCCCGACAGACTATCCATAGAGATCGGAAAAGTAAGGACTTACTTTTCGCCACTTTATATAAATTTATAAAAACTAATATTAAATTTATCTTGTTTTTTCTTTTTAATAGAATTTTATTTATAAATTATTTATAGACTAGAAGACGCCAGCAAAAATATTTTGCCGTTAATTTGAAATATTTTTTATTTTTTAATTTATATCTTTTAAACTGATTTTTATAATTTAATTTAATATATATTTTAATTTTATTGAACAATTTAATCTATAGGTTATTCGCGGATTAAGAATATATTAAGAATTAAAAAATTGAAAAATCGAATTAATACAATCTATAAAATTAGTCTTTTTTATTTTAAAATTATATTTAACTCTTCTATCCGACTATTATTAATTAAATTATAGTTATTTAAATATTAAACTACAGACAGATTTTTATTAAAAGTATTATAAATTATAAATTATTTTTTATCTATATAGTAATTAATATTGTATAATATTATATTCTATTAATAATTTACAACTTATAGTTAGGCCTTAAAATGTAAAATTTTAAAAATATTTTTTAAGTATATTTATAATGATTTGAGAGGTTGATCCCTAAAGAGTTCGCAAAATCTTTTTAATTAAAAAAAATTTTTAATATATCTTTACTTTGTACGTCTGTACGCACAACTTTATAATTTTTTATAATTATATATTCGTAATATCGATTTATATTTATAAATTTTTTGAACTTTATAAGCGTTTTATTACACATTTTAGATTTAACTTTTTTTATTTTAAAATTATATTTATTTTTTTAATTTAATTATTATCGGTAAAGTTATTGTAATTAAAAAAATAAAAATTTATAAATATATTAACGGAATGCTAAGAGCGTTATAAATTATAAATTATTTTATTAAAAACGATATAAATTACGAATTATTTTTAATTTTTATATAAATCGTAACTTATCGGCAACTTCGTAACGAATAATATTTTTTATAGATTATTCGCGGATTAAAAATATATTAAAAATTTAAAAATTAAAAAAATCGAATTGGTGCAATCTGTAGAATTAATTTTTTTAATTCGGCTATTATTAATAAAATTATTAAAATAAAAAAAACAAAAATTTATAAATACATCGACGAAATGTTAAAAATATTATAAATTATAAATTATTTTATTAAAAGTGTTATAAATTACGAATTATTTATAATTTTTATATAATTTTTTATTTATATAACGTAATAAATGTAGTTATATATTTTAATTATAAATTTTTAATTATTTTTCTGCAGCGCATTATATATAAAATATATTTTATATAATTATTATTATAATTAGTAGTAATATAATTATTAATTTTAAAATTATTATAATAATTTTATATTAAGAGTGTTATAAATTACGAATTATTTTTTATTTTTAATATAATTAAAACTGCACAATGTAACGCAGTATATTTTTATAAAATATTAAAATTTTTTTAGGGTTAGGGTTAGGGTTAGGGTTAGGGTTAGGGTTAGGGTTAGGGTTAGGGTTAGGGTTAGGGTTAGGGTTAGG